>JARFJB010002461.1:2762500-2835000 GCA_036346205.1 Vesta saturnalis | reverse complement strand
AGCTTTGTATTTCGCAACGACATCCAATTGCAAGAAATTTTTTATGTTAACGATTTTTTCCGTACCTACATGAAGTTTAAGATATCTCTTTGGTCCTTTGTACTTGTACACCCAGTATCAGTATAAACACATCGTGACTATTATGTAGGTATATACAGTTAGCAAATAGTTTATTTTAATATAGCCATTTCAATTAAGTTATCAGAAAATTAACTAGGAAGTATAATAATACTCAATTAAATCTATTAAAGAAATGAAACACTCTGTATAACGGACGTCTAGGGGACTTAACTTGCAATAATAATTTAAATGGACATATATATATATATATATATATATATATATATATATATATATATATATATATATATATATATGTGTGTGTGTGTTAACTTCCATTCACCAAAATATCAAAACTATACCACCGTATAATTCTTTTCAGATACATATATTTGGTCTCACCCTGTATATCAGGTGTATGTACAAAAATAATGAAAGTAAAGAAAAGGTTGTAACCAGTAGCACAAAAAAATAACATTCCACTAAGTTTTGCGTTAATATTGGCAAAAATGTCCATTTTATGATATATTGAAAGTATCAAATAGTGATATTGCAGACCCTGTATATCAAAAACTGTTGAGCTTTGAGCTTTCGGGCAATGAAGACATTTGATCAATTGGTCAAGTTCTAGAACATATCAAAATTTGGTTAAATTCTGACCGAAAGGTATTTTACATTTAAAACGTGCCCCCTCCTTTGACAATTCTTGGTAATTAATTAGTACAAAATAAAATAGGACATTATACACGACGATAAAAGGTTAACTTCTTGTGAAGTAACCTTTTCCACTCGATGTTCAAATGTCCCTTTATCACTTGTATAATAAATTACTATTTATGACACAGTTACATAAAATAATACACGTTTTAGAACTTTGTTAAACACTATTTTCTTACAAACTGTCAATTTAGCACAGTTACGGTGAATGTAGTTGATTTTTTATTGTTGCATATTTCCTAGTAAAATTCAACTAGAATTTTCCAAAAGTAACAGTTTTCTTTAAGAAAATAATTTGGCTGGCTAGGTTAAAAAATATACGCAGACAATGGAACAATCATACAACGGAGGGGACAGAAATATCAAGTATAGGTATGTAAATGTAACTGTGTCACTCGCTATCCCACCGTGTTTAATATGAATTTATTTTATTATTCATTCATATTCTCTCGTTATATCCATTGTTTCTGAAACTGTAGCTTAATATTGAAAATACGGTAGCAACCCGCGTTGGTGAGATTATTGAAGTACACGAATTTGCTCATGTGGTTGGGTATTTAAAATGTTTTTCTATTAATGACGATACTTATTGATACAACAAATTTTTAATTTCATAGAATTTCGTACTATGGTAAGGGTTTAGAATATGGAGAATGTGGAATAACAATTCATGGTGTAAAAGCATCCGATAGCGGTAATTGGACTTGCATTACAGAAATAGGTTTTAATGCCAATAAACAGGAAACACTTACAGCTGTTATTGACTTGTACGTGGTTCCAACTATTCTAGAAGGTAAGTACAGTTTTTTAAATCCAATCTGAATTATTTTTTTAGACCCAACTCTTGCAATTGCATTAGGAGCTACTGCTGTTGTAATACTGATTTCTACTTCAATTGCTTACATTGGTGTAAAGAAATGGCAGAAAAGACGTTCTTATCACACTACGTTAGAAACATCTGCTAGTGACATTGACGAATCGAGTAGTCACGATGTGGTTTTCAATAGTCAGTCTACTGTGAATTTCAATGGTTTGGATACTGAACATAATCAACAAATGCACAGAACCTAAATTTTTGATTATATTCGTTTTGTAAAGGTTTAAGCTGTATTATTAAACAGACTAAAATGAAACTCTTGCTAACCGTTAACCGTGACCTAATTAAAATTTATAAAGTCCGAAAAATGTAGGAAGCAGTAGGTATAGATAATTTTACCAGTTACTGGGTGTGCATCCGCTGAGAAAGGAAACTGTCTACCATCCTCGTACCACCAATGTACTCTCAGCCTTCCACATCTCACTGATAGCAATTAAATTTTTCTCTTGTTAACAGGTACCGAGCGTTTACCCACTGACTACATCGGTTTTATCATCAAATTATTTACTCACTCATATAATTTTATCGTTTCCGAGCAATTTACTCAACCCATTTGCACCCAAGAACATTCTTTTCAAAGAAAAAATTGAGCAGCTATGTATTTTTAATAAATTGTGGATCAAAGATACAGAAATTATTATCGTCGCACTACACACACTTCCAACGCTCTCTTAGACATTGACTGAAACGTAATTGCTTTTCAAGCTTCCCAGGAAGGTGTGCACAGTGATTTTATACGATAATGATCCAAACAGAGGTAGATAGCCTTGCTTCAGAATAAGTAGCAAAGCATAGTGAGGTGTAACGCTGCAAATGAGTGTCAGTAGATCAACCTTATTTTGATGATCAAGTGTATGAATTCTCCAAAGTTGACAAGTGGGACCTTCATCATGTGAATAAATATCTGGTGTGGAACACAACACGACCTTCTAAACTACGAAATGAAATAGTTTAATAACATTTTTTACTTTATCGTATATTATACAAGAGAAAGTATTGCAATCGAAAAGAAATTTTGAAATTTTTTTCACGGATTTCAATGTTTTCGTGTTTCCGTGAGAGAAAAACATCGATTTCCCGAAAAAAATTTTCGTGTGTGTCTGTGTGTGGTTGCGAGACTATTTGATCGATTTTAATGAGATTTGGCATGGGACCTTATACCTGATAGTTATGTATAAAACTGGCTTTTCGTAAAAATCAATTAATGGAAGGCGAAGTTATGGTGATCTTTTTGGGGTTGCATTTCTAAAACCAGAGCCAGAAAGTCTATCTTTGGTAAAAAGTTCGTAACCCTAAACCCCGATTGAACAATTTTAAATTAAAAATGGCGGCCAATATGGTGACTAACACATTTCGGCGCTTGCGTTGAGACTATGAAACCATAAAAGCTACTTGCAATTTGAAAATCACAACTTGTAAATAAAAGTACATGCTTTCGAACGGTTTGTAAATATTTTTTCAAAACTGATTTTCTCAAAAACGGCTCTGGTAATATTTTTTCTAAATTTACGCATTTTATAGTCACATATAACGAAAATATAATGAGCTTTATTAGATTCCTCTAACTTATCCAGGACCGGAGTTAGAAATTTTCAAATTTCAATCCCTCATAACTATGCTTGTGATAAAAATGAAATCTTGGAATTAAGGGATTATATAGTAGACATATATAGCTGATAAAATGCAATATTGAAATATTTTAGTGCTTCCGGTTTTGCCGAAAATAACAAAAAAAAGTTATTTTTTGAATTTTTTTGATATTTTAAGTATTTTAAAGCTAATTTCTCATGCTATCCAAAACGTAAAGATATACAATTGCAAAATATAAGGTGAATAAGAAAAAAATAATTTTTGTAAGTAAGTATATCAAATTATAATGACTGGCCTATCAACGTGCAGCTTTTAAATTTACATATTTTATAGTGACAAATAACGAAAATATAATGAGCTTTATGATTTTTCTGTCTTATCCAGGACCGGAGTTAGGAGTTTTAAAACTTAAAAATTTCAATCCCTTGTGACTATGTTTCTAATGAAAATGAAATCTTGAAATGAAGGAATTACGTAGTGGACATACATATTGCTAAATTGCTATACTGAAATATCTTTCGCGCTTCCGATTTTGCCGAAAATAACAAAAAAAGTTATTATTTTAATTTTCTTTAGTATTTTATATCAAAGTTTCAAAAACAAACCTAAAGTATTTTAAAGTCAATTTCTCATGCTATCCAAATATATAAATATATGCAGTGATTGGCAAAATACAGGGGGAATAAGAAAAAAGTAGTTTTGTAGGTAAGTGTATCTTATTGCATTACAAGTCATACGAAGTTAAGAATTACTGGGCGCAACAGTTAGTTTCTTTATACGAGAAAGTGTTGTGCCGAAGTCCATCGGCCAGATTTATTTAGGATAATTATGCAACCTCTTTTATAATAAATTCGTTATGAAAATAGGCAACGTTTTAAAAACAAAAACACTAACCTATGTCAAACAGACGTTCAAAACCTCATGTTAGACAAAGGTTAATAGGAATGAAATAATTTTAATTATAATTTTTTAGGATAACTATGCAACCTTTTTCTTACACGTTTATACCGAAAAACGCAACATTGCAAAAAAAAGAAAAAATAATCTATGACAAAATGACGTTTAGAACTCCATGTTAGATAGAGAAAAACAGACATAAATACATGTTCACTTAAACCAAAATTCCAAAGCCGCCAGCTTCTATAAGATGTCCATAATACAGAGAGTAACCATTCTCATTTCATACTTTTAGACTTACCTCGCGTTATATTTTTATACGGAAAAGTTGTTTAAAACTAAATTTTCTTCAAAAATGTATCTACAATTTTGCTTATAAAATTAATCGTTTAGTGAAAAAAGTTGAGGTAAAATTTGGAAAATTTTTTGCTGCTACATTAGGTGTAAATTAGCTCTATGTCTCTTTGATACATGCAGCTGTTTTAGAAATATTTTAGAAAAACCAAACATTGCACCCTGATAAACCCCCCTCTCTGCCACTGAAGTTCAAGATCTGATGAGCTCCAAACGATATGAAAACAACTTTCCACATACACGTACACGTACACGTACACGTACACGTACACGTACCCGTACACCTACACGTACACGTACACGTACGTACACGTGACGTACACGTACACGTACACGTACACGTACACGTACACGTACACGTACACGTACACGTACACGTACACGTCCACGTACACGTACACGTACACGTACACGTACACGTACACGTACACGTACACGTACACGTACACGTACACGTACACGTACACGTACACGTACACGTACACGTACACGTACACGTACACGTGTTAAGACAACATTTGGGAGACAAGATAATATCCAGAAAAACTCACTTCTTTTATCCACCACATAAACCCGACTTGACCGGCCCTGATGCCTGTTACATCTGGAGAATGATGAATAATACTATCTTAAGCGGAGCTGCTCCAAAATCAGTTGCAGAATTAAAAACAGTAATAGAAGGACCTTTCCAAATTTTACACCAGCCTCTATTTAGAGACATAGTATGTGGATCATATCATACATCAATCATTATTACCGTTCACGTAAACGTACACGTACACGTACACGTACACGTACACGTACACGTACACGTACACGTACACGTACACGTACACGTACACGTCACACGCACACGCACACGTCACGACGTACACGTACACGTCACGTACACGTACACGTACACGTACACGTACGACGTACGTCACGTACACGTACACGTACACGTACACGTACACGTACACGTACACGTACACGTACACGTACACGTACACGTACACGACGTACACGTACACGTACACGTACACGTACACGTACGTACACGTACACCGTACACGTACACGTACACGTACACGTACACGTACACGTACGACGACACGTAGCATACGACCGTTCGCCAGTACACGTACTACGTACCACGTACGTAAAACATCTGGACACGCAAAGTAGCATACGACCAGTTTCGCCAACAATATCCATATTAAAACATCTGGAACACTTGCTTGCCATTCTTCGAATAATAATAAGAAATAGTTTTCCAATAAGTTCTTGAAACAAGATGCTTACTATTGAACAAAAAATTTTTATTTGCAACTACTATAATCGCTCGTACGTAATCAGCAGAAGCAATGGGCCCAGTATCAATTCCGTTAAAATTGAGTTTTTAGAGCAATAAAGCGCATAGTATGGAAGTTTCAACTTAGATGGAGTGTTCTAGTCCAAATGAAAGGAAGATCTGGGCGAAAGAGAACAGTGCGGAATAATAAAAACTACGGCAGGCTCCCGTACCAAATCGTGCAATCTCCAAAGAGGACCCTGAGAAAGACTGCTGTTATGAACCTAACTATAGAAACTACACACTTCATTTTTAAAGATATATGTGCATTTCATAAGTTACACCTTGTGCAATTGTGCAATTTGATGCGCAGTTTCTGAGCACGGAATTCTGGGCCCTTACTACTTTGAAGATGAAGGTCACAATGTAACATTGAATCAAGAAAAATATAGGCAAAGGATTGAATTATTTGTTAGAGAACTAAGATACTTCTGCAGAGCTAAAAACTTGACTTACCGAAGACCGTGGTTTCAGACAAGTCATTCCGTTAGTCCACTTTTGCGCTGTTAAGACAACATTTCGGTGACAGGATAATATCCAGAAAAACTCACTTCTTTTATCCACCACATAAACCCGACTTGACCGACCCTGATGCCTGTTACATCTGGAGAATGATGAATAATACTATCTTAAGCGGAGCTGCTCCAAAATCAGTTGCAGAATTAAAAACAGCAATAGAACGACTTTTCCAAAATTTACACCAGCCTCTATTTAGATACATAGTATGTGGATCATATCATACATCAATAATTATTACCTTATATATATATATATATATATATATATATATATATATATATATATATATATATACTAGTTTGATGTTTTAATAATAAATTAATAAATGATAAGGGTTCTTTAGTCATTTTGTATAATTTCAAGATTATTGAATACAAAATTTTATACCGTTTTTGTGAGACTTAAAATGATTACCTTTAAATTTAATCTGAATGGGTTTAATTTTTAAAGATATTCAATGCTTAATTTTACTTCGCTTGCAATTTAGCTTCATTTTGAGTAAATGAACTATAACATTTATTTCATCGGATTTCCTCCTTATCAAGATGCGCCAGGTAGCTCAAAGCTAAAGAAATGATTACCGTTATCAATGACCAAATTTATTCTCAATTTGACTTCCTTAATTATTTGGATTTCTATTGAGTTTGCATCCTTCTGCATTTATATATTCAATATTTGTATAAGCTTTTAATATTAATTATCTTGAATAATAAAAATAAATCTAATGTTATACTTATTTAATTACTAAAAATGTTTTGTTTACAACAACACAATCAAACCTATAATTATAAGTAATATTATTAATAACTACCATGCAAACGTTCTTTATAGATAATGAACCAAATATATTTTCGTTCAGTATCTATATTTCAACACATTTAAATAGAAATAAAACGCCAGGATATTGTTTTTGTTGTACAGATAAACTCTTACTTGTTATCACTTCGCTAATGCTGCCGACGGGATTGTTGCTTTTTTTAGGTCCGTGCTCGGGAGCCTGCCATTGGTTATTTCGTTAACCTTTCAGTGATGTGGACTTCGAGCGCCTTATTTTCTTTTTTGGAGCTTGATTCTTGTATTATTGCGTAACCTTTACCGCGATTTTAAATTATTGTGTAATCTTTTTTATTGTCACCAACTCGACAACATTCACAATTTATTTCACTTAGCATTTTATTATTGTAATAAAAACAACCATTTCTTTACCTAAAAAAATAATAATATAACTAGTTAATGGCATATAACGGCGAAATTTGGAATTTTCTGTATTTGTGTTAGATAAATTTATTGACAATTTACCTGATGCTTTAGTGGATGTTTCATCTGTAGATTATTTGAAGGTCTCCCTGTAGCCTTTTCCACCCTCCATACACCAAGTGTAGTGGATGGTATATTAGGGACTTCCGTATTTGGTGATGTAATAGGTACGTGTAATAAGTCGGTTCTGTGAACATTCCTACAGCATTTGGTTATATTACAATTATGTTCCAATACCAACGTCACCACCCATCAGGTTTGAAAATTTGGATCCTAATTTCGTTTCCCTAGTATTGGTCCATAATAAATTCTATACCGTTAATCATCATTCTTCCACTACTGCTACAGGAGATGAAATTTCTGAGATTTCGTACATAGAAACCTAATGGCGGGACACTACTGGTCGTTACTCAGTTAGCCTGCCCTTTAAATAAGATCCTTGTATTTTAGGTGAATGCTATACTTTAGCTAAAAAACGATTAAGTCTATTAGAAGGATGCCTTCAAAAACACTCAATCTAAAGATCCCTTACCACGTCACTATGCAAAAGTATCTGGATAAAAACCATATGTCGTTAGCTTCAAAGGAACATTTAAACCTTCTCTCATATTTTATTCCTCATTACTACGTATTTAAACCTGAAAACTTATCTACTGTGCAGTTTTTGACGCTCGTACGTGTTCCGTACATAATTCTCGTACTTTAAATTCAATTTTGTGTTCGGCTCCTAAATTGTTGAACGATTTGGTAAGCCTTCTTTTACAAGTTCGATTAAATCCTGCGGCAGTAACTGTCGATAAAAAGCAAATGTGCAGAATAATCAATATTATAGAGCAAAATAGTTCTTTCCAAACAGCATTATGGAGATTCAACCCTAATTTGACTATAGGTAATTATCAATTGAATACGGTAACATTTGGTATAAAGTCAGCGTGTTTTCTTACTTTACCTACAGTAAAGCAATTAGTTCTCGATGAGGGCCATAATTTTCCCCACGTCGTAGATTATGTTCTGCAAAATATGCGTATGGATAACCTTGTAGCCAGTATTACAAACGAAGATCATGCCTTAGCTGTTTTTAAAGATAGTGCATTTATTCAAAGGTAGAGGATTTAGTATTGTAAAATGGTCCACAAATTCTAAGAAACTGTTGTTGCATATGCCTAAGATAATCGACTCCGGTCGAACTTACTAAATCTGCAATGAGACAAATCCATACTTAACTCAAAAATCCTACACACACACCCACATACCTACCCACCCACCACACACACACACGCACGCGCACGCGCACTCACGCACGCACGCACGCACGCTAGCCCGCCTGCACGCACGCACGCTGGCGCGCACGCACCCACCGCCGCCCGCCCGCCCGCGCGCGCGCCCGCCCGCCCGCACACACGCACGCCCGCGCACGTACGCACGCACGCACACACGCACGCACGCACGCACGCACGCGCGCACGCAAGCACGCGCGCACGCACGCACCCACACGCGCACGCGCACGCGAACCAGCACCCGCACCCGCACCCGCACCCACACTCACACCCACACCCACACCCACACCCACACGCACGCACGCACGCACGCACGCACACACACACACACACACACTCACTCACACACACACACACACACACACACACACACACGGAAAAATATTATCGCGGTTCTGATTTATAATAAATAAAACAAAGACAGTACAATCAGTTTACGTGCTAAGAGATGATAGAGTACACAACAAACTAAAAGTGCCGATATCATACATGCGTCTTTTGAGTAGGCTAGTATCAATGACACAATTAATTGCTACTGTCAACGAGAATTGGAAATTAGTGTTTTTGCAAGTCCGACACAATACCCATGTATTCCACTGAAGAAAAGATGCAGATCATTAAGTGGTATTATTCAGGAAGCACTGCTCAAGAAATAATGTACAGGTTTGGTGTTTCCTTTGAAAACAGGCAAATTCCATCAGAAAGTACTGTTTGTAAATTTGAAAGATGTGGATGTTTAAATAACAGTAATGGTGGTGAGCATCCTGGTCGTAACTTAAACGAAGAGCGCGAACTCCAAGAAATTTCAGTGTGTAGTTTAGCAGGAACTAATTTCCCGTGCAATGATACAAAAATTGCTGATGAAATGAATATTGAACCAAGAACTGTTCGCAATATCTTAAAAGGAATAAATACCGTTGCTATAACTTGCAAACAACACAAGAAATTTTTCCAGAAGATCATCAAAAGCGTATAGAATTTTGTGTAGATATCACGAATCGGGCTAATGAAAACGAAAGATTTATTGAAAATATTTTGTTTGCCGACGAGTGTTCTTTTAACTTACATGGCTATCACAATCCGTCTGTCGCTGTTGGTTACTCTCGGGAAAACAGACGCATTAGGATTCCTTACCGGACACACTACCCCCAAAAAGTGAATGTGTGGGCAAGAATTGCAGGCGATTCCATAATCTGTCCATTTTTTATCAATGGAAACTTGAATGAATGAATATTTAGTACTATTGATTAATAGTTCCAGCTGTTCAACGAATATAAATTTTGATGACATTTGATATCAAGAAGATGGCTGTCCTGCTCATACTGCAATAAGAGTTCAACAGTTTTTGGAAACTACGTTTCATAACCATATTAATAGTGGAAAAGGTACTATTAAATACCCCCTCGCTCACCTGCTATCGCACCGAACGGCTTTATTTGATACGTATCCCAGCAAATTTATGGGCACAGGTATGAACGTGCTAACAATTTGGACGAACTTCATGGCAAAATTGCAGACTCTTTAAACAGCATCGCCCAAGAAATGTTAGAAAACACCAGAACCGAATTTTATCACAGATCGGGTTACTGCCTTGCGCAATAAAGTAGAGTTTTGAAAAAAAAGTATTCTGTTCATTTTAAAAGTAGTCCTGCTTACTGCAATAAGAGTTATAATGCTAAAGTTAAACCTTGGAAACTTAACGTTTCATAACCATAATGTAATAGTGTAAAGTTCTTGTTTCTAGCTCTAAAGTTCTTCTTCGGTTCTTCTTACCTAGCTAATCGAACCGATGCGGCTTTCAACATCTTGATTGCGTATCCCAGCAAATTTATGAAGCTAGAGGTATGAGACGTAAGCTAGTTCATATTTGGCCTACCTGCAACTATCATGGCAACAAGTAAAGTTATGTCTGCACTCTTATAAATGCTTATTGGTTTCATTCAGCCTTATAAGGTTTATTCAGCATGTTAGATTAATTACACCAGTAACCGAATTATATAATCACAGATCGGGTTACTTTGCCTTGTTTGTCAACTTTTATTATTATGAGTTTTGAATAATCAATAGTATTCTGTCTCAATAGTTAGTTTAAATTTGTAGATTGGTTTTCATTTAATTAAGAATTATAATATGCTCAAGGTTAATGACCTATAAATTTAATTGTGTAATTTGACACTTTCTCATTGGCAGATTATAAACATGTGATAATGTTGAAAACATTGTTTCTAGTCGTAAGAATTCAAATGCAAATCCAATATGGTCCATAAGAAAATCGAAAGTTGCGTAATTATCTCAAAATCTAGTAGCAGACTTTTTCAAACATCATTTGAAATTGCTTTCGTTTCGATCTAGAAAATCGTTGAATGCTATCTTGAACGAGACTAAGATATAGCGATTTCATATTTTCAGTTCACCTGTAATATGTACAAGTGGCAAGGATAGACATGTAACCATGGTTATGTCTGCACTCATATAATGACTTAACTTGGGTTTCATTTAACTATCTTCGTATCTCTAACGGTTCCAATATCCATGCATTTTCATCTTAAATACCTATATTATATATATATATATATATATATATATATATATATATATATATATATATATATATAGGTCGCTGTTAAAGATGGAACCAAAGCCATAGCGCTTAAACGGTTCAACATTCAAAACTCAAAATTTTTAAAATTCAAACAATGTATTTGCGCATATTTTTGCGCAAAAAAATTTTTTCAATTTAAAAGTTTTAAGCATAGCCGACATCTTGTTTTTTTTTTAAATAGTAAACTAGGTCATGGGATATACCGTTTGAAAGGGTTTAACACTCTGATAACAAAAATGTGTTGCACATGAGGTCTAAACGCAACAGAAAGAACATTTCAAACGTTTTCTAATAGGAATCGTAAGAGACGGTGAATGCGATAGAAGACGTCAATATAACAACTTTGTATTACATAGATGTGTTTATTTTAATTATAAATTTATTTTGTTTGTAAATTATTTTTTAATAAATGTAAAAGTAACAGGGTTTAATTATAGATATTTATGTATTAAGGGCATAATCAGAAGATTATGGCTCGAGGGAATGTTATATTCCTGAGAGCCATAATCTACATTATGCCTGTAATATAATGTTTATTTTATTTTGCACCATGAAACTGGAACAAAATATTAAAAAGATTCAGTATTTTCGGCAAGTTTTTAAATGCAAATGCAGTGAAATAAAGTCGACAGTAGGCTAATTTGTTGTTACTAAGATACTGTGATATTTCTAAATTGTTGCTAAGGTACTGTTTGTTTGTAAATAATTTGCATTCTAAAATGGAAGGTGAAAACGCAACATATCATGTCATGTGTTTGCTGTCAATCATGCTGCTTAGCAACAATGACATTTCCCTGCTATAAAGACCACATTACGCCCGCATTTGGGGGCGTATAAAGAACAGTATGGTGGCAAAATAAAATAAAAACATAAACATGCATAATTCTCGACACAACGTTGGTATATTGACGTCTTGTGTCACATTCACGACCTCCTACGCTTCCTATTAGAAAAACATTTGTAATGCCCTTTCTGTTGTGTGTAGACCCCTAGTGTGATACATTTTTTGTAATCAGGGTGTGAAACTCTTTCAAATGGACATCGCATGACAAAAAGCCAAGATGGCGGTTATGCTTAAAATTTTTTAATTAAAAAAATTTGTACAAAAATATGCGCAAATACATTTAGTTTCAATTCGGAAAATTTGGGTTTTGTATGTTGAACCGTTTAAGCACTAGAGCTTTGGTTCCATCTTTAATAGCGACCTTGTATATGTATGCATATACAGGGTGGTCCATTAGTGCGAGGAAGTTCAATATCTCGTTAAACATACCACATGTAAAAAAATGTTTCAAATATAAGTTGTAGCAATTACAACATTGCACATTTGTAAAATAGACTCAGGTGCTCTCGTTAGTCGAGGCATTTTAACTAGATATTTTTTAAATGACATCGGCAGTATGTTTTTACATGATCGAACTCACTCACTCACTCCATACGTCACTCTATCTTCTTGAGAAGAAAATTTACTGAAAATCGCTTCATCATAAATGAATTACATAACAGTTTACTAATAACATCTTAAGCAAAATGTTTTTATAGTTACAAAGACAAAGAGTGTATAAAATGTATGGAACAAGATAAAATGTTGTTTCAATCATAGGGTGTTTATTATGAAGGCAGTTTCAATCACTGGGTGTTTATTATGAAGGCACAAAGTCTTCACACTAACGGTCCAAAACTTAATTTTCTTTAACGGAACAGCCTGTATATTATTTCATGTTTTTGTAAAGCTACTAAATCCCTTCAATTTATGTATACACTATATGGTCTCTACAACTAGTAGTTCCTGAGAAATTATGCGTTTAATGAAAATTTTACACTTACACAATTTCATATTTTCTAATGGAATACCCTGTAGGTTGTAGGTATAACATTCTATAGTTTATAAAATTTCTAAATTCACTTGATCTATATTAATAACTATGACCTCTAAAACCATGTAGCAGTGATTACATTTGCCCCACAAAAATTATGTTACCTATTGTGCCATTATAAGATATGATATTGTGTAAGAGTAAAATTTCCATTAAACTGATAATTTCTCACAACGTAATAGTTTTAGAGGTCATAGTTGTTAAGATAGATAAAATGGATATAAAAATTTTATAAACTATGGAATGTTATACCTAAGAGTGTTCCAGTAGAAAAAATGAAATTGTACAAGCGTAAAATTTTCATTAAACAGATAATTTTTCAAAAAATACTATTTGTGCAAACCATATAGTGTAGACATAATTTGAAGGGACTTAGTAGCTTTACAAAAGCATGGAATAATATACAGAGTGTTCCATTAAAAAAAATTAAGTTTTGACCCGTTAAAAAGACTTTGTATCTTCAGAATAAATACCCTGTGTATGAAAAAACATTTTCTTTTGTCTCGTAAGTTTTACACTCATTACCTTTATAACTACACAAACATTTTGCTTAAGACGTTATTAGTAAGCTGTTATGGAATTCATTTATAATGAAGCAATTTTCAGCAAATTTTCATCTTCAATAACTTGACAACGCGGTGAAATTTTCTCGAAAAAATATAGTGACGTATGTAGATCGCTATTGTGATTTCGATAATGTAAAAACATACTACGGATGCCATTTAAAAATATATCTTGTTAAAATGCCTCGACTAATCAGAGCACCCTGTATACCTGAAACTATTTTATAAATGTGTAAGTGCAATATTGCAGTTGCTACAACTTCTATTTGAAACATCTGTTTACGTATGGTATATTTCAAAGCTGCTAATATTGGACTTCCTCGCACTAATAAGCCACTCTGTACACACCGGGAGAACATAAAGTCTCTATATTTCTGTTGAATAATTGATAAATCCTTTTTTCTTCTAAGCGATTGGACAGAGTGCTCACCATGGAAGAACGAATGGTCTTTATTGTTGCCCGATTGCCTGGGATGTCCTATAAACAGGTGCGGGAGGATTTCACCCGTAAATTTAGAAAGGCAGCACATACAAGGTTGGGAATAAAGAATTTGGTTAACAAATTTGAACGTACGAGTAGTGTTCATGATGAAGAACGTTCTGGGAGGCCGTCCATAACGTCAGAAGCGGTGGGACGCATAGAAGATGGCATCACACTTAGCCGCTAAGAGTCTACCAGGAAACTGAGTACGGAGCTGGATATCTACAGTCCACAATCATGAAAACTTTCCGGCACACCTTAAAGAAACGTGCTTACCACGTCCAGATTCTTCATAAACTGAAACAAGAGGATAATGTCGCCCGACAAGCTATGTATTATGACGTGTTACATGCTGTGGAAAATGAGAATTTCATGTCACATGTCGCCTCAGTGATGAGGCGACATTCTACAGCTGTGGAGACATGAATATACACAACTGTAAAATCTGGACAAACGAACAACCAAATGCAGTGCGAGAGTGGCAATGAGATACCCCAAAGTGAATATGTGGTTAGGGATCACTAAGACCAAGGTCTATGGACCGTTTATGTTTGCAGAGTTACCAGACAGACATACACACGTACAGCGACATGTTGGAACAATTTTTGGAGCCACAGTTGGTGTAAAATGGGATAAAGGAAACTACTAATTACAGGCGCACTGGCGAATACTTCAGCAGCTATGTTGAACAGCGAGTTTCGGTCTGTGATAGAACGCTGGCGGCAATGCCTAGACTTAGAGGGCAAGCACATAGAGATGTACTGATTTGTGGTCCTAATGCGCAGTGATATATATATATATATATATATATATATATATATATATATATATATATATATATATTGGGTTACACAGTGGCTCAGCGATAAATATGTCAGACTTGTAAGTGAAAGATACCTGGCTCGAATCTGAGAATAGTTAAGTCCTTGGAAAAAAAATCATATCACATGAACTCGGCGCAAGTGCGAAAACAGTCCTTCTCAGGACTAAGCCTGATGACAGAAGCAGAGCCCGCTTCCGAAACGTCGCTCAATAAAAGCAAAAACTGTGGAAATAGGCTGATCAACTCAACTGACGTAGTATTAATGGCGAAGTAAGAAAAAGAAGTGAAGGAGATGATAAAAACGATGGACAGATACTTGAAAAGAAAAGAGCTGGAAGTAAATTTATGCAAAACGAAAGTAATAGTGTTGAGAAAAGGTTAAGGAAATAGGAAAAAGGAGGAGTGGAAATAGAGAGAGGAGCAGATACAGCAGGTAAAGTAATTCAGAGACTTCGGATACACGGTGAGGCAAAAACAATACAGATGGGAAACACAAAAGAACGAGTTAAAAAGAGAACATAATAATAGGGAAGGAGTGGAGTGTGTGAGGACTGTCTGGAATGAACTTAAGGAAAAGGAAACTATTATTTGATAAATTAATAAAAGTGCGGTGTAGTATGAAGCGGAAGTGTGAGCGTGGACAGGGTATCAAGAGGTGGAGAGGCTATAAGAAAAATATTGGAATTTGGTACTGTGACTGGAAAGAGAAACACCGGGACATACCATCAGAGAGGAAGTGCAAGAATAAAAAATAAGGGTAGGGGCAGCAAACAGCAATAACGTACGAGAAGTAAATGAGAGAAAGAACGGCGTGTAAGATACTGCAAGAATGTTGGAAAGAAATAAAAGAAGGGAGAATAAAATATTGACAAGAAAACAGAGAAGCATATTGTGAAGGAAAATGGTATGCGAAGGAAGAAGTGTAGAGATTAAGAAGGGAAGTAGTAAGAGTGAGAGAGGAAATAATAAGGCCCAAGGATGTGCAAAATCAGGAGAAATGGACACAGGTGGAAGAAGGAAAATATAATATAAGCTGTAGGAACATCATGGGTGAAGGGATACTACCGGGATATTTCAATGCAGAAGGGAGGTGGGAAGGAGACAAAGTGATAGCGTGATGAAGAGAGGGGAAACAAATACTGGAGAGGTGACGAAGACAGAAAATCTAGTTTGTGCGGGGAAGAGGTAGAGATGATCAAACATATGCTAAAAGAATGCAGGGAATTAAAGGAAGAAATAGGGAGGGCGGAAGAAATAGACAGCGGATTGGATGGACGAAACACGGAAAAGGAGAAAACAGATAAGGGGAATGGGGACAACAGGGAAGAAGATGGTCTAGATTAAGTTAGGAACGGATATAAATAGTAGATGAAAATGTAAAAAACAAACACGAATACTTTGCAGGATTTGTAAAAATTCGCAAAGATCTTCTTAACGAGGCATTTTCGGACACATGTTTATTAATCAAACCAACGTTACTTTTTAATATTCTATTTGCCCTAGAAATTAGCGGAACGTTTATATATATATATATATATATATATATATATATATATATATATATATATACATACATATATACAGTGCTAGTCAAAAGTCCCCTCCCCCCTTGTATCTTTTGAACGATTTTACTTATACTAATTAAATTTGGAGGGTTAATGTAAACGGATATAAGCCTCTCAACGAGTCATGACAATTGACGTAATAGTCATATATGACGTCACAGGGCCACAGTGACTAATAATTTTAAATAGTACCTTATGGCAAGTGACATCTCGTTTGAAAGGTATTAAAATTACTTATTCAGTCGTACTAATTTTGGTCGGGTTTAGGTTGATTTTGATAGAAAAATTAAATAAACACTAAAATTATGGTTTGGCATTTAATTAATCAAGATTGTAAAGTCTGCCTCTGGTTAATTGTCAAAAAAGTTGACGTTTTTTAATTCTCTCGTTGTTTTTACTTTGATAAGTTTTTATACCTTGACTATTCAGTTTAATTATTCTTTAACGCGACGTTTAAGTGTCTACATAGACAAAATGGTACGTACGATAGCCGACAAAGTAGCAGCTATCTTAATAATTGGTGAATGTAGAAACAATTTCCATGCAGCGGAACGTATTTTTAATGAGAGGTACCCCGATCGCCCTATATCGAGGACTTATTTGAGGGAACTTCTTCAGAAGTTTGAAGCAACCGGTAGTGTTCAAGATGTCAAACGATCTGGTCGACCAACAATTAGTGACGACAAAAAAATCGACATAATTGCAGAAATGGTAGTACATCCTACTTCTTCTACAGCCCAAGTTGCGTCTGTCTGTGAAGTCAGACAAAGGATAGTACATAGGGTGTTGGCTAAAAACAAATTTCATCCATACAAATTAAAAATGGTGCACCAACTTTCAGATGATGACCCCGACCGAAGATTAGAATTCTGTGAAAATATGTCCAATCAAATTATCCAACACCCAGACTACATAAAATCAATTTGTTTTAGTGACGAAGAAAGTACTTTCTTCTTCAACGGAAACGTTAACACACAAAATGTGAGATATTGGAGTGACACAAATCCTCAAATCTTTCGTGAAAAACATACTGAATTTCCAGAAAAAGTAAATGTTTGGGCAGATATTTTGGGAAACCACACAGTTGGACCTGTTTTTCTCAATGCTAACTTAACCGGTGAAGTGCATCTGGAGATGTTACAAAACGCAATTGAACCGTTAATTCTTGAAATTTTGGAAGATAATCTAGATGAATTCGGCAACTTGGAAATAACGTTCCAACAAGATGGTGCTCCTGCACACAATTATGGTGCAGTAAGACGTTACTTGGATGAAGAATATCGTGGCAGATGGATTGGACGACGAGGTCCGATAGAATGGCCAGCTCGGTCACCAGACCAGACACCACTAGATTTTTTTCTGTGGGGGTACTTAAAATCTAAGGTTTACGCTACAGCACCTGGCAGTATGCATATTTTGAAACAAAGGATTGTTGAATGTAGAGCAATTTCCGCAGACACATTTGAACTAGTACAAGAGTTTAGCGATAGGATGCATTACTGTCAGGAATTAAGTGGAACAAATTTCCAACATTTACTGTAAGAATTGGTCCTTGAATCTTGGTTAATTAAATGCCAAACTATAATTTTAGTATTTATTTAATTTTTTTATCAAAATCAACCTAAACCCTAACAAAATTAGTATTACTGAATAGGTAATTTTAATACCTTTCAAACGAGATGTCACTTGCCATAAGGTACTATTTAAAATTATTGGTCACTGTGGCCCTGTGACGTCATATATGACTATTACGTCACTTGTCATGACTAGTTGAGAAGCTTATATCCGTTTATATTCACCTCCAAATTTAATTATTATTAGTAAAACCGTTCAAAAGATACAAGTATTATATATATATATATATATATATATATATATATATATATATATATATATATATATATATATATATATATATATATATATATATATATATATATATATATTATTTGAAAAAGCATTCGGGATTTTTGTATAAAGTATAAAATTGAAAATTTTATATACATAAAAAGATTCCCCCGAATGGGATGCGAACCCTTGTCCTCTCGTTGACTAGACGATACAGGTATCGATATGTGGGCCACATGATAATGGTACACATAGTAACTGTTACCATGCAAGTTAACATAATATCATGTTGCTAACAAGTTATATACGTATTAAGTTTCTATCGAATGGAATTCATAACCCCTTTAGCTCAGTTGGTAGAGCACTCGTCTAGTCAACGAGAGGACATGGGTTCGAATCCCATTCGGGGGAACCTTTTTATGTACATAGAATGTTTCAATTTTATATTTTATAAAAATCCCGAATGCTTATTCAATAAAGATATATATATATATATATATATATATATATATATATATATATATATATATATATATATATATATATATATATATATATATATATATATCAATAGTTTCACGTTGTAAACGAACATAATAGTTAGTTTATGTTGACGATATTTCCATATTATCAAACAGAATGCCATGATTTAAATTATTTAAAGCATGCTCAACTACCACAGATATCTCTGGTTGACATAATCTGCAAAATCTCATATGTTCCTTGTGTCAAGGATACTTTTTGTGGTTCCAAAGTATACTTTTCCACACGAACCAGATAACTTATTTACTTCGGAAAATGACAATAGGTTTGTAACATCTTTTGGTTAACCTTAAGTCTTCTTTAATTTTTTGATTTAATGCCATGATTAATTGGGATATTTCAATTCTATCTGTAACATTAGTTATAAAAGGAATAAAAGTAGTACATTAAACACTGGTTTTGCTTTATGGTTACGTCTAGCTAGTCACCGAGCTGGTAGCGTAGTGGTGACACGACCCGCTTAGCATTCGGGAGGTAATGGGTTCGATTCCCGTTACCATCTACCTTGTATGAGGTTTTTTCAGTGGGTTCATACACATGTAGCGGCACGATCACTGCGTACAGGCACACCATCTGCGGCTACTCAGGCGAATGCTGGAGTAGTTTTTTTCCCTTCAGAACCCTAACTCCGTTCCTTCCGATCCTATCCTGGCCACACCCATTTTTAATCGCACCATGCATATATACGTAATGTATGTATGTATGCTGGGAATACATGTTTGTGGCTGGAGGAGCTCGGAAAGCTCGAGCAGCCCGCCCTCCCCCGTGGAGGGCGTGGAATACGTGGCCTATCCTTTCCTTTCCTTCTTCCGCTAGTCTAATAACAATATTATTATCATTAAGTGAATATCCCTTAGCATGTAAGGATTTTGGTAATTATTTATATTCATCTTACAAAAATTGAGGATCACACATTCGTTTTGCTTCATTCCCTAAAGATTTAATTACGCCAATGGTTTGACGTGGAGTGTGGTTTGATAATTTATGTAGATATCTATTAGTGTGTTGGCTTTCTTTAAAACTTAAAAGATAGTGAATGATTAGTTTTAGATATTAGGATGTCATAATATGCAAACTTCCATTAGTTTCTTTTTCCATGGTAAACTAGATGCCATTTATAAAAATTAGATATTTATGTAGTGATTCTTCTCCATGTCTCTAAATAACAAATGTGTCATCTATATATCTATACCAAACTAAAGGTTTTTTAGATTCATTTTGTAACGCTAATGTTTCAAATTTTTCATGTAAGGATTAGCTATCCCATGACCAAGAGAGCTACCCATTGTTACATCAACATGATATTCATAGAATTTGTTATTCTACTGAAATTAAGTCGCAGTAGGACAGTGCTGAAAAAGAATTGTTATGCTCTTTGGAAAAATATCAATATATTCGATAGTTCCTTTATAGAGACTTTTGTAAAAAGTGAAGAAACATTAAAACTGACCATTATATTACCTTCTTCAATTTTGAAATTATGTATTTTTCAATAAATGAATTGTGAAAGAATGGTTTACCTATCGATTCATGAAACGAGGTGTTGGAAGATTATTGTAAATACATTGCACTAACATAGGCTTAATAAAATATTAGTTATAATTTTTGAAATCCCTATAGTTTTCATGATACAGAGATTTTGGATAATTATTTATAGTTCATTTAAAGAAACTTTGAGGATTATTGTAGTTTTCATTGCCTAAAATTTAATGTATGCGTCATATGTTTGAACAGTGGAGTTAGTGGTTTGATGATTTATGAAGATTATTATCAGTTTTGCTTTATCAAAAACTCTAGAGATAGTGAATATTAGTTTTAGATTTATGTCTTGCAATATTCATCAGTTTTATCTTCCTGGTAAACTAACGATCGATTATACAATTAGATTATGTCATATATGTTCTCATGTCTCTGAAATAATCAATGTGTCATCGTATATATTGCTATACCAAAGTAAGATGGATATATTTATGAATAATGCCTCTATTTCTGCAACAATGTTTCAACATTTCACACATAATGACAAGGCAATTAAGCTATCCAGATGCAGAGAATAGAAATTCAATAGGTATAATAAAATGCCAGTGGTTCTCAACACTTGTTTTAACATTACATTTAAAATTTAGTGGAAGGATCAGTCTTGTAAAAACATTTATATGCTCTTGAAAATAATGAATATTCGATTGATAGTTTTCAATTTACATTTAGAAAGTTCATTGTATACCTAAGTATGGTAATGACGTTTTAGTGTACAATTACAAAGAATCCAAATAATATATCAATATTGAAATTAGTATTATAATAGATTATTATACCATTTAGTAGTACATAATAGGTTAATTAAACAACTGCAATATCTATATTATCATTATTCTTTGAGTAAGATTTATATAAACTAACCATTAATATAATGCCGAAAAGTTGAGTAAAGAAATTCGTATGAATTAGTTTTAAATACAGTCGATTATTTTAAAGAAGAAAGAAAGTTCATACTACATTTCTTTCAACAAATTAGTAATCGATTATTATTTATTATAAAGTTGCATTTTCAATTATATAATGTAAAGCTTGTTGAGAACCACTGGCATTTTATTATACCTATTGAATTTCTATTCTAATGATCTGATTCTTATTGCCTTGTCATTATGAAAGTTGCAAACGCTTTTGTTCTGAGAAATAGAGGCATTATTCATAATATATCCATTTTCTGTGTACAATAAGTACGAGACAGCAAAGCATGGCGGTTTCAAGACAATAGAAATAAGTTGACAAGTTCCTTGTTAATCCGATAGTTACATTTACACTTATCTAACTTCATTCGCAGCATCAAAAGTTAACCATTTAATAGAATTCTCAATATAGGAAATTATATCTCTTGGTATCACAAAATTTTCGTCCATAGAAAAACATCGTCTGAAAAAATATGATTCGAAAGGTTTATAACTGTTTTTTCATTATCACTTGTCGATTCTTTTATCAATTAAATTATGTTGTTGTTGTTGTTGGATTCTTTTATCAATTAAATTGTTGTTGTTGGACTATTAATCTGTTTAATAGCATTAAAATAATTAAGAATATTTGTACACTTAGTTTTTCACATATTTTATTTATTTTATTAATTATTCTACAGATATGTTAAATTCATCGGTGATACCAGTCCCGGACGCACGAGCTGATAGATTACAATGTGTCTAATGCAATTAAAAGTAAAGCGATAATTTAATTATTGTTATATAACCTTAGATTGTAACTTTAGTTTGCGTTCATGAGTTTATACGGTAAATATTTTAGGTGTAGCCTTTTGACTTCATATTTTACGAATTTTCACGTTTATTGTTGAATACTACAACACATCCTAACTTTAGTGAGACCACTGGGATAGGTGTGCACCATGCACTTTTAGGTTACACACTTTTTTATAAAAGATTATGTGAGGTTTGTAGCTGCAATAAAGAATTACCAAAATAATTTCTTGCATAAATAATTTTAATAGTTTATTTTGTTCAATCTGTTAATGAACCTTATTATTAATACCAGTATCAAATACCAATTAAGGAAAGGTATTTGAGTACGTACTTAAAGGATTATTTTTTGACGTAAACATTATTGTACGATTCCGACATAATTATTTAATCAAATATGACTTGTCTAAGAGGTTCTATTCCTGTATTACACAATGTTTGATTAAATAATACTTTTCACTTTATTGGAAGAAGAAAAGGTTGTGTACAGTGCATCCCATTTTGGTTGAGAGAGCCAAGTATCTCGGTTGTTGTTGAAAATAGAACCTTGCGGTTTTCGCGGTCCTGTACCACTTTTTTGTGAAACTCAAGATGTCCTGAACGTATTTTTCCTAACTTCTTCGTTCATAAGTTACATTTGAAAATTCTCTTTTGATCCATATCTACGAAGTTTCTCAGCGATAATGTCAAATTGAAAACTTATCTCGTAGAGTGGCGCACTCAATTTTTTTTTTCGTGGTATGGTTATGGAGATACGTTTCAAACTGTTTCAATAGAACACCCTGTATTTTATCACCTCATTAAATTCCTTATTTTTTTCCTTCAAAATGATATATAATATACAGGGTGAGTCAGTTTTTTGGAGACAAACTTCAACAGGAGATAGAACATATGTTTCTAAAAAGAAAAGTTCCTATAAACATATGTCGTAGAAGGCTTCGTTTCCGAGATACAGGGTGTTGAATATAATTTTTTTTTCCTCAAATTTTCATTATAACTCATAAACGAATGCTTAGATTTTTTCATGTTGGGGGATAATGTCTATTAATTAAGGGCATAAAACAAGCGATAAGAATGTTCACAAACTTGCACAGTGGCGGAGTGGAGGGTGCTCAACCCCTTTCATAAACATAACTTCTACGCCAATGACTATTTTTAAAAAACTGTTATTTTCATTATCTACATACAGTTTAACAAAATAATGTACCTTCTTCTGTTTCGAAATTCCTGTGCTTTCGAATTATTTTGATTTTTAGTGTTTGATGTGGTACTAAGTTAAGTAATGTGCTTTATGTGAACAATTGAATATAAAGTTTTAATAAAAAGATATAATAAAACATTTAGAGCCATTTTAGTACCTAACGATCGTTTCTTTAAAATTTCAAATACATTTTCATTTATAAATAGGTAGGTTATTGGTTTTTTTAGTATCCATTGTTATTATCCTCGTATAAAAAGAAATGCATAATTATTATTGTTATGCGGTCAATACTTTCTGTATAATTATGTATGTATCAATTTCGCCATAAACATGTATGTAGTTTTTAAGTGAGATTCTAATAAGTTATAGACCGCTGCTCACTTGCTCTCATTAAAGAGCCGCCACTGTATCAAGCCATACTCAACCACAAGACTTTTGTAAATTGAAATCTGTTTAGTACACTAATTGTAACAATCCTGATTTATTATTGTAACAATACTTAATTAATAATTGTGAAATTAATAAGAATTCTTAGCAATAACGATTTATAAATAAATAACAATAACACTAGTATAATAAAATTAGACACTTTGTTCAAAATGTAAACCGTTCTTTTCAATACACATTTCACAGCGACGTACAATAGAACGTCTTAAGTTAATTAAATGATGCACCCTTGTTTCATTGCAAGCATCTCTGATGCGATTGTGAAGTTCTTCAAGTGTATTAACCGGAGTAGTATACACTTTTTCCTTCATGAATCCCCATACAAAAAAGTCAAGTTACGTTAAATCGGGGGATCTAGGAGGCCACGCCACTGGACTTCCACGACCTATCCACCTCCCCGGGTAGTTATTGTTTAGCCAATTTCTTACATTTCTGCCATAATGGGCCGGACATCCATCAAGCTGAAACCAAGAATGTCCTCTTAAATTCAAAGGAATGTCTTCCCACATATTAACATGTTCTTCTAAAAATTGTAGGAAATTTTCTGAATTTACACGTTGTGGCAAGAAATAAGGTCCAAACACGTGGTTGCCGTAAATTCCAATCCAGACATTTGTACTAAATTCATGTTGAAAATTTCTTGGTCGAATGGCATGTGGGTTTTCATGTGCCCATATATGCAGATTGTGAAAGTTTACGATACCACGACGAGTAAAACAGGATTCATCAGTCCACAGTATGTTGGATAAGAAATCTCTATTATTTTTAATGGAGTTAAGAACCCACCTACAATAATTAAGTCTTCGTTCGGCGTCACCTGGACATAAACCATGAACAAGTTCAAAATGTTATGGGCGTTTGTGATCCCGTTTTAAAACCCGGGAAACTTTACTTTGGGAAATACCAAGAGCAACAGCAGTACGTCGAGTGCTTGTCGTGGGGTTCCTATTAAATTCACGCAATATACCCTCTCCAATTCTATCTCGTCCACGGTTGTTCTGTCGGCCCCATCTACATTTTCAAACCCTGGTTAACAAATCGACGATGGATACTCACAAAAACGGAATGATGAGGTTGTCGTCTATTTGGGAATCTTCTCCGATCTTCCCTAGCTGCATACCTTGAATTCCCATTTGCGAACCCATAAATAAAATGAATGTCGGCTTGTTAGCTATTTGTAAATGTAAACGGCATGTTACACTAATTAAAAGCTGGCAAATCAAATGAAATAACTTTTTGAACTTAACAATAATTAATAACAGTGAAGTTATTCAAGATGAAGCAAGTGTTTGTTAAAAGTCAAACTGTCGTTTCAAAATATAAAATTTAATACTTACTTGTTTTCCAAGGAGTATCATATTTTGTTGCAATGAAATAAGGGTGCATCACTTAGTTAACTTAAGACGTTCTATTGTACGTCGCTGTGAAATGTGTGTTGAA
Organism: Vesta saturnalis; assembly: GCA_036346205.1. Taxonomy (NCBI): domain Eukaryota; kingdom Metazoa; phylum Arthropoda; class Insecta; order Coleoptera; family Lampyridae; genus Vesta; species Vesta saturnalis. The sequence continues at coordinate 2,809,487 of JARFJB010002461.1, read as the reverse complement.
AAGAACGGTTTACATTTTGAACAAAGTGTCTAATTTTATTATACTAGTGTTATTGTTATTTATTTATAAATCTTTATTGCTAAGAATTCTTATTAATTTCACAATTATTAATTAAGTATTGTTACAATAATAAATAAGGATTGTTAAAATTAGTGTACTAAACAGATTTCAATTTACAAAAGTCTTGTATTTGAGTATGGCTTGATACAGTGGCGGCTCTTTAATGAGAGCAAGTGAGCAGCGGTCTATAACTTATTAGAATCTCACTTAAAACTACATACATGTTTATGGCGAAATTGATACATCCATAATTATACAGAAAGTATTGACCGCATAAAACAATAATTATGTATTTCTTTTATACGAGGATAATAACAATGGATACTAAAAAACCGATAACCTACCTATTTATAAATGAAAATGTATTTGAAATTTTAAAGAAACGATCGTTAGGTACTAAAATGGCTCTAAATGTTTTATTATATCTTTTTATTAAAACTTTATATTCAATTATTCACATAAAGCACATTACTTAACTTAGTACCACATCAAACACTAAAAATCAAAATAACTCGAAACGCACAGGAATTTCGAAACAGAAGAAGGTACATTATTTTTGTTAAACTGTATGTAGATAATGAAAATAACAGTTTTTTAAAAATAGTCATTGGCGTAGAAGTTCTGTTTATGAAAGGGTTGAGCACCCTCCACTCCGCCACTGTGCAAGTTTGTGAACATTCTTATCGCTTGTTTTATGCCCTTAATTAATAGACATTATCCCCCCAATATGAAAAAAATCTAAGCATTCATTTATGAGTTATAATGAAAATTTGAGAAAAAAAAATTATATTCAACACCCTGTATCTCGGAAACGAAGCCTTCTACGACATATGTTTACAGGAACTTTTCTTTTTAGAAACATGTGTTCTATCTCCTGTTAAAGTTTGTCTACAAAAAATTTACTCACCCTGTATAAACATAAATTCTTCAAAAATGCTCTAAAATCACTAAAACATTGATTTTTAATAGTAGGCTATTGATTTTTCATACAAAAAAAGTTCAAATTGAAGAAATACTACTTGTGATTTTTCCATGAAACGAACAAGAACAATACTAATAATAATTTACTAACAAAACACAAAACGTAGGTAACTAATAGCAACAAATAAATAGTAATAAAAAGTTCATAATGTAGAATAAGCAACTAATTAAATATTTACTCATACTATTTCATTTCGAAATTATTCGGTAACTTATTCATTGAATTGTTCAAATGGATGTCAATTTTCCCTAACACACAATTGACACAATTTCTTAATACGTCTTAATCCATTTCAAATTATGAAAGGTCGATTTTGTAAATTCTGGAAAACTGCTTCTGTTGTTGCACGAAGTTCTTCAATATTATTGTGCCTCTTACCGTATATTTTATTTTTCGAAAAACCCTACAAAAAAAGTCCAATACTGACAAATCAGGTGACCTTGCAGGCCACCTAATGGGTCCATTTGTTCCAATCCAATGGTCCTGGAAAGTTTCTTTTAAAAACGGCACAATAAACCTCGAATTGTGGGCAAGGGCACCGTCTTGTTGGAAGTAAATAGCATTAAGATAGGCGAGGGGGACATTCTCCAGGAATTCTGGTATTACTTCTTCTAAAATTGCCAAGTACCTATTCGCGTTGAGAACCCCTTCAAACATGCGGTATTTTATTGATGTCCCCAATAAGAAACAGCCTACATTAAAACCAAATCGACCCTGTTGTTGTTGCTCAAAAATTAGGTGTTGGTTTTCATCATACCAGTGCCTTGTATTTTGCCTGTTAAATAAAACGGCACTGCTTATATGGGCTTCGTCTGACCATATGACTTTACTCGCAAAACTATTGTTCCTTCGAGTTTGGTTCAAAAACCAATTACAGAAATTCACAGGCCTCGCTGCATCACCAGGGTATAAATGCTGGACAATATTCACTTTCAATTTGTGATTTTTTAAAATCCTTTGTACTCGTGATCGGGGAACGCCAGTGTGATCTTCTAACTTCGTACAAGAAGTCTGAGGTGAGACACGGACGCTGGCTAAGACATTTATTTCATCCACTTCATTATTTAATAGATTATTATTATTTAATATCGTTGCTCGACTAGGTTGATGCCTCTCTGAATATCTAACGTTTTAAAAACAATATGTCATATAATGTCTTATTGTAAATTACTAGTTTACCTGTTTAAATATAATTCTAATGCTTCGTCAACATTTTCATGGCATTGATTGAAACATTGTATGATATCATACTTTTCATTGTTCTGAAAAAATCTTTCAACCATTATAAAATTTCAGAAATTAACAAAATCGCCAAACACAAACACAATAAAACGCATCAAAATTTATCATCATGGCAGCAGATGTGTTGTTTTCTCCACAGTCACTTGATAAAACAATGCTCCAAAAGTCAACAACAGTGTTTCTAGCATCCATGACCTACTATAAAAAATCACAAATAATAATCCCTGTAGCAAAACTTTGAAATCCATGGCACTCTATTAAAATTCAATGTTTTAGTAATTTTGGAGCATTTTTTAAAACTTCATGTTTATATATTATATATCATTTCGTAGAAAAAAAAAGTAATTTAATGAGGTAATAAAATACAGGGTGTTGCATTGAAAAAATCATAAGTTTAAGTCCATAACGATACCGCGAAAAAAAAATTTAGTGCGCCCCTGGATTCTAGTAAAATTCACTATGGGACAAGTTTTCAATTTGACATTATCGCTGACAAACTTCTTAGATATGGAGGGGATCCAAAAACTGTGGATTTTCAAAAACACCCTGTAATTTATAAACGAAAGAAGTTAGGCGAAATCCGTTCAGGCCATCTTGAGTTTCACAAAAAAGTAGCACAGGACCGCGGAAACCGCAAGGTTCTATCTTCAACAACAACCGAGATATCTGGCTGTCTCAACCAAAATGGGATGCACTGTACATACGACTTCATTGCGATATACACTACTATATTCGAACATAATCCTTTACAGGGACCAGAATAACGAAGAATCTGCATTAATTTTGAATTTTCATGAAGCAACCTTCAACAGCTTGACATACTAATTGACCCCTACCTTCTTAATTAAAGCTTTTATTTAAAATGTTACAAGAGCTTAAAAATCTTTATCATAAGTTATAAAATATTTCTTTTGGTTTAACTTCGAATATTTTTATGGTGATATAAAATACTACAAAATGTTACTTTTTAGGAAATTATTATCAGGAAATAATTACTCCAAACTTGACTAAGAGATTATAATAAACAAAAAAAAAACAAGCACGAGGGTTCATTCTGTATTAAACTTAATGGAATGATTTTAATGTAGAGAATAAGAAAATGCTACTATAGTAATAGGCATCAACTTTATTTTACTAAATCCTCAGATTTCTATCCAACACCAAAAGGTATTAATTTCCTTTTTAAGCAAAGGTACCTCTTTATTTAATATAGATAATGAACATTTCGTCAAATCACTGATATTTTTTGTTATATATATTTACTTATGAATAATAAACAGTATTGTTCGTGCGAGTAATCACTTTAACAATAGTAGAAACTACCTGTTTATCTCAAAGATATTTATTCCACTCTAACATTATCAATAGAATATTGTCCTTATCATTTACAAAAGGTGACAAAAACAAATAGTTAATACTTATTTCTACCTCTACAGTTGAATGTTATCGAGCATGCTCCTTATCATAAAATTCTTCTTTATAATGTTACCGTTTATATGTACGTATAGCATTTTCTTACAAGCTTTAACAAAAACTTTGTAGATTCTCTTGAGTACCTACCAACATCAAGATTTACTGAAGTACTGGAATTTGACAGCTACAAGTTCGGAATAATAGAAAATGATAATTCTACTAACATTACATTATGTTATTACCGATCAGACACTGACATTTCTGGATCGTTTGTTGTTGCAAAAAAAGCTCCTAATCCTAACGCGACCAATGCAAAAGTAAGTATACGTAGGTATAAGTATCAAGAATATGTTGTTACATTTCGTTAATTACAGAGTATAGAATATAACCAGGTTTCTAATAGCGGGGTATTTGGTGAATGTTCACTGAAGATAAGCAATGTTGATGATAAAGGTCCAACGAAATTGTATCTGTTACCATTTGATCAACTGAACAAAAGAAATTTGACAGAAACCGAGTTCAATGTAAAATTCTATTGTGAGTAAACCCCTTAATTTTAAATTTATTACCGTAATTTGGGTATAATTTATATTACTTTCTTAACCAAGTGTTCCAATAAGTGACACGACTCAAAAACTTCACGGTACGAAAAAAAGCAATATTTATAAAAGTCCGGCTTGTCTAAAAATTAACGTTTATTGAGTTAGTAAAGTTATTACTTGTATAGTTTCAAAAAACATAAAGAAACTTGGACCAAAGTGCTCTTATTTTATAAATAACATCATATTTTTAGTATCAGATGTTATCATTTAAATTGAAAAAAAGTCCCGAACGAGTCCCTACAAGAATGTAAGTGTAATAGACACCTCACGCTAAATTTCTGATCTTGCGGGCCAACAACCGGATGTATTTGTAGCTATTAGGTTCTTGCTATATCGGTAACAAATTATCACCTACCAATCTGGCATTCTGAGTAAGAATATCATCTAGTTTACATCAGCTGCTTACATTTAGTAATGCCACAAATAACATTAGAAGACCTTCTAGATCAGTCACTATCAATATGTAAGCATCTGGTGTCAAAAAGTAGTTAGGTGTCATTGATCACAATACCTGATTAGCAGTTCATTAGGTAAATAATCATTTTAATCTTAGCGCAAACTCTACGAACGCTCCAGTATATGTAACCATACACGCGCTCACAACCACACAATCGCACAATCACACAATCACACAATCACACAATCACACAATCACACAATCACAGAATCACACAATCACATCACACAATCACACAATCACACAATCACACAATCACACAATCACACAATCACACAATCACACAATCACACAATCACACAATCACACAATCACACAATCACACAATCACAATCAACACAATCACACAATCACACAATCACACAATCACACAATCACACAATTACACAATCGCACATTCACAAAACTACACAATCGCACAATCACATAATCACTCAATCACACAATCACACAATCACACAATCACACAACCACACAATCACACAATCACACAATCACACAATCACACAATCACACAATCACACAATCACACAATCACACAATCACACAATCACACAATCACACAATCACACAATCACACAAATCACACAATCACACAATCACACAATCACACAATCACACAATCACACAATCACACACACAATCACACAATCACAATCTCACAATCACACAATCACACAATCACACAATCACACAATCACACAATCACACAATCACCCAATCACACAATCACACAATCACACAATCACACAATCACACATACACACAATCACACAATCTCACAATCACACAATCACACAATCACACAATCACACAACCACACAATCACACAATCACACAATCACTCAATCACACACACAATCACACAATCGAACAGTCACACAATCGCACAATCGTATAATCACACAATCACAGTGACACAATCCCACAATCACAAACACACGCACGCACGCACGCACGTAGGATAGTATGGGTATCTTTCTTGTTGTTAAAGATAGAAATTTGTTTAAATGGGAAATATTGTGCCATTTTCTTGTCAGAGTTCGACTCCGTTGAGAAGCTTTTCAATTTCCGAACAGTTTGGAAAATATTTAAAGAAGAAACAAATATCACCAATTTCTAAAAACCCAAATATCTCCGTAACTATAAAAGATATGAAAAAAAGATTCAGATCAAAGTTAACTAAGTCGAAGCTGCACACAAGTAGCTAAATGATGCCTAAACAAGCTCGCGAAAACAGCATCTCGATATCTTGTCCCTAACCTAAAGTATCGGCCAAAGAAAACTTTGTACGAAAATCCCTTAAATTTTTATTTTTTTTAACTATATTTTTCTGGAATTTTTTCTATTGGGTAAGTTGTAGCCCTAAAAAGGACCGATTTAAAGGAGGAAGGTTTTTAATGCGCCCGTAAATGCTCGAAATGCTGACCATCACGCTCTATGCATCGCTGAAGCCTCTCATGACTAGACAATACTGCAGCTTCAATTTCGGCTCTCGGTACGTTACGTATTGCGTTAAGAATCCGGTTTTTCATATCTTCTCTAGTAGTAGGTTGAGTCCGAAACACGATGTCCTTTAAGCACCCCCATAAATAAAAATCGAAGCATGTTAAGTCTGGCGATAGCGGAAACAGGCTTCCTCTTCCAATCCACCGCTGTTGAAACACTGCACTAATATGCTGTCGCACATTAATAGCAAATTGTGCTGGGCAACCATACAACTGCAAAAACAACTTTTGCCTTGTTTCCAGAGGCACGCCTTCCAACAACAACGGTAATTGATTGGCCAAAAATCAAGAAATACATTGCCATTTAGGGGTTGCTCGAAAAAATATGGCCCAATAATTCTGCCTCCCAGTTTGCCATACCATATATTTAAACTCCAACGTCCTTGGCGCTGAACTTCACGCAACCAATGGGGATTTTCTGCAGACCAATAATGCATATTGTGCAGATTGACTCTCCCGTCACTACTGAAGGTGGCTTCATCGGTCCAAAGAATTTGAAATAAAAATTTTCTATTTTCGCGTATCATGCCTAACATCCAATGGCAATAGTCTAACCTTCGATCAAAATCTTCCCCTTTCAAGGCCTGATGCAAAACAACAAGGTATGGGTGCAAGTAATTAGAAAAAGTTTAAACGAATACCTATATATTTTGATGGCCATTAGAACTTTCCTATGATCCTTCAAAATATTTTGAACCGTTGTCCGTGATATGCCCAACTCAGTGGATAATGTTCTTGTGCTAACATGAGGATTTCCTTCAACATAGCCCAGTACACGTTTAATATTTTCTTGTGTTCTTCCAATTCTTTGCCGTTGAAACGTAGGCCGAAAGTACCATTGGCTCGGAAGCTCGCCACTAATCGGGTAAAAACTCTTACATCGCAAGGACGCCGATTTGGATATCGAGCCGCGTAAACTCTTTTAGCTACTGCGGCATTCTGAAGACATTCACGCGAAAGTATTGACAACTATTGACAATTTGAGGATTATGTATGTTTTGTTTAGGTATCTGTTTCCATTGCCTGCTTCTATTAATTGTATTCTTCGTATATATCCATAGTGAATATGCATTTAAACCAACAAAAAATAGGCCTTTCGTATAACTTTTAGCATTGCTTACTTGCCCGTAGTAATTTAAAAAAGGGTGATTTTATTCTGGTGAATAAATTTACAAACATTTGAAATCGCAATTTCTAGGTAACAGAGTCTAAATTGAAGCTGCAGTTTTGTCTACCCATAATAGGCCTCAGCAATGTACAGAGTGATGGTCAGCATTTTGAGCATTTACGGGGGCATTAAAAATAATTCCAGAAAAATATAGTTAAAAAAATAAAAATTTAAGGGATTTTCGTGTAAAGTTTTCTTTGGCCGGTATTTTAGGTTAGGAACAAAATATCGAGATGCGGTTTTCGCGAGATTGTATAGGCATCGTTTAGCTACTTCATGAAAAAAAAAAGTCATACCAATGCATTTAATTTTTTTGCGAAAATTAACCGTTTCTGTCGGAATGTCGAACAAAGCCCTCTAGCGACGACATGTGAAACTAACAAAACTTCAAATATTATAACATTTGTAGCCCAAGAATGGCTCATTTCAACGCGCCAAAATTTGTTAAAATCGGCTTAGCCGTTTCGAAGATACAGGGGGTTATTTAAGGAAACTTCTGAATACCACTTTATTTTTAGACACGTCAAAAAGTGACAAACAAAAAAAGTTGAGATTATCCTCGACTTTAAAGCCATTTCAGAAACTTGAAAATATTTTCCAGGTTTTTGTATTGGCCGTTTTAGTAATAACTTTTTTTTGCGCAAGTCTCTACGATTGATAGCTTCTCAGATACAGTACCTCGCATTCTTAGTTGGCCACCCTGTACGAATAAACAATTATGGGAAATATGGATTGTTATCCGTAGAACAGCATTTTGTAGATGGTTTTTAAATAAAATTGCAGAAAATGGTGATTTTACAAATCAAGTTTTATGGACTGAGGAATCCTACTTTTCCAATTGTGAATTATTTAATCGCCATAATGAGTACCGTTGGGCACAGGAAAATCCACACGTAGTTGTTCCACGGCGCAACCAGGTTCGTTTCGACTTTAATGTCTTTGTGGCATATTGGGAAATCGTTTAGTTGGTCCTATAATTTTTTATGGAACCTTAACAGCGCAGCGTTACATGGAAATTCTGCAAACATATCTTTAAGATTTATTAGATGATTTACCTTTGGCACAAAATGTTCAAATATGGTATCAGAAGGATGGCGCTCCCGCGCATAATGCTGGCAATGTTATCCGATATTTAAATGACCGTTTTGATAATAGAGTAACTTCCACCAATACACCTAATCAGTGGCCAACCAGATCTGCAGATTTAACGCCTCTGGACTTTTATTTATGGTAGTAATTTCCATTACAATAATACAGAAGAACTACGTGAAGGAGTGGTGGCGGCCTTTAACGGTGTTTATCGAAGTACATTGCGAACAGTTACTAACAGTGTTGTAAAACGGTATCGATTGTGTGTACATGAAAACGGCCAGCACTTTGAACATTTATTGTAATGTATTATGGTTTTAGCATTTATTAATATCCCGGTGTATCGTTGTGTTTAACTTGATTTAAAATGGAAACAATCAATATTTCCCATAATTTTTTATTCGTACATAGGTTATTATTATACATCGTTAAAAAGAGAAAAAAGATCCCATTTAATTGTGTAAAAATCCAACACGGCGGCCATTTAAAATAAGAAAGTTCCTATTAATATCTTGGAAACCACCATCTTGAATTTTATTTTGACATCATTTTTAAGTGTAAGTAAGTAACTTTGATTTAAAACTTTTTTCACATCTTTTATAATTACGGAGATATTTGAGTTTTTAGAAATCGGCGATTTTTTTTTTTTTAAATAATTTCGAAACTTCGAAAATTGAAATGTTTCTCAACGGAATCGAACTCGGCCCAAACAATGGCACAATATTGCCCATTTAATCAAATCTCTACCTTTAATAATAAGAAAGATACCCACACTATCCTACTCTATTTGGGACACCCTGTATGAACATATATATATATATATATATATATATATATATATATATATATATATATATATATATATATATATATATATATATATATATATATATATATATGTCAACTTAAGTTGGCGCGATATTGAAAACTTCGTTATAGTAAGTTGCACGAAAAAGTGATTCTTATATATATAAATCTCTGTTATAAAATAATATTCAGCTATTCACATCGAATTTGACATCGAATGTACAGGGTGTCCACAAATTGATAGGAATTCTTTGACCACTCCAATTTTAAATAAATTTTGCAAATCCTGCATGTAAAACAGGTTATCTATTATCTTAATTAAACAACGGATCATACTTCAAATGTTAATTTGCTGATTTGTAACGTTTTACCGACGCATGCTAATAAACAACATGTAACAAGCTAATTAATAATGGACATTTATTTTTCACACATACAATTACAACCATTGTTGTTCTCGTATGCAGCAACCGTTATCTTCAGCTCGCTACTGCCTCAACGTATCTACCTTCGCATTCAATACATGAAATTGTTCTTTTACAAAATTCTCGTGATACGCTCCTACACATCTCTGGAGTGATTTCTTGAATCGTTTCCCTATTCCTAATGAACAACATTTTTAAATGGCCTAAATTTCTTAGCGGTCCTTGCTGATATATCTTCTCTTTTAAATAACCCCACAAAAAAAATGAAGGATCAAGTCGATAGATCGATCCGGCCAAAAAATCACAAAATACCTATGTATGACTCATCCAATAAAAATTTGTCACGATATTCCCTATCATCGGGTGTACTGCTACATGATGCACCGTCCTGATGGAACCATATCTGTCGCTCAATCGGTATATCATCTTGAAAGTCCAAAACGTCCAAACAATGACCTACGTTCAAAGTGTTTCGAAAAAGAAGGGCCCAATTATTTTATCTTCATAAATTCCACGCCACACATTGGTTTTGAATGAAAACTAATCGCGAGTGTGTATGGTAAAATACGGGTTCTCATCACTCCACCACCCACAGTTTTGGGAACTGGCTGTACCGCTGGAACTAAACGTTGTTTCGTCCGAAAACACAATACGGCTTGTCACGAAACGTTCATTTTCTAACATTCCTTGAATATCACAGCAGAGTCCATAACGTCGGCAATAATCGCTTAGTTTTAAGATATGAAGAACCTGTGGCTTACATGGACGAAACCTATTCTCTTTTAAAATTTTTGCAATTATGTCTTTGCTGACAGGATTTGGTAGCAAAGATGATCTTTTTCGCAATGAATATTTAGGATGTTTAATTGCAGAAAGCATTACCTGTAGCACAGTGTCATCATTAACAATATCTTTTAACGCTTGTTGTTGCATTTATTGTTAACATTTCCAGATATTTTGAATTTATTTAATATGTTCATCACTGTTGACTGGTGAATATGTTTCTGTGGACGTCGGTGTTTAAAGCGTCTCGAAACCTTTTATACTTGTCACCCACAATTAACACAATTTTAATTTTCTATTCTAAACTCAATGTCGCCGGGATATTGGTTTATTTGTTACTACACTGGCGTTCGGTAAGAGAAATGTCACTGTCAGTGCAACCCAGGTTCTAAAATATTCCGTTCATTTTGGTGTGTTATAGTAGAACATTGATTATCCTGTTGGATATTACTTTATTATTATTTATTTATGTGAAAACTTTGTTTGCCGTTTTCTTTATATCCAAGGCCTCCTAAGATACGCACCGCACGGCGCTGAAGAGAAACGATACGTGGAGTATTTGAACAATTGCCCCAATCAATATTGAAACAACATAAATGACATATAAATTCATAATAAAATGTTTTGAGCAGGTCGACGTAAAAGATAGATATTGCTACAAAGTACCTTGGCAAGAGAGTTTGTATGTTCTGCAAAGTTTAACTTAGGGTCTACCCGAAGTCTAAGAAATTTCACAACATTAAACGTTTTCATTGGCATAACCATTTGAACCGTTTTATTTTAGTTCAAAGATAACCTATTGGAATACACCATTTTTGAGCCAAACTCTTTGTTTTTTTTTTAACCGAATAGTACTCCTACATACCTGCTGTTAATTATAAGTAGTGTAGTGTCATCTGCATACAAAAGACACGCGGTTATTATTGACTAATAGTATGGGAAACCATTGAAAACGATTAAAAAAATAAGAGGGCCTAAAATGAAACCTTGCGGAACTCCCGAGGTAACCATTCTGAAATTTGATCATTTATTATTAATTTTTATCGCTTGTTGTATATTTTGTAAGTAGGATGAAATTAAATAATGACTAAGTTGGGCAAAATTATAAGGATCTTTTAATTTGTCTACTAAAATATCACGTGAAATACAATCAAATGCTCATGATAAATCCAAAAGATGGACATAGCATAATCTCCTCTTTCGAAACACTCCAGAATATATATATATATATATATATATATATATATATATATATATATATATATATATATATATATATATATATATATATATATATATATATATATATATATATATATACAGGGTGACACATGGGAACCGGACGTTTTTTAAATGTACAGTACTCTGTTGATATTCCAGGAAAAAACTGATTTTATTTTTATCAAAGTAAAGAACACTATCTACCATTTCATTCGCATATGAAAAAGTATTTCGCTCAGTGGTGACACACGGAAACCAGATATTTTTTAGTGGACTGTATTCTTCCGTTAGGAGTGGAGAGAAGAGGGAGTTGTCATTCTGCTCGGCATAGAATACCATTTCAGTAGTTATGAAGCTGTGGTGCAACACCGCGTGTTTGAGCATTAAACCTATTTTCTAAATGGCGAGTCTGTCACAACACAGTGGATCTTTTGTGTCCAAGCCGGAATATGATTTTGAGGTGGTTGAAACGTACAGGGCGACAAAAACCATAGTTAAGAAGCCTACAGACCCTGCATGAACCGTGAGGATATCTGACAAGATCGGCAGACTGAGGGAGGCACTCACTCGGAGCACCAATCGATCCGCGAAGATTACAAATCAACCGTGAATGTGTGATAAGAATTTTACGGTTAGATTTCAACTTCCATCCGTACAAAATGTTGGTTGTTCAACAGCTCAAACAAGCGAATTATGCAGCTTGGGAAGATTCATACCACCAACATATCAATGGAATTTGTGAGGAACATGTCCCTAGTCGCCTTATTTCGCATTTTGTGACGTACCATGGCTGCCAAGATACTCGGATTTAATCTTCTGTGACTTAGTGTGGGGTACCTAAAAGAATGTGTCTATGCCCATAAACCCCGTACATTAATGGCGTTGAAAGATGCCGTTACAGAAGAGCTGCGTGCGATTGACCAAAGGTGTTAGGCAGGGTAATGAATGCTTCCTGGCGATGACTTGAAGCCTGCATTCAAACGATGGCCGTCACCTGAGTGACATAATTTTTCATACGTGAATGAAATGGTAGGTGTTGTTCTTTACTTTGATAAAAATAGAATCAGCTTTCCTTGGATATCAACTGAATACGATTCATTAAAAAACATCCGGTCCCATGTGTCACCATATATATATATATATATATATATATATATATATATATATATATATATATATATATATATATATATATATATATATATATATATATATATATATATATATATATATATATATATATATAGAGCACCTAGCAGGAAAAAGAGGTTGCATAATTATCCTAAAAAAATATTATTAAAATTGTTTCATTTCCTTTAATTTCCATTTTGTAGGTTGTAAGGTCGTGCGGTGTTCCACACCAGATATTTTAAGGTTTATTAGGTGTCCTTGTACAGAGAAAACGTGTCGAAAGTTAGTGATGCGATATTTATACTAACCGTGCTTTACATACTCATCGTAAAGTAGCTTTCCTCGGGCTTAATTATTAAGATACGAGAAACTATTGCTTTTCGCTCCAAATGTTTGCGTCAACATGTAATTTTGTGAAATTTAATCAATCACTTAAACGTTTCCTTTCGTCCTCGCATATTCTACACAAACTCTTACTAATTTTAAAATGAGCCAGAGTACGATAACCAAACATACAGGCAAAGCTAGATATTCAGAACGTAAATGGAGTACAGTAAATCCGGTAAATTGTTACGGACCAAATACTCACTAGAGCATCAGCCCGTAAAGGTAAAGTGCAATCAACCGTCATAGCTGAGCGGTATGTACGCGGTTCTTACTTATTACTTCAAAAGGGCACTCGATTCGAATAGCCTAACAGGAAACCATAACGTTCAATCGCACATGAAACGCTCACCTCTACCTGAAAATTACACTACAAAAACCTCTATGCAAGGTTCACCTAAACCGTAAAATCTTAAGCTTCATTTAGAATCCGCCAAATTGCGGTAATAAAACTCATAATTCATTATACATTTCGATAAACGTAAAATTATAGGCTCAAATAAAAATAAAATTGGTCAATACCGTAATTAATTATTCAATTCATAATAAAAAAAAAACAAAACGCAATCAAATGTTTATAAAGGTCACATAATTTAATAAACGTCAAAATAGGGCGCTTTCCCAGACAAACAAAGCTTACCTTATTGTTGCAAATCAGGTAAAACGGTGAATACAGTCGGTAAGTTGATCCTTGTAATTCTTCAAAATTTTTGCGAATACTTGCAAAACAAAACACTGGCGTACAAGTAAACCAGCTGATCGGCCAACGATATATTTACTTTATAATTACGTTACGTTATATGTTAAAACTTATCTTCAAATGCAATTATATCAACCAAATAAAAATAACTAATTATCTGTTAAAGAATCACTCTCAAATGGTTATGTTAAAACTTGTACTACAATCTTGAAAAGTAATCGAACATTGTCACTTTTAAAATTGCATAAATCCAAAATTCTCATATAACAAATAAACCACTCGGCAACTCGAATGTAAACCAAACATCTAGTCTTTTAAGTTTTGATCATACGTAAGTACTGATAACGTAGCAATCAAAGGGATAGAGAGAAAATAATACACAATTCGTTATCACCATTTATATATTGTCATAAAATTACACATAATTAAATTCGACAATCGGTGTATTGATGCAGAAGTTAATGAAAAAACAATCAATTTTATATGATTTATTAAATAACCGGCAGTGACGCGTGCAAGCCTCGGGTTTCCAAAATAATATATTGTATCTTGCTGTTAATTAACACCAACGGGAATATTAATAACACCGAACACATAGAAGTTAAGAAACTTTGTAATACGTAACCTTGTAATGCAAAATCAGAATTAAGCGCAAATAACACACAATAAGTTATGAATAATTTACGGGTGAATACACTTTATATAACTAATTTAAACGTCTGAAGCGCTTCTAAGTAAAATTTAAACGAAAGGCGTATTCATCCGCTCGCTAAATACAATTAAAAAACACACGTTTTATTAACATTGGTCAACAAAACCAAATGTATATAGGTAATTTACCTTGATCTGCACAACCGTACACCTCAATTGACCACCTGGGTCAGTCTCTTCCCTTTGTGGTGCGGTGTAACGTAGGTTACCGTGAGCCTCCATATAACGGGTCGGGGAAAACCCGCCTGCAGAAGCTCCCGATGCCAATATCGCAACCACCAGACGACTGCTTTTCAATTGATAATTACTCGATTTGATCAAGTACGGTATGTATGGTTTACAATAACTGCACATGAATATTATTTACACAACGTTCTTTGACCTTTAACTATATACAAATCTATTAAAACGAAAGTTATATTTACACAAAATTTATTAAAGCATTAAGTATTTATAGCAAGCCTTTCATTCTTTGGGGCTAGCTGTGTGCGTGAACCTAAGTAACAAATAACTTGAACATCTTTAAAATAAATCCGCAGCATAATACGCTAAGAAGTCCAAAAGAATTAAGGATCAACACTAACAACGAACACTAGATAAGTTCAATCCACCTCAAAACCATCTCGCATACATACAGCGAACGCCTCAACAACTTTCGTCTTCTACATCTCTACTAACACTTTTCCCTTTCACACCACATTAGAACATCTTCTTGAGCGTCACCCGCGATTACCCAAACTAAAAATGATACGTTTCTCACGACGAAAACACACCAATACCAAGAACTAAAAAGCCCACGACGGCAATATTAATCGCAACCCCATTTAACTAAATGCGTCTCAAACTTACGTTATCAAAAACGCAAAAAGCAACCTTATATCCACATCTACATTTCTCAGAACACGTTTCACTGAATCAGCATGAAATTACGTTTTTAATTTAAGTACCCTATTCTAAATATCTTTACCTTTGGAAAACTTTTACAACTATTTTAAAATCAACGAACTTGGCGCAGCGGTGGTTCAGCCCGCTAATCTACTATTGTGGGAAAGAACCACCAATAAAACCCCCTGTATTCATAAATAAGTAATTGCAGAAGTACATTAATAAATCAAATAACACAAACAAAACAATGAAAGGGTTAAATATATAACAAAACGCCTTTAAATCAGGTTAAAGTGCGTACAAAGTTATAACATTAAGAGAACATGAATAAAAATCAGTTTAGTTACACAGAAACACATTAATTAAAAAAACATGTAGTCACATGCACAATTGGGTCATAGATAATCAAAATAGAAAATCATAATAGAAATCGTAACACCAAACATGTGGCCCTTTTAAAACCAATCATGCCGGTCTTTAGGTAAATAAGCACATAAAATAATAAAGCAAATTACGGTGCACATAAAATACAACAACAGGTGAAAATAAGGTAAAGGCAAGGACAAAAAAAAATAGACAAAGAATTTACAAGTACCCAATTGTTTAGTGACAACTAAAGCACAAAATACATAAGTCACGTTGTAATAAAGCACATACTAAAAGAAATCAGCTCGCAGGCAAATAATTCTCCTTCAACAAACTGACAAAAAACTCGTTAAAACAAAGCCTTACAAGGATAAGTTATCAATATATCACTAACATCGTGACCGATAGATTTGCTTGAGTGCGTTAGAAAAACACCCTGCTCCCTTCTCCGGTTACACACTTATCTACATCACAAATAGAAACAAAAGAAATAAAAATTCGAGGTGTTTAATGGTTTAGCTTGGGAATGTGTGCCAACTGGCAATTGCCTTTTACAATTAATAGCCAGCGACATCCTATACCCATTCACCAGCCACCCCTATACAATTATAAATAGAACCAACAGCCAACAATGCTAATTCGCACAAATACTAGAGGAGAGGGCAGATTTCAGCTTAATAAGTCCGCGTACGAATAAGATACCTTTGCAAGACACTGTTTGGTATTTAGTATGTTATCTAGGCTGGTAAAAATGATTTGATGCGAGCTTGCACTTATATAAAAATACATACTTACACTAGAATAAATATTCCCTTAATTGATCACAGACACAAATCGTTAACATACGCGGTTTAAACCCGAAAGAAAAGACAACTTAGTGTTGGCGAATTCACAAGAAAAATGTACACGCAAGAATTATTTTAAAAACAAACTGTTTACAAAGAAGGTATTTAATTAACCCGATCTGGCTTGATTGACACTCTAACAATGACATTTTTACATCAAGAGCGCGCGTAAGAAGTTGCACAGAACTGTAAATAAATAGTACCCATTAATTTGTTAACCAATTTTTAGTATACATCAAACGAGTTCACTGATCATTCACTTTAGCAAAGACGAAACTGAACTATAAGCCCTCGAATGATCAGCAGCAATGCAACAGTTATAAATATATTATTGTTTTGTACGCCAGTAAAGAAATAATAAGTAAATAAACAGCATTCAAATAAATTTAGAGAGGAAGCCTGTCAGTTATTTCAAACTGTGCGAATGTTACGCCCCTTCAGTAAAGCATTTTTAAGCGTGCACCTGCCACTCGCCCCCTAACATGTGTTTACAAACAATCCTACATTCTTTAGATGAAAATATATAAATAAAAATATTTGAAAACATAAGATATTAAAAATCCCCTAATTATCTTTTCTATCGTGGTAACAATGGCGATTTGACAAACGTTTTTTTACAATAATAAAATGTTCGCGGTCTGCTACCTACAAAGTACCCAAAGAATCTATTATTCGTTCACAAAACTGAGTATTGATATGACAGAAATCATACACACGTGACAAATGAAATGATATTTAAGTCTTTATACGTCAAATTCTTTTTACAAAATACTGTATGCTTCAACTTACAGGAAAAACTGTATTTATTTACAAAAAAAATTATATGCACAGAACTGCAAATAAATAGTACCCATTAATTTGTTAATCATTTTATAGTATACATCAAACAAGTTCAGTGATCATTCACTTTAATAAAGACGAAACTGAACTATAAGCCCTCTAATGATCAGCAGCAATGCAACAGTTATAAATATATTATTGTTTTGCACGCCAGTAAAGAAATAATAAGTAAATAAACAGCATTCAAATAAATTTAGAGAGGAAGCCTGTTAGTTATTTCAAACTGTGCGAATGTTAAAGCCAAATATACGTTATGTTTACATGGAATTAAATTGTAAATACTTTTATGCATGTAAGTGTAGTTATGACCTTAGATTAACGCTACGTAATTTTTACCCAAGCTTAGTAATCTACCTCCTTTAAGACGTACGTATGCTGGAAGCTCTTTCAATAATCCTTTTGTTTTAATCAACTAGAGTACATAATCCAAAAAAGACGTGAACATCCGTCCATGAATAAGCCGCGGCACTAGGGTCTTTATTTTGGTTAAAAAGTAGTCACGAAAATTTCTTTGTTCGATAACCGCTTTAGTTAATAATTAACGGTGCTCAATTAGCAGTAGTTATTTTTTATACAGTTTGTTTAAAATTGAAATAATTTATTTACCTTTTGCTCCAAAATTGATGCTTTTTCGAATATTCACAAGGGTGCTTTAGAAACCCTTTTTTCTTTCATTTCTTTTCAAGACATATTTTACTATACAAAATGTTTACAGAAGGTAATTCGCTGACTCCTTCTGGAGTGCTTTTTTAATAATTTTTTATTATTTTAAAAACCCTTTATAAAAGATACTTGTTTAAAATTGTCTATTTAGAATATTTTTGTATAAAGTGAATCATTTTTCAGATACTAACCGAGTACTTTAGAGGTTCGTATAAAGTAACGCACTTATCCTGGTATAATTGGAACATAGACGCTCACTTAGAATAATCTATTGAATTACGTCGGGCTACACTGATGTGACAATTTATTTACTTCATGTTATCGGTTACTGAACAAAAGCTGTCCTCATTTCACGTATTTTAGGAAACAATATAATGAATATAATTCAACACTTAAAACGTTTGTAAGCAAACATCTGTAGCCTCGATTCTACAAATAGACATACTTAACATCATCTTACTCAAGTGGGAAAACTATAGTAATTTATCGAAACGCTCTTTGAATTACAACTGAAATCGAAACTATTGACTCACCCAAATTTTACTTTGCAAAGAGTCATACATTTTCATTACTCATTACTAAGGATAGCATTTGGTATTTAGTTCAAACAATCTATATTAGAGAGTAGTCACTACAAGTGGTCTAAATTAACTGTCACTTTTTTTAAGACTGAACGTAGTTTTTAGCACTCAGCTGATTAAAGTTTTTCCCATTCTTTCCTTACGCGATGCTGCCGCTTATAACAGAGTAACTCTCTAATTTTCACCTAAGTTCTTAATTTGAAATTATATTAGTAACCGCGCCCACCTTTAAAATTTAACAATTCACCAACTGTGCTTAATTTTTTATTCATAATTTACTGGAATACTAGTATGGACCGCCTTTCGGAATTTCCGACTGCTTGGACGATGTTGACCACATACGACCAATCAAAATCAAAGTGCATAAAATTGTCTCCTTTGTATTAAATTTTTCCGCTAGTACCCGCTAAAACTGTACATAACCTATTCGCTATTATAACTTTTAAATCATCTGTGCAAAAGATAACCTCAAACAATTTATTTATACGAAAGTACACTGCGCGGTACTTATGGAAAAAGAGTCGCAGTCGAATTGGCTGAAAGTTTAGTATAATGTAGCTTATGACATCCTAATCAAATGTCTTCGTAGACACAACGAGATCTAATGGACAGTTTTTGAGATATAGGGTGTTAAACATGCGGAGGTAGGGTTGTCACTTATGTAATGTAAAGTTCTAAGACGCCGTATACAGGGTGATTCTTTTTCTACTAGCCAATGTTATGATGTTTATGTAATCCTTTGAACAAACTCAGTCAAACGTAATAGTCCGTACACTTGCAGAATAAGTAAATATCATTTTTAATATTGGGTGATCTGAGGTTACTATTACACAGGGTCACCCAAGACTGTACTTTTTTAGTTGTATTTTTTTTTCTTTTAGGAACAAATACACAAATTAGACATAAAGTAGAAAACTAAATATAATATGGTCAATATTTTACGGCTCTTGTCTATTTGTCGTTATGATCATCTAGAATCGAAAACTAAACCTCACCAATTGTGAGGGTTTTATAAAATCAACCATCAACTGTTGAGTATCTAAACACACTCACCATTGAGAATGTCTAGTATTCAAATTCTCTACATCAACTAGACTTGAACGACATTTGGTTCTCTAGCCTTTTCAAGTAATCTTTGAGCCAATTGTATATCGGCTCCTTCCATAAGGAAGGACTTGTAATCAAACGAGCGCCGTTAGCATATTCGGTTGGGCGTTGGTGTTGATTAGGCAGCATATGCACAATGCTTAGGTGTCCAACTATTGCAGCAGCATCACAGTACTCCCTATCCACTATTACAATATCATTTTCCTCGAACCATCTTCTCATTATATTACCATCTAATTCAAGTTCATTTTGCAAAATAGCAGCGTCATTATTTTTACTATCAGAGAAGGGTGGCCCTTGAATGTCGATTATATAGCCGTCAGGTGCTACTATTAATAGAGGTTTTAATAAGTGACTGCCTTTGTATACACAATACGACTGCCGCAAAATTCTGAAATTGTTACTGTTTTGAATGTGGCTGTAAGTAGCATCAATCAAAGTGATTGCTCGAGGAATTTGTGTCTCTGGATTATATAGTAGATTAGCAAAGTCCGTAACATGTCTCTCCATATAATTTTTCTAGCAATAGCAGTAAATCCTATGTTAGTAGTCACAAAACGTTGCATCAAAGATTTTCTAACAAGAGTAACGGCTAGAATTACTGCCTGTCTACCCGAATAGCCAAACATTACACGTAAAAATTATCAGAAAGTCCATAGCGCACTTTGCACAAGAATCTTATTGGCGTACTCCATAGCAGAAGGTCATTTTTTAAATTGTGGACCTGAACAGCCTAAATTTGGCCTATGGTGCTCAAGCACTCAGGAACACTTAGGAAGGTAGATATAAGGATGTTGAATTGCCAAGAGATGCCCATGAACAACTACCTTAAATTTTTCCATAACATAAGTGAGAGGAAAACAGGAACTAGGGAGACCATTCCAGAGTTTAGAAGCCGTGTAGAAGAATGTGGATTGCGCCCGTTCGGTACGAGAAGTGGAGATTTGTACTGCATATGCCGATGTGAATGAGCGAACTAAGTATTCCTAGCGAAGGTAGCCCCAGATGCTATCAATGAATGTAATTCAGTGGCGCAATCGCCATTGTAATACCGATAATACAAATAAAAACTGAAACGCTTCTTCAATGCTCAAGGGACTCATTTATAAGCCTAATTGCTCTCTTTTGTATATGATCAACGATATCGATATCGTACTGAGGAGGAGCACCAACCCAGAGGGAAGAATTATATTCTAAATGGAGTCGGATTTGAGCCTTATACAGCAGAAAGAGTTGTCGAGAGGTAAAGTACTGCTTAGATCTGTATATACAGCCTATTTTACGAACAACTTTTTTAGTGGCTGACAGAATATGGTCAATCCATAATAGATTTGAAGATACTGTCATTCCCAACAGAGCAATAGAGTCTGAAAACTTTAGATCTGAGCCATTCATTCTTACAACAGGAAATGGCGACACGAGGCAACACGGAGTTAGCAAATAGGTCTAAAAACTGCTGTTTATTAACTGGGTATAGACATTCAAATTCACTATCACTTAAATTATTCTCGTCCTACATCCTCGTCAATTTTTTTGTTAAATGACGAATTTCTTGTAAAAATGACTGAAGTATTTCTCCACTTATTACATAGGATCAGTTAATGTAACGCAATCCAATTAGCAAAGGTTGTAGTATTCTTGCTCATCCAAATGATGTGCACATAATTTAACCTTTTCGGGAATACATATATCTTTCAAAATGAAAACATAAGCCCTACATTCGGCAGATAACCTACGAAGATCTTCATCGCCGTTACATATCAAACACGTACTACTTCTACTTTGCGTTAATACACTTATCCCTAAACAAGCAGGGCCTTCCTCAATATCAGATATTTCATTTTGGTATGCAAACCATCAACAAATAGAATCGGTGCACAATCGTAATTACAATGTCTTAACAGTCATGCTATGAACTGGTGAAAGGCACTCATTCAGAGCTGGAGTGCTGCCAACAAGTACTTACTTTACGGACTTTCTTTTGGTATTGTTACACGTCCAAACCGTACTGGTCGTCGTGCAAGCTTACCGAAGTAAGCAGGTTGCCAAGCAAGCTACAGTGGAAATAGGCGGGATCGATACAAGGACTAAAACGATTTAAAGGTAGTCTCAAACATCTTACACTTACCACAAATCTACAACTCACAATGCTCAGTCCAGGAAAAATAGTCTCTAGGCGCCACCACAATCTTAAATTTTTCCAAAGTAACTAGTCTTAGGTGCGATGTTAAATTAATTCTATCTGACTATGGAAGACAAGATTGCAGCATACTCAGTAAAACCATTCACAACTCAAATTCAACCACACTTGAAAGAAATTTACCCAAAAGCTCCAGAAAATTTTGCAATACAAGGGTCGTCGTAAACTTATTGAACACACCCTGTACATATCAAAATTCCAAGTCATAATACGTTAATTAGAATACTTTTAAGTATCCCTCGTAGACCTATAAATTTGTATATTTCTAACTGTTATAAAACTCTGAATTAAATAAACAATGTCCAATTTAGAAAAGTATCAAAATAAAAAGTCGGTTTAATAATTTTTAAACCACTTAAAAACATCTGTTAGTTGCTGAAAAATTTAAAATATAACGGTCAGTCCTTTCATCATAAAGCACCTCTAGATATTTTATGAATACTTTCTCTTTAAAAAACATATTTAAACATTCATCAATAGGTTTGAATTTTAATACTTCAAATCTGTAATTTATACTTAATAAAAATATTCTGTTATTCGTGTTCTGTATTTTAGTGACTGTTAAATAATTCAAAATAGTTAAAATGAAATTTTGTAATCTCATATAGCTCATAAATCAATTTTAAATCGATCACTAAACTCAAAAATATTCAAGGGTTACTTCAAGTACCAATAGGTGTAACCCGTTAGGTAATGTTACACAGGTTAATGCTAAAATTGTATCTCGGTTGACACAAATAAATAACAGAAGTAAATTAAATAATGGAGATATCTTGACCAATTTGCAATTGTAAATATTTACAAACAGGCGGCTTCCAAAACGCACCGCAAAAACCAATTGTTATATATATATATATATATATATATATATATATATATATATATATATATATATATATATATATATATAAAAAATTCCCCCAAAATCTTATATACTAAACACATCAAAATAGATCCTTTCACTTATGATAAGAAATTATTAACTTGAATGAACTTAAAAGATACTCGTACTTGCAACTGTTCAATAAAATCCTAAAACTATTTCTTACAAATTACGTTAGTTACTCCTTTATCCATGATTGATTTGCACACACACTGGCACAAAAAACAGAAGACAGCCGTAATCGCTAACCTATTAAGTTGTACACTCGCGAGCGCAATTGCTTGTCGTTCACTCGTGCGCAATGCACATATGCACCTGGGCAATCCGATTTATTATTTGCCCTTCACATAAACGTTTGTCACAATAAAGAATGTTTACTTCCACTTCCACAATTCTTATTTGCTTTGTACAATCGATCTAATATTGTTATCAATTGTATACGTACGACAATTAATGTCACCAACGACTACTACTCTTAACTAAATTCACAAACTTTTAATTCGGTTACTTAAAGGGTTACTTCAGGCTTTCCTTATTAATTGGATCACGCGGTTAATGAACACTTAACTGAATATTTTGCTGTTTTATTGTTCAATCTGCTTTGGCACTTTTTAAATTTCTTGAGAGGACATCACTATTATCTCCTTTCTACCCACACTTAAACTATTTATTTATGAATATCTATATATGGTTTATTCCCGTTATATGGGTTATTGCACTCTTATATAATTGCTGCTGAACTACAATTTTCGTGAACAAAATCCAACACTGATCATTCTAATGTCCTTTCAAAAGCGCCTCGCGCGATCTGTACTTAAGCTCTAACCGAACCATTCTCTTGCTCCCTTAATAAATTCTCCCTTACATATCTTCTGCCCGCCATATTACCAATCACTTCCGCTCTAACATCAAAATTTTCCTATCAAGAACACATATTTCATGAGTTTCTTTGCCGATTGGAATTCTGAAACGGAACTACAGCTAGGTAAAGTAAAAAAAACGTATCCATATTGAATTTACTTTCTAAATTCACTCACAACCGAATAAAATCATTAATTGTAATTATATTCACTCTGTACATTATTCAGACCATAACCGAACTTTCTATGAAAACCTCTCATGTGGGCGATCTCTATTTCCGCACAATTCAACAACCTCCATCACATTCTAACAATTTCATTCTTGGACATATTCCTTACTGCACATTAATACAATATCAATATATCATAATCTTACTCATACGTCTACAACCGTTTCATTAATCCGAATTTTGTACACAGCAGCAAAAGACTAGTGGCAAACTAATAGTCTGTTACCAGTGCCGCCTCAGTAAAAATTTCTCCAAAACATTATTTTTCAACGAAATTTAATGCTTTCAACATCTTTCAAATATTCTTTCATATGATATCTAATGCTGCATTAAACTCCAGTGGCGTATCATTTACACAAATTTACATTCTACATACACAATTTTTTTTGTGTGCAAACTTGTGACGTTCGTCTACAAAACAAATTTCTGCTAATCCTTCTGATCATTGAGACCTACATGATCGTGGTTCAAAATGTTTCACTTTTTTGTGGATAAAATGATTCTTAGGACACATTCAAATTAAAGAGGTTTTATTAGAAATAATAATATAAAATAAAAAGAATACTAACTATTACTAACAAATAAAGTAAAAGAGGTCCCGGTAAGTAATAAAAAGAAAATAAAATATCATTCTGGTAACCCTTCTGGAACGGGACGGCACTGTCCAGTTTAAACGCCGCTGGATGCGCCCTCTTCATTTGCACTGAAATTATATTTGTAAATAGCAACAGGTGTTTTTGATTGCAATTGAAATCAAAAATGTTAATTATTCCGTAGTTATTGACTATGTGTATTATGCTTCGGATTTTGAGCAACAGGATTAATTATGTGTGGATATAAGGTGAGTACGTTTTAATTTGTATATATAGGGTTGATAATCAAGGATCTCAAGGTGTGTTTATGGTAGCGTTAGGGAATTAATCTAGTAGAAATTAGGTGCAAGAATGGAATATTCGGAGCCTAAACCTACGTTGAAATAGCGACGTCTGTGCTTGCAATTTAAAAACCCAAACCGATGCAGACCAGCCAATAGTGATGGTTTAAATTACAATCTTCTCTTTTCTCTTTTGTGCGGAGTAGCACAATTATAGAAAAGGTTATAAGGGACGCATTACTGAGAATACGGGGTGTTACCTCCGGGTAAATCACGTACAACGTGCCTTTGACAAATGTATACCCCTAGCTCGGTGCTATAAACAGCCAAGCCTGTTTGATATAAATGTGCCTGCGACAGGGTAGCTAGAAGTAGGGGAGTGGATTACGGATTCCTGGTGAACGTTGGTGGATGGTTTTCTGGTAGTACAGGTGGTGGATTTGATGGTGAATGTGGAAGGAATAAATGTGAATGTAAATGTTGGTAGCTGGCCAGGTGGATGTATCGAATGAAGTAAATATTTCCAATGATTAGAAATAAGTGTGTAAATGTCCGGGCAATGTCAGGATAATTCAAAGTAAGTAAAATAAGTGCGTTTATGTGGCTGGGGATCTGGTATATATATATATATATATATATATATATATATATATATATATATATATATATATATAGTATATATGAAGAAATCTGGAGTGGGAAATAGGATAGCAACTGATAACATTTATAAACAATGTGAAAGCACTTGTGAAAGTGACTAGGAAATAAGGTTTGATAGGAATTATTTCTAGGAAAGGAAAATTTTATGTAAGGATTCTAAGATCATTACAAATTCAATTCATGTACATTCAAAATACGTTACATACGTTATCAAAACACTATACCCACACGATGTGTCAAAATAAACTTACTATATATCAAAAGATCTTAATTGCAATAGTTTCCCATTTGATTGCGCATGCCGTTCACCAGGATCGGTACAAGATGCAACAAATAGACAAGAGCCACAAACCGTTGATTATATTAAATTTAGTTTTCAGCTAAAAAAGACAATTTGAGTGCCCCGTATAATGGTAACTTTAGATTACCCAATATTAAAATCAAATAATATTTATTTACTCTGCAAGTGTACGGGCTTTTCGTTTGACTGAGTTTGTTCAAACAATTACATAAAAACCTTGGCTAGTAGAAAAAGAGCACCCTGTATACGGAGTCTTAGAACTTTTCATTACAACTCGTATCGACAATATTAACATTATAATTATAATTATTATCCTTGACTTATGTAACAAAATAATCGCACATTATTGATTTTTTAAAGATAAGTGATAACCTCAGCATGTTTAATACCCTGTATCTTAAAAACTGTCCATTAGATCTCGTTGTGCCCATGCAGGCATCTGATCAGGATGTCATAAGCATTATGCTAAATTTTCAGCCAATTCAACTGGGACTGTTTTTTCCATAAAAACCGTGCGCAATTCTTTGCGAAATCGAAAACTAACGCTGGTACGTGTACCTTATAAAATTAAACCTGATCCACTTTCGACTATTACACAACTATTTTACACATTATCTGCGCAACGTAACATGGAATTGAGCAATCGTAACTTAATTTGAGGTTTAAAATTTCAAGTGGTTTCAGCAACTCACACTGCAGACTCAACTATACAAGATGAAACCCTGTAAGCTTTTACCGTAAAGTAAGCAAGTTCCGAGAAAACCAAGTACCATTTTTCGAATAATCTTAAATACTGTAAATTTTATATTCTCATTTGCTATTATATATATATATATATATATATATATATATATATATATATTGTAATGATTGGCTTTAATTATAATAAATAATTTATTAAGATGATGTAATTATGAGGGATATAATATTTAATTGTAAATAATATGATTAATGGAATTTTTTAACTTTTATGCACCGGACTAGCTCAATCTCAATTTGGGGATAGAGTTCAATGTAATTTAGTTTGAAGTAAAATTTAAATTTGAAAATGTGTATATGAAATACACTTTATAGAATTATTATGAAAGTATAAAATTTATCCTGAATACAATTTACTCCCAACGCATGCGTTGTAATGTACTTAAGTGAAATCAAAGCTGTCAAAAATGTCAAATAAATAATTTAGAAATATACTGTTTAAATCCAAAATGAAAATTTAGAAAAAGAAAATAATTTAATACCTTTACAGGTGTTTACACAAGTAAATATTCAAAATTCTAAACCAAAACATGTATGTAATGAATATTAATTTGCAGGAAATTTACCAAATGAATGTCCACAATCAATAGGGTTATATAAAATTTGTGACTCACATATACTGTCCTCACTGTAAATTGATGTCTTCGGATAACTCCAACTAGATGCAGGCAATGTCCACTCGATTATAGTTGTTACCATCACCCATATACAGCTAACTCGATTCTCAGGTTGTCGAAGACACCAACTTCCAAAACGTATGATGTTTTCTTTCAGATCAGCAAAACTCCAATCACTTATTTTACTTTGGTAACTTTTTATTTAATTAAATTTAAACTTAATGAATGGTATCGTTTTAAAAGAAATATTTAAATATTATCCAAAATTTTGTTGATAAACACTTTTATTTTTAGATGCCGATTCAAATTTTATTTAAAAGAAATTGTCCGGAGAAATAAAACAACATTAACCAAATAAATGTGGGATTTAATTTGGTATAACGGAATCAACTCAAGTTTGATAACACAAAAAAAAATCTTTACAAAATCGTGACACAAATTAACACGTACAAAATATTTTCCGAAAACGACAGGTATCGGAGACCGAACTATTTATTTTAACCGTCGGTATAAAAACAAATGCTCTCGAAAGTATTCTTCGTAAAATATAACTTTCTTTACGAAAATTTAATTAGGTTATGAAACTTACTTTTTTTATACAATTGCACAACACTGTTTTAAACTTTTTAAACTTTGAACAAATTCTAGAGAGAGAGTTGAATTTCCAGAGCACTTCCTTTTATATCTTTCTGGTTGTTACCAAAAATTCAATTTTTTTCCAGCCATTTTGCCAAGTATCTAAGGCTCTGATTGGTGGACATATATTACAAATTGGACTCAAATGGAAATTTGGCCGTAACTTTCTTATACATAAGCGAAATTAAAAATTAATAACAGAAATGAAAACTACCTAAAATTTCGAACAAAAGGACACCTAACAAGCTATGGTTCCTAAAATTAATATACGAAATCATTTAATCTAACTTAAATAAGCTTATAACTATTTAAACTTACAAGCTACACTTAATCTAATTACATAAATGGAATTTTGAGAAAATTTTACACAAGAACACATACTTTTTGTGTTAGAAATATTGAATTTAAAGAAATTTTCAGCTTTTGCAATTTTATCCTAAATTGACCTCAAATTTCACACAATTTTTCGGTGAAAAGCGATGTATCCTTATACAAACTGTGCTATATTAAGAAAGAACTTCTACTAATTGCTTTAAGAGCAAAATTTAAGCCTAATAATGTGATGAAAGTATAAAATTATGAAAAAAAACCTAGAAATTATAACCTAACCAAACTTAAATCTAAAATTGAAAATAACTCATATTTAAAAATGTTCTCAACACTTGAAATGTTATGTTACTGGTTTGTAATTCTTGTCTTTATGATTTTCACTATATATTTGTAATGCATAATGTCATGTAGTGTTGCATTAAAAAAGTCTCTTCGTCTAACACTCTTATGAATCATTTCATTATAAAAATGTACACCACTATAAATGTCTTTATGCCAAAATGTTCTATGTGTTGTTCTTATTGTTAAACTTATATCAGAATTTTTGTCACTAAGTCGCTTCCAGAAATATGTGCGAAAAATGTCTAAAATGTCCATATTATAACCCTTTTATGAAATTTTTATATTTCCTGCCTTCAAAAACTAATTATACACTATCCCTAACATAATCCTAACTATACAGTTTATGTTTAAACACCTGTAAAGTGTTCACTTGCCAAATTACCCTTGAAAAATTGCAATAATTGAAATACTAAAATGACTTTACGAAAATAGTTATATTTAACATTCTTGACAATTTTGTTAGCAGCAAAATTCTTTTTATGATAAAACCAAACTATGTAAATAATATTCAGACTAATTTATACCAAACAAATCTATTTTAATCACATCGTGAACCAGATTTATATAAAACAGTGTCTTGCACATGTATCGAGCTTGAAATCACCCCTTTTTATTACCCAAATGTCATTTAAACTGTCCGATACTTCTTTTACCTCTTTCTGAACATCTCAATATATATATATATATATATATATATATATATATATATATATATATATATATATATATATATATATATTGCACTGATATTCCCCCCTTGTTACAAATAATATGTGGGTTTGATGTTGGTTTATAATATATTAATATTTTAATTAATTTTAAATTAATTATTATAGTTAAAAATATATAATCCGGTAGAACAATGAGACTCATCTAACAGGGGATTTTATTTATATAATAATTAAAATAGTATACTGTTTAATGATGTAATATTTTGATAATATATTTCATCTTACGGCTAGTAATAATTTTTACGGCTAGAATTAATATCGGTAGAACAATGAGACTCATCTAATAGGGGATAGGGATCATTAAAAATTTAGAAGGAACCTGCCTTTAATATTATAAAACAAACTATCATGAAATTGAATTAAATTATTTGTTTGACTACAATAACCATAGTTAACATGACCAAGATACATTAAGGTAATGTCCTATTTAATTTAAAAAAAAATCTTAATTGATTAAATAAATTGGATTATAATCTTTATTTCGCATAGATATCTCTGTTAGACCCTGTACATAACAAATTCTTTTAAAAATATATGTAAGCATGCGCAGTGAATACGCAACCATATGATTTATCATAAAGAAAAGTGAAATTTGACACACCAGTAAGTATAAAGATGTTTGATTAATAAAACCCAATTATCAAGAAAACATTTAAATTTCTAGAACAAATAACATTCCTTTGAACATGCATACTTGTTGTTGCACATCATTGTTATTACAAAGGATATAAATTGTGAACATAACAATATAGTATCAATGTCAACAAAGTACTTACATATTTGTCCTTCTTTTCGTGGGTAACTGCTGCACAAGACGATTGTAAACACCAGCTGCTGCAACCTGCTATTCTGCCTCTCGAACATCCAAAGTTTTCTTTAAAATAATCAGCTTATTCACTTCGGTAAGTTTCACTATTAATATTAGAATGTTGACGAATCTTTGTTTTAGGTTTATTGCTTCTTTAATAAATTATATTCAAAAGTAAATTTTGAATGAGCATGGAATATGGATGGTTGTCGTAAATTAAACACTTTTTAATAAACAAGGTGTATAATGAAAATAATTTATGGACACCACAATTTAGTATGCACATCGACATATACGATTCACATTTAAATAAACAAAGTCGAAACGGCAGGAATATTTTTATAACTCAACGAAACTTCCGAATTATGGTTCGAAAAGGTAAACTAACCTTATTTAAAATTATTACACGAACAAAAGACTATCACTTGTTTCATGATCACTTCCGAAACTAAACCGCACTTTATTATATTCCCGATGTGATTTAATTTTGTTTAAAATTATATTTTCAAAAACATTTCGCAACAGCTTACTCTGGCAAGTTGTTGCAAAAGTTGAAAATCAAGAGATCAAGAGAAACTGAAAACGCTTGTATTTATATCTTTTACTCGACAACCAAATTTTCGAATGTTTCATTAGTTACGAGAAATATTTGCTTAATTCCTATTGGTTAAAACAATTCTTAAATTACGAAAATTCTTTAAAACCTTATAACTTTCTTCCTGTTTAACATTTCTTAAATCTAAAAACATTTCCAAAATCTCCATAATTTTCTCTACATTTTGAGACCAAACATGATCTAAATCGGACACTTAATAACTATGTTGATTTTTACCCTTATTTAATGAATTTAAACTAATTCTATGCAATTTACAGGCTTGAAAATTACCTCCACATGAATAGGGGAAGCTACTGCACCCTAATATACATGTCAAACATGCCTGCGGCCAGTTTGAATTCTTAAATCTATCAAAATTCTTAAAAACTAAAATTAACAAAATTGGACCTAAATATAAGGAATTACAACATAAAATTGAGGCTACCTTACTATTTTTGCCTCTACTAATTTATTTTATAGGAATTGTCCCAATTAAAATTACTTTTCACAAAAATTGTATGTTCGAGGATATGACATAACCTCATATTGTCTCTATCAAATTAATGTTAAATTTCACATTTTTAAGCACAATAACTGTTAATGTACGTGTTTACAATTATTGTTTAAGTTACAAATTAGTTTATTTTATCACTTTTGTAGGTTGATAAGTTCTCCTACGACTAGTGTCGGAATGTTGTCATACACTAGTTTAATGTGATGAACTGTAGAATTAAACACAATAATTCCAGATCTACTGCATGATTCATGTTACATAGTCACCCACTAATGTGCTTGTTCTGTTTTTTCATAAGTTTTGCACTATTATGAGTTTAACGCACAAATACGAATGTTCTCACAAATCTCGGCTGCGCACATGTAAATTGCGACATTGATACCAGCCTATCTCTAATTGTAACATTATTTTTGTCAACCACAACCTGTATTACATGTCGTTAGGGAATATTGTTTAATATAAACTTATAAAACTAAAAGAAAATTGAATTAACTCAAAAACGAAAACAAACATCCCCTATACTTTTATGTACTGTGTTGTCTATTACTAAAATTACCATTATTAACACAACATTAAGTAAATATCTTAAATTTCTCAAACACCTCAATGTTTATTAATCATCTTATTCTACAATTATTTAAGGAAATGTAAACTAAAATAAAACTTCACTATGGAAATTACATAGTTACTTGCACGTAATTAGACTCATCTATATATATATATATATATATATATATATATATATATATATATATATATATATATATATATCATATCTATATTCCCACAGCCCTTCCTCCACAACACTACAAAATAGCATATGTTATTAATGACTAGAAAATAAATAGAGAATGTGCAATCCAACAGGATTTTTACTGCCACATCGTATTTTTTATACTAGCATTAGTTTTGTAGATTTATGTTTTATGTTTCTAACTTATTTTATACATTTTTAGACAAAGCGTATATGCTGAATGATCCTATGTATGTGAACGAACAAGGAAGTATTTATCAGTACATTAATATGGATAAAAAATTTGTCAGTTGCAAATTGACGATTAATACAACTGAGATTGATATAGATCTAAATTACATAGTGGTACGTATCTTCAATCTTTATTTAAAATCCTAAATTGCTATACGCTCAATATACGCTAGTAGTGGCATAGGTTTATTAAAGTAAGTGGGTTGCCGACTGTACTCGGTGAAGAAGGTGGTGGGTTTTAGTTAGACGTAGAATATCTTAAGTATTACTTCAAAATTTAAACTTATTCTTAAATAAATCATAAAATTAATATATGGCATAAGACTATCGGGGTTAACATGTTCTGGGCGGGATTTTAAAAATCTTGGATGATGGATAAGATAAACGACGACTCGGTTTTGACCCAAAAGCAATAAATAAACAATCGCTAAATAAATTTTTTAAACATAAAAGCGTAAAAATATTGAAAACGCTACTTATTGTTTACATCAATAAATAATTTTTTGAAAGGTAATTACCAAACCTTGCCCTATTGTCGTCGTATATTATATACATACGTTTAACACTGCCAAGTCGAGTAATAATAATGAACTCACATCAAACCAATTTTGAAAATGCATTAGAAGGGTACATCCTATAGTCTATAGCCTTGTGAATATACAGCAGCATTTACAGATATGGGACTTCAAACATAATTTATAATTTCTTATATAAAACAAGATTAGCTTTAACTTGCTTGATAGGATTGTTTATCGTATATGATCAACTAATGCCTTGTAATTGTTTCAAAACCACTAAATAATTTATGAAGCTTTTGGATTTTCCTCAAAATTAAATTAATTTATCAATACTAATTACTGATGCAACGGTGCACGCATTGCATGCATTGATTCTGTATAATTTAAAATGCGATTCCATATTACAAAACTTTACTTTTAAATTTTTGTAACCTCGTACATACTTGCCAATGAAATATTAAATTGCATTAAACGTTCATCTTTAATATCAGTGATCTGCAAAGTAACTCTTGGTGTAAGTATAAAATTTAATGTATGAATAAAAGTGAGTTTAACCTCATATCAATGAGAACTTTTACAAAACTAAAAAAAAATTAACTATAAATTTTGAAAATTAACATTTCTCTGAAGTGAAATTACATTACTATAGGTAGTCACATCAGTAATGAAAATAATAGTAATAAAACTAATCCATGAATTTTAAAAAAACCACAAAAATGATTTTTAAAACTAAATGCAACCTCCTGTTTAGTTATTGTATATAAGAACAATGTAATTAGATAACAGAGGAACAGGTAGTTTTAAAAGCAAACTACTGTACATGGTGACCTAAATCTTGAGATCATCAGAACGAATGACGACTTTATCCCTTCAAATTTAAATTAGACCAGTAATACAACATTTTAATCATAAGGTAGAGTTTATTTCGCATATCTGTAAAACCTGCTAAACACAGATTTTATTCCATAAGACAGTCCATATTATAAACCGAGCTGGGTTAGATTCCAGTTACCGTCTACCCTGTGTGAGACTTTTCCAGGGTTTTCCTCATACACATGTTTACTGCATATACGCACACCATGTGCGGATACTTAGGTGAATGCTCGATTAGTATTGTCCCTAACTCCGTTCCTTTTGATCCTATCCTGACCACACCCATCTTTAATCCCACCATGCATATATATATTATGAATGTACGAGTATGTATGCTGGGAATCTATGACTGTGACTGAAGAAGCTTGGAAAGCTGAAGCAGCCCGCCCTCCCCCTTGGGGAGGGAACGAAATATATGGTTTTTTCCTTTTTTCCATATTATAACACACCATTTCACTTGTTTTATTTGGGTATAATTTTAAATTTCCCACCCTTACACTTTACTTAAAGCTGGTACTTATATCGTTTGCTATTGATAAGTTCTTACGCATCATAACCATCTTACACATTCTCATAATATTGTTTTAAATTATGTAACTACTTAATTGCTAATATATCTAACCGTCAATAGTTTTAGTTGGCCCCCGTGAAGAAACAAAATATTTCGCAATATTGTCTTGCTGCACTCTAATATACATATACCGGGTGTCCGTTTTCAAACCTGGCCATAGGGATTTAACATTGACTTTAACATTTTTGTGAATTCCTGCTCACCAGTTCGGCCCATCGAAAATATTATCGTATCAATGGAAAGAGAAAATTATTACGCATCGAATGACATCAAAAATTAAATTATTTTCATCGATTTTTATTGAAAAATTTTAATTTTATTACACACTCTGAATGAACATGTAGTGAAATAATTCTCCATTCTGCTATAAATAGTATCCAAGCCTGTTACAAAACGAATTTCGAACATTAATCAACTGCCTTCCGTTTATTAACCCACACTCGATTGCTTCCCTCAAAAAATTCCTATTTGGGTGGCGTTTTTTATAAATCTTACTTTTAAGGTGGCCCCACAAAATAAAGCCGCAAGGTGCTAAATCAGCAGATCTGGCTGGCCAAATTTATGGTACCAGCTGCGTCAATCCAACGATTTGGAAATGTATCATTTAAATGATTTCTGACATCTATACCGTAATGCGCGGGCAGCCGTCGTGTTGAAACCAGATCTCCTGATTTTCTCTTGCAACTTCCTCCAAAGCAGGACCTACCTTATTCACTAAAAGTTCTAAATAAGTTTCAGCATTTAAATTCAATTAATTCCAAATGGGCCGACAGTTTTATTATTAAAAATTCTATCCCAAACATTAATTTTTTCAGGGTATTTGGTTCTTGTAGATAAATTGATGCTTGGGTTTTCTTGCGCCCAGTATCGAGTGTTATGCGCGTTAAGTTCATTGTTTAACGTAAAAGTGCATTCGTCCGTAAACAAATTGACGATATAAAGCGACGATCCTGATTCGCGCGCTCTTGCATCTCTTAGCAAAATATAACTCTACTTTCTTCATGTGCTTGAAATACCTCCTGATGACATTGGGATTTGTATGAATGAAAGTGCTTTTGAAGTATCTAACTTTTGACGCTTA
This sequence comes from Vesta saturnalis, assembly GCA_036346205.1. Taxonomy (NCBI): domain Eukaryota; kingdom Metazoa; phylum Arthropoda; class Insecta; order Coleoptera; family Lampyridae; genus Vesta; species Vesta saturnalis. Next base: position 2,774,149 of record JARFJB010002461.1, on the reverse strand, counting down.
ATTCACGACTAATACCCAAAACACGTTTTTCCAATTCAGTGCCATCCGCTCCAACATTGCTTCGATTACCTGTATTACAATCGTATTTTTAAATTTTTGCAAAAAACTATTCTGAAAGTAATAAATACTAACCCGCTCCAGCTTCTGATTCTGCTGAAATATTAGCAATTTCTTCAAATTTCATAGTTCCGTATTGTGGATTTAGTAAATAAAAACTAGTAACCTAGCTCAAAATGTCAAGAAATAACAAATTAATTTGACTACAATAGTTAATTGTTTTAAAAATCATGGCACCTCATGTTTAAAAACATAAATCATGGCAACTCATATTTAAAACATACAAATTTTAGATTAAATCTTTTCCATCAAAATCAATACAAATAATTTAATGCTTGGTATCATACGATGCGCAATAATTTTCTCATTCCATTGATACCCAAATACTTTCTGTAGACCGAATTAACGAGCAGGAATTCACAGAAATGTTAAAATCAATGTTAAATCCCTATGGCTAGGTTTGAAAACGAAACTGGTATATATATATATATATATATATATATATATATATATATATATATAGTTATAGACGGTATCTTACTGAGCCCGACCCCCCGCGCTAATATACAGAACGTTGTGTGGCCCGATTTTATACACATAATACATTATCCGTTGAATATGAATCCCAACAGCGTTGTCGATATTTTCTAGCTATTTTACATAGATATGCACTATTATTCTCTCGTTTTCCCTATTTTCAATTATATTTCGGCGAATTACAGTTTTGTTATGTATTGACAAGATCATTTAATTTGTAGAGCTTTATTTGTAATTTTAACAGATCGTTATGATAAGATAACTATCAATCAATTAATAATTAATTTTGTAGTTGAAAAAGGCATGAGCAATGGAAATTTAATGTTGATGTCTCAAATTCTTATTAATTAGCGCAGCTTGGATCAAAGTAAATTAAATGTAGGAGAGCTAAACCTCTTTTGCGTGGTGTTTTCTGAGGTTAGTTAGGTCAGTTCTAGTGTTATTTAACAACTTTTCCTCTGGTCTAACAATTTTTCCCACGACCTCTGACTATGAATTGTGCTTACAATCAATCCTTTTACCGATAACGCACAATTTTTAGCACCCCAACGAAAGGCTTTGAGCACCAGTCTTCTCAAAATTTTGATCAACATAGAAATGTAACGTACGACTTTTAGTTCTTGGCTATCGAGACCATAAATTTGACTTTTTTCCAAGGCAATTGGCCTATTTAAAAAGTGGGCTAAACTGGAAGGTTCGTCAGTATCTTATTTCCAATAGTGGAAGGAATATAATATACGTATATATATATATATATATATATATATATATATATATATATATATATATATATATATATATATATATATAACAAAACGTCGGTCAATTAAGAATTTCAAACGATGATATTTGGATAACCATGCCGTGGATTTTTACAAAGAAAACATGAATAAAATGCTTGAAATGTTTATGCAAGAAATCTTACATTAAACATAATGTAATTGCATTGGAACTGATTAAGCATATATGTAAAGTGCAAGTTGCAGAAGTTCAAAGTAGTATAAATCTAAGTACAAATGTGATTATAGGACATGTTGTTAGCTACTTCATTCAAATGTCACAAGTATTAAATTATTATTACGGCTGAATAATATTATTTTCATGTTAATAGTTTCGCAGCATCTTGGGAAGTGTAAAGTGGGTGGTTAATTATATAAAATTCATGTAATCCATATGAATAAGTAGATTCTAGTCTGTTAACATAATATGCTTCTATTCTAAAACAAAAAGGAAAGAAATTGTACCAATTAACATAGGAGTAAACTATACGCTAAAGTGTATGAAAATAGAACAGATTTAATAAGATTCACATAACTTATAAGTGAATAATGGGAAATTAAACAAATAATGTGTTAATGATTTACATATTAGTGTGTATAGAAAGTGTTACAACTAAAATTAACATTATGGATGTAATTTAAGTGTAAAAATTGAGAAACCAGGTTATGTTGATTACGAACATAGATGTTGAGATGGAAGTTTTCAAAATAAACCATAAAAGTGTTAGAAACTGGTGTATCCGTATGTATTTTGTGTCATAGAATCCATTTCTGTATATAGTTTTCCTGTAGGAAGTAAAATAAGTTAGTTATAAGTAAACTTTGTATATAGAAAATTTGCACATTTGTTGAAATTTAGATAGTTTAAGAATTTTAAAAGGAAGTAGGACAAATGTGGTATCTGTGGAAAGGAAATTTTGTGTAGAATTCAAAAATAATTGTGTTTTTAAGATCTGTTCCCATATAAAAAAGTTATGTGTAAAATTAGTAATTTACAAATTTCTGAAAAATGGTTATCCAATCAGAACTAAACTTGTTTTGTTGGTATGGACAAAATACTATAATTTGATTGGTTGTTAAGCAAGAAAAGCACAGGAAGTTGTTTATTTTTTTCTGATCATCTATTAATTCCTCAGTTCCTGAGAACATGTCACTCGGGGTGTATATGAATTCAAATTTAAAATGAATTGTGTTTTTCCTATAACCTGCAATAATGCAAGTACTAAACAATTGAGATTCTAAATTTGTCATAAGTTAGGTTAACGTGAATCTTTGTCCGAGTGATGTGGTATAGTTAACAATTCAAAGTAAATCATGTAAATCAATCATTTCGATCCACTTAAAATTATTATAACGAAATTAACATGGTGTATGACATTTTAATAGAATCAAAATTAAAAAGTTTCAATTAAATAAAAATCGAATGCAGATACAATTATTGTATTTTATGATACAATAACCTTAAATTAAATTATTATACTTGAAAATATAATAAATAAAATCAAAGTGCTTCTGAAAATTGTTGAAGAAAATATTTATGCAGCATACCTGTATATGCTTATGCTGTAGATCTTCCACCGTTGGATCAATACTATTTACGGAATTCGAATTACTACTGATTTGGATATTGGAACATCGATACTGAAAATTGGAGCAGCTGAAAGAATGCAAACATAAATGTGATTGTATGAATCTTATATTTTTATTTGAGCTTACGTTGAATATTATTGTTGTTTATCATTTATATGCACGTGTGTAAAGGATTTAGGTAAATTATATACTAGTCTGGAAATAGTACAACCATTCATTAGTTCTATAGTGATTCAATATTATTTTAAAAAGTAAAATGTACTTACCGAAAATATATCTTCGTTATTGTTTAGTCACGATGAAATATGTGCACAAATTCAGGTTAATGAAAATCGCATGCGCGCAACATGTTTATTTTAAAATCACAATTGATTTTATTTTTGGCAAAAGAACCTAACGCAAATGTGTAGTGTTTTTTTTATGCTGAACTAATATTGAACTCTAACCCCTGGGATACTAGTCGAGGCAATTTTATTAAACAAGTTTAACATTAATCACCATAATAAATTAATGATGGCACAATGTGCTGAAGTTGTAATCAAATACATTATAATTTATTAGTGCAATTCATCTCAAAATATTTCATGGGAATGAAACGTGGTGATAATTATAATTATATTAATAAATACAAATTAAAAGATTGCAAGAAATTTATGAAGTTCACTGATGTCAATTTTAATAATTTTATTAAAATTGCATCGTTATGGATATATATATATATATATATATATATATATATATATATATATATATATATATATATATATATATATATATATAGTAAAATTTCAAATGATCATATTTGGATAACCATCCCACGGGTTTTTAAAAAAGAACCATTTATAATATGCTTGAATTGTCTACTATATTTATTTGAAACATTTTTTCATATTTATGCAAGACATCTTGATACATTTCAGATAGGTATTAAAATATTAACAAACTAAAAATACAAACGTCAAGTAGCCTTGTGTTATTAAAAAATCCAACAAAAAACTATTGAATTCCGAAGTATAACAACTTATTTATTGTTGAATTAATAATTTATTACACATTTTCAAAATGGCCATCATTGGCAGCAACGCAAGCCCTGCAACGCGTTTAATGTCTGCGAAAACTTTTAAAAGAACTGCTTGCTTTTCTTTACCATCCTCTGATGCAGCCATGGTTCTTGCCATTAACTCTTTCTCTGTAGTTACTGGTTCTTGTATACAAAGGTCTTGATATAACCCCCGAAAAAAAGTCTAGCGGAGTTAAGTCTGGACTCCGGGCTGGCCACAATATAGGACGGTTCCTCCCAATCCACCCATTGTTTTATTGTACATTCAAAAATGCCGTAATTTCCCGTGTACTGTTGCTGGTGCTGAAAATTTTTAATAAATTAATTAATTAATAGGTAAGTTCCATATTCAGTAGTTTCTTGTTGGGGTTTTCAGTAGCACAAGGGTACTTGACTTCTTTTATATATCAGTTTGTTACTATTTTAACAGTTATGATTATCAAGATTTCTTGCATAAATATGAAAAAATGCTTCAAATAGGTATTGTAGTAGACAATTCAAGCATTTTATACATGTTTCCTTTGTAAAAATCCATGGCATGGTTATCCAAATATCATCATTTGAAATTCTTAATCGACCGACATTTTGTTATTTTTCAAAATATGAAATAAGTCTAAATACATACAAATATTTTAGAAAATCAAATAATAATAACTACCCAAATCAAAATTTGTTACCAAAAAAAATTTGTTTGGATGAGTTTCAACAACTATTTTCTGGGTGTTACGCCATAGTATTTACACTCTGTATATGTGTATATATATATATATATATATATATATATATATACAGAATCACGACCGACGCCACGGAGTTCTACGGCGAAGAGGCATATAATCGGTAATTTCTAATACAGTGATATTATGTAAGTCAATATGAGCAACAATTTTAAAATATTAAATATACAGGGTGCTCCAAAAAAGTGACATCAAAGTTATGTTTTTTTAAATGAGACACCCGTATATTATTGCATTTTCTAATTTTACATAAAAAATAAGTAGCACTTTCATAAGGGTTCCCTATACCTGCATACAGTGTTTCAAGTTATTTCAATTAAAATTAAATATTTCCTAATAAAATTAACTCCAACAAATTTACTCTTAGGTTGAACTAAATACTGTTCCCTTAGTCTATTTATTGACTGAACAGTAAACACCTCTTTACAGTTTGTTCATTTTGTTCAGTTAAATTAGTAAAACATTCATACTAAAATATTCGGCTTATTTTAAATGGAATACCCTGTATTTTATACGCTTATCGTTTAGCTTACTTAATTACCTTTCAACTTTTATAATTTCCTATATCCAAACCATTTCAACTTATACCTCACATTTTCAACTTATTTAATAATTTTTGGAATTTTTCTCTTCCTGTATCATTTGTAGATTGAAATATCCTCCCAAAATGCTTACTTTTAAAGATTTTTGGCTAATGTAACACATTTTCAAATTCACTGTAACTTTAATTTAAACGTTTATAAAGTTATTTCTACACTGTGTAGATTAAACTAAAAATCGATAACCGTAACATTAAATTGTCGCCTTTCAAAAGTCTGACGATGCTTGGCTCGTCCAAGCGAAACCGATCAGCTACAATTTTAAAAAATAAAGTGAAACTAAAAAATTAATTGTGATTTTTAGTTGAATCTACATAATGCAACAGTTTCACAGAGTACGGGATAGAAAGCATGTGCACAATGGAAATTTTATTTATGTGGTGTGACAATTTGCTCAAAAAACTAAAAAAAATTACAAAAAATGTTCCATATGATCTACATCATCTGAATACACGGTGATATTCTTTTTTCCAACGGGCACCTTACGTTTTGCAACATATCAGGGATAACTGTCTCAAAAGCATTTCTCTAAACTAAATTTTTGACAAAGCCCCAAAAGAAGAAATCCATGCATGTTAGTTCAGTAGATCTGGGTGGCCAGGCAATTGGTCCACCTCTTCCAATCCACTTATCTCTAACAGCATGTAAGAAATGTGCAGGTGCTCCATCTAATTGCAACCACATATTTTGTCTAATATTTAAAGGAATACTTTCTAAAAGTTCCAAAAGTCTCTCTTTAAAAACCTGAGGAATTTTTGACCATTTAAATTGTCATCGAAAAAATACGGGCCAATAACATGTTTGCCAACAATTCCACCATACACACATACACTCCATCGATTTTGACCATCAACAGTATTAAATGAATGTTTATTTTGGGTGTCGTAATAATGGAAATTGTGCCAATTCAATAATCCATTATTATGGAATGTTGACTCGTCGGTAAATAATACATTTTCAAAAAAATGTTCATAATCACTAACTTGATCAAGGACTCATAAGGAATAATCAATACGTTTTTGAAAGTCTGTGCCATATAACATTTGATGTATTTGTATATGAAAAGGGTGGTACTTATGTTTCTTTAAGATCCACCACACACTAGGCTGACTAATTCCTGTTTCTCTTGCAATAACTCTTTTCCTAGTATTTTAGTTGTCAACAACGGAACCTAGAACCAAAAAGTCATTATCATCATCATTTGTAACAGACTTCACTTATAGTTGTTTTGGATAAGCTACACTTCCTGTATCACGAAATGTTTGAAGTAACCTTTCAAAAACCAATGGTTAAAATGGTATCAATTCTTTCTTATTGTGAATAAACCATTATTAAATTGAAAATATTTCAACAACTTTCAACAGACTCGGAAAAAGTAGCAATACACATTGACAAAAGTCACGCCCAATGTCAGAATTTTAACGTTACCGGCAATTCCACATCTCACTACAAAACATTATTTGTTGATATGTAAATTAGAAATATATGAAATCTATCATGTATGGGTTGGCCAACTAAGAATGCGAGGTACCCTATCTGGGAAACTATCCATCGTAGAGGCTTGCGCAAAAAAAAGTTATGACCAAAACGGCCAATACAAAAACCTGGAAAATATGTTCATGTTTCTAAAATGGCCGCTAGGGCGCGTAACTGCAATCTTGAATCTAAAAAAGTGATGTTTCTGTGAATTCTGCTATATTAACCTAATAAAAAAATAACTGATCTTTGAAATCGACAATAATCTGAACTTTTTTTGTTTGGCACTTTTTGACTTATCTATAAAAATAAAGTGGTGGGGGGTATTCAAAGGTTTCCTTAAATCACCCCACGTATCTTCGAAACGGCTAATCCGATTTTAACAAACTTGGGCGCGTTGAAAAGAGCTTTCCTTGGGCTACGAATGTTAAAATAATTGCAGTTTCGTTAGTTTTACGTGTCGTCGCTAGAAGGCTTTTTTCGACATTCCGACAGAAACGGATAATTTTCGCAAAAAAATTAATGCCTTGATATGACTTTTATTCATGAACAAGTTGCTAAATGATGCCTACACAAGCTCGCGAAAACCGCATCTCGATATCTTGTTCCTAACCTAAAATATCGGCCAAAGAAAACTTTGTACGAAAATCCCTTAAATTATTTTTTTTAACTATATTATTCCAGAATTGTTTATATTATGTAAGTTGTGGCCCTAAAAAGGGCTGATTTAAAGGAGAAAGGTTTTTAATGCCCCCGTAAATGCTCGAAATGCTCTATGCATTGCCGAAACCTCTCATGACTAGACAAAACTGCAGCTTCATTGCGTTACCAATCCGGTTTTTCATATCTTCTCTAGTAGTAGTTAGCCGTTTCGATACAAGGTGTTATTTAAGGAAACCTTTGAATACCCCCCACCGCTTTATTTTTAGACATACGTCATTTGTAGCCCGAGAATAGCTCTTTTCAACGCGCCTAAGTTTCGGATTAGCCGTTTCGAAGATACGGGGGGTGATTTAAGGAAACCTTTGAATACCCTCCACCACTTTATTTTTATAGATACGTCAAAAAGTGCCAAACAAAAAAAGTTCAGATTATCCTCGACTTCAAACATCAGTTATTTTTTTATTACGTTAATACAGCAGAATTCACAGAAACATCACTTTTTTAGATTCAAGATTGTAGTTACGCCCCCTAGCGGCCATTTCAGAAACATGAAAATATTTTCCAGGTTTTTGTATTGACCGTTTTAGCAATAACATTTTTTTGCACAAGCCTCTACGATGGATAGTTTCCCAGATACAGTACCTCGCATTCTTAGTTGGCCACCCTGTACACATAAGATTGGTACCGAGCTTTCTATTTATTGGTAAAGAAAAATACTACTATATTAGCAAAAAGACATTAAGGTATAGGAACAAATTCCAAAATTTATTAAATAAGTAGAATTTGAAGGTTTAGGTTTAGGAAACCCTGATAAAGGTTGAAAGGTAATTAAGTAAGCTAAACTATGCGTATAAAGCGTATTGTAATTGATTAATTGTAGTGTACAATATATATTACAAAATAACTTTGTTTTTATAAACTTTGGATATAGCGAATGCGTAAAAAAATTAAAGCTACATAATATTACAAAACTTTGAACATTCAGTTTAGTATTACGGCTAGGATTGTACTTTTGGTGTCTTGTTTTATTTAGTATAAATAATTAATTTCTCTACTTTAAATCATATCGGTATTTATTATTTATGATTTTTTGTTAAATTCAACGTTTGTTTTAACATAATAGATTAATAATTACAGTTTACAAAAATAAATCTCGGTAAGTATGCACTGTAAAAACCCTAAAATATGCATGCAAATATGCACCAAAAACCGTCAAAATAAGCACTAAAATATGTTTTTATGCATTTTAGTATACATAATAAAAAAAGGTGCGTTCGGCTTCACAATTTATTTATTAAAAAGGGTTCTAACTGTAAACTAAATTTATGAGTTTAGAACTTTAAAAAAAAAGGATTGTAAGTTTTTATTATAAAAATTTTAATTTCACCTTTTATTAAATAGTTTAATTTTTTTGGTTTTATTATTAATCCTCTTCTTGAGAAGAATAGATTTATAGGCACTTTGTTTTGGCATTTTCACACACTTCTGAAAAACGCTTCAATAAAGAAAATTGGAATAAAACTAAATAAAGTTAATGCAAGTTTTTTCTTCGAACCTTAAATTAAAATGTGGTTGGCAGCCAATGATTTTATTGGCTAAAATCAATTAGATTTCTCTTCATAAAAATTAAGGACGATTTTAATATTACAAATTACGAAAATTCCTTTATTAAGCCTCCGGCAACAACCCATTATATTACTTTTACGGCGTCATCTGGCTTATCGTTTAGCAGGGTGTACTTACCATACCTGCTCACAAAGAAGTAAGTACGATTAAAATTTTTTTGGCGATTTCATTCCGAAAATCGCTCAAAATATGCACTTTTAATAAATGCATATCATTTATAAAATTTTGTCAAAATATGTACTTTATATGCATTTTGCATATTTCGCGAGCGCTAATAACAAAGATTACAAAATAACTCTGTTTTTTGAACTTTGGCTATAGGCAATGCTTAAAAAAATTAAAGGTACATAATCATAGATACAATTTGTACTATTAAATACAGGGTGTTCCATTTAAAAGAAGAAAAAAATGAGAGATCTGAGTTTTGATACACCCTATACACAAAAGAGAAAATAATTGAAATGTAATCGAATGAGGGGATAATACATCATATTAAGAAACGTGATTATGCAAAATATTATTTTTTTTTGTAACGTACAGTATGCCACGATTTTAACATAAACGCGTCCATAACTTTTAAATGACTGTGCATAACGTAGCAAAACCTATATCAAAAGTTTCGAAAAAATGTGGACAATCCAAATTAGACATATTACTCAGGGGCTCTCATTTAAAAAATCATATGTTTGGTTTGTAACGGAATTATGTAACACCCTGTATTCAAGATAATTTCAAAATATGGTCCTTGACATGCATTATTTTTCTTAACAACATTTATTGATATCACATCCACACTCACACATCCCTACACACACACACACACACACACACACAACACCACAACACACAACACACACACACACACACACACACACACACACACACACACACACACACACACACACACACACACACACACACACACACACACACACACACACACACACATGTTTTCTTTTGGGATTATCTAAAAGGTGTCTTTAAAGCTATGATCAACGCTGCAATTAACGAAGGACAACTTCCATTAACAACCTCCAAAGCAGTAATTAATCTGTTTCCAAAAAAAGGTGATCTTTTAAACTTAAATAACTGGAGACCTGTCTCAATATTAACCACGGATTATAAAATACTGGCAAAAGTCATATCTAGAAGATTATCTAACGTGATTAACAAAGTGGTACTGGAAGACCAAAGCTATTCCGTGCCTAACAGATCGATGTACGATATATTACACCTCCACAGAGAATTAATACATTTTGCTAATAAGTACAACAAACCTCTGGCAATAATTAACCTAGATCAACAGGCTGCGTTCGATAGAATTAATCACGGATACCTGCTATACGTATTAGACAAAATGAATTTTGGCCATTATTACATAAATTTAATAAAGCTGTTGTACAAAAATGGAACAAGTCAGATACGAATAGGGCCAATTCTCTGTAGAGCAATTGATCTTCAATGTGGAATCAGACAAGGATGTCCTCTATCTGGTCCCTTATTCTCCATTGCCATTGAACCCTTTCTATCCTTAATTAGACGCCGAATTAGCGGTTTTACCATAATGTCTAACCCACATGCAATTAATATAAAAGTGAGTGCATATGCTGATGACGTATCGGTGTTTGTGTCAAATTCACAAGATTTTGTTAAGGTGGAAGAAAGTTACAGAGAGTACAGCATCCAATCCGGTTCAGAACTGAATTTGAATAAATGCATAGGTTTCTGGGCAGGTAACTGGAAGCAAAGAAAAGACAATCCTCTGCCATTTCAATGGACAGCGGAATGCATAAGGGTATTGGGGGTATATTTATCAAACAACGATACTGCAGACTCGACAAAAGCGTACAAATCTTTACAGAATACCCTGTCAAACGCTTTGGAAAAATGGGAGACGGGCAGCCTCATTATCGTTAATAGGGAAGAAGAAGGTCATTCACCATTACATTATTCCCAAACTATTGCACATCTTACAAGTGATCAATATTTCTTTACAACAACAACAAGCACTTCAAAAAAAAATAGTTAACTTTATGTGGAAAGGAAAACATTGGGTGTCACAATCGGAGCTTTGTCTACCGTTAAGCCAGGGTGGGTTGGGATTAATTCATCTACCATCAAAAATCCATTTATTAAGAGTATGGGCCGCTCATAAAATTATTACCAGAACTGAGAACCAAAAATGGAGCTTAGTAATTGAACACACGTTAAAATGTTCACATTCCTTAGGATATACGTGGCAATAGTTTTTTCTTAACAATTTATTACCCCCTGATAGATCAGTATCTGATTTTACTGTCAACCTGGTAGAAATAATGCAACATGTAAAGTTGCAAATAAATAATATAGATCCTTCACGAATACCCACACTACCTTCAACACTAGTTCCGCGTACCATTCCACCAATTTTCTCCACTATCTGGAAAATACTCGGTTTTAGATCAGTAGGAGATTTTAGGCCAAACGGAAAATGGATGGAGAAGTGGGAAGTACGTGAACATCTTAGAACTACTACAAAAGTTGTA
>JARFJB010002461.1:2370000-2757500 GCA_036346205.1 Vesta saturnalis | reverse complement strand
TAGCGGAAAATGGACCTGCATTACTGAAATAGGTTCTGCCACCTCTAAATCCCAAGCACTCACCGCTGTTATTGATTTATACGTGGTTCCAACCCTTGCCGAAGGTAAGCACAATATTGGAAAACTCAATTGAAATGTCTTTTTTAGATCCAACCTTGGCAATTGCATTAGGGACGACAGCTGTTGTAATAGTAATTTCTTTGGTGGTTGGTTACATAGGTGTAAAAAAGTGGAGGAAAAGACGTGCTTATGGAACTATGTTGGATACAAATGCTGACAATATTGACGCGTCAAGTCAAGGGGACATTTTTAGTGTTGGAAATCCTATAAATTATAGTAATTTGACTAACGAAAGTAACCAACACATCCATCAATCCTAAGTTTTTGGATTTAAGCATTAAAGTTTTGTGTATAATTTTTAGATTTTAGGTTTAGATTTAGATTTTAGTAAAAAAATTAATTGCGATGAATGGCCACAAATAAATATTTTATAATTTATTCAGATTAATGACATGGTAAGTTGTTGTTTGCTTAGGGTCTGATATTCCACGTGTGCACCATTAAGTGCAAATCAGTAAGAGTACTGGGAGTTCGTATCTAATAGAACAAGACTTGAAGGTGGACGACACTGAAACTAACTCTAATATAAACCACATGCAATAGCCACGAGAGGTGGTGCAGGTCGTGATGGTTATATAAGTGATATTTGACATAAATGTTATCTATAATAAATTGTCTTATTGCTGGATAAGTTAATGCCAATAAATCTTAGATTGGCGGTTTGCGAACGGAACAATCGGAGACATCTCCAACGCGCTGAGGGCGATCCTCGCTCTATTAATTCTTCTCAAACTTTTGAGCAGTGCACCTCTCTTGTTCGATCCGGTAGAAAATCCATGTTTGACCTATCGCCGACACCCCTTTTATATGCCTTACGTTCCAAAGGTATTGTTTACGGGCGTAGCGACATCGACGTCACCTACCGCAACCATTTTTCGGAATACGGGTCGTCTCGGACACTTGCATCTCGTGATATCGCTTTGCTTGTGTTACTATCGACATCACTTTCGGGTTCCCCGCTTCACCTCACGTGATACCTTCTTGACGTCATTAGATATTCGTCGCGAACCGACTGCGCGTCGGTTCAAAGCCAAATAACGCTGTCACCCATCCACTTGCCGAGTTTCGTCGAGATCGGTATAGCCGTGTCGGATATGTGCAATCAGACATATCGAAAACCATACATCCATCAAATGTATCGAATGTAAAAACTAGATCTTGAAAAGAATATATCCGTTTTTTGAGGTGTTTCACCTAATGACGACCGTCGACAGGCGGGGGTGGGGGGCTAGGGCGCACTTAGCGGTTGAAGGCGTTTACTACCGTGAGTCTTAGACAAGTCGGGTAAGCAACCTAATCCTTTAGGTAAAAAAAACTACATTAACCTTCCACCAAGCTTTTGTTATGTAGGCTAAGCAGAAATGAGTTGTAACACATATCTAACAACCTTTTGAAGCACTGTTGGGAAAATGATGTCTCGGCCAACCGACTCAAAGGGTTTAAAATCAATCAGAACCCATTTATCCCGTTCGTGTGTGAAGATTTTTGGGGCTTCGCTTTTGACTCCAAAGTGAGGCCTTATATGGCCTTCTACCTCTACCGTTTCTAGTGCAATTTGGTAAGACCTTAGAGAGTGTGAAAGGGCACATGTATTTCTATAGGGTGTCTTGTAGTGCTGCCATCGTTCTTTCTAAGACTTCCAATGTTATTTGAGTGGTTTATCTCAGGTGCAAGGTCTTGTTCATGACCTCATGGAATTGTCACCAAATTGATGTTTAAGTGGGAATTTTATTTGAAAAATGCTGTTCTATACGATTCCTGAAGCTGTTTTCATTTCTGCCTTTGAGCTTTATTAAATAATTTCCACTCCAAGGTTGTCTACTTCGCTGTTCTATCAGCACACGTTCCTCGTTAATCCTTTGGTTTTTGTGGGACAACTAACTTCGTATGTCTTATGTATGAGTATGTGTAGTTCACTTGAAGCTATGTCTAAGTCCTCTATGGTATCTACTGCTTCAGATCTGGTATGCTTCTTACATGAGCACCAGTCAGCTAGCTGCAAAACTCGGTTCTCTTTTGTTTGTATGGGGTTTTTACTGTAAACTGGGTACTTCCAAATTACTTGGAACCTGTCAGTTTATTATGTTTTTCTCAATTAGTGCAGTTCAAGGCGCGGTTATTTAAGTTTTTTTGCCTAATTCTGTTGCACAGAGATGGATTCTCCCTCTCATTTGCTATTTCGAGAAAACCTCACTTTGTGCATTCTGACTGCGACTCTCCTCTATTGTTTGCGTCCGGGCTGCTTCACGCCAGGTAATGCGCATCCAAATCGTAGATAAGGACGATGTTAATGTTCCTATGTTTACAGTAGTTATCTACCGTAAGAACCCCCTCCGTACCTCCCTGACAGGCCAAAGCCACCCGACTCCTTGCAGCTGACGAAAGTCACTGTTGACACCTTCACTACAACAAGGTTCCTGGAAATTGTGTTAATGGCTTTTCTGAGGTTTTTATAACCATTACCACTCAAAGGACTCGGCTATTCTTCTAGTATATTAACTTACGATGCGTAGTATGCATACCAGGCATTGAGAAGGATGGTTTCTCCGGGTGACGAATAAGAAAAAGGTCTGGACGGAAGAACAAAAGTGACGGACTAGATCTTCCATACCGTTTGGGTCATATCTTACCGGCTCGGAAATGTAAAGAGGTATTGATTTAACCGCTACGACCAAGATTGATCAACCCCACCAAAAACACTCAGCACAAGATGGAACAGTTTACCCTGAAAGGCTAAGGAACCCGATCAAAAGTATAAGGTAGCGCCCCTCCCAAACAATCTACCCACAGTTTTTTGCGGCTCTAATTGTTAAAAAGGTCTAGCATCGTGTGACTGCACCACAGGCTAAGTTGCATTAAGGAAACAAAATTCCACTTTGACAAAGCCGCCCATGAGGCTGCTTCAAAAAAGCAGTAACAACAAAAACTGCTTCGGAAATGGGTCCACTTTTCATAAAACCTAACCTATAGGTTTTTATAACCACTACCGCTCAAAGTACTCGGCTATTTTTTTAGTATATTAACTTACTATTGTCAGTGATCAGTCTCTTGGCAAACCTTCCGTAATATGTTTGCGAAAAATATGCCTTTAAAAAGGCCATTTTATCGCCTATTGTAGGGTAGTGGGCTGATTAGGCTCACGACTCTCCGGGTAAACAACTTGCGTCCACTTCTAGAGAAACAGTCTGGTTCCTTCGTTAGATACTTCCCTTTAGTATTCTTATTCTGCTATAGGCCACTAGTGCCAGGTTAGACCTGAATGCAGTTCTTCTGGTCTGCCCAAACGTAGTGCTGGCCTTAACAACATTATGCTCCAAGTTTCACTGTTATGGTCAAATAAACAGTGGCTCCTTCCTTCTCCCTCTTGGATACGTGATATTCCCTCATGCTTAAACCGTGGTTCTGTTAGTGCACGTATTTTACGGAACGCTCAGTTGATTCATCTATAATGTCAATGAAGGGAGTTCACAAGGGCGCCCCTCCGTACGCCCTCCTTCTCAACGGCGCCCAGCATTGTCCTCCTATGGTTTTATATTTTCTACTACAGTTTTGAGCTACTAGGCGGTAATCCTATCGGCGAAGGTGACCAGGAGTCAACCAACTAGATTTAACCTTACGAAAGATCAGCTCATGGCTCCTCAACAAGAAACATAGTAAAAACAGAACGTTCTCAATTCTTTGGTTCAGCCTTCGAGCTTAAAGATTGAACCAAATATCTATTTAGGATAATTATGCAACCCCTTTATAATAAGTTCCTTAAGAATCCATGCAAAATTGTAAAAACAAATACAATAATCCATGTCAGAATGAAGTCTAAAACTTTATGTAAGATATAGATTAATTTAATTAATTAAAAAATTTCAAGGCCGCTTGCTTCTATAAGATTACAGTAATACAGTTTAACCATTTTCATTCCTATTTAATTAATTTTTAGATTTCCCTTGCGTTATATTAGAAAACGTTTAAAAGAAATGTGCTGTAAAATTAAATAAATAAAAAAAACTGCATAGGACGTAATTAGCTGATATGTTTATGGTCGTTATCTAGGTATTCTTATACCTTTGAAATATGCAGCTGTTTTAGAAATATTTGATAAAAACAAAAACTGACCCTAACAACCCCCCATCTCCACTGGTTTTCTACTAAAATTTTATCAGCTCTAAGACAAACAAAATTAAGTTTGATTACAAAATTTTAAGTACATAGGTATTTTAGTTCTGGAGTTATCGTTAATACTAACATACATTCATAAGACACACACACACGCACACGCACACGCAAACGCACACGCACACGCACACGCACACGCACACGCACACGCACACGCACACGCACACGCACACGCACACGCACACGCACACGCACACGCACACGCACACGCACACGCACACGCACACGCCACGCCACGCCACGCCACCCCACGCCCACGCCACCCCACGCCCACGCCACGCACACGCACCACGCACACGCACACGCACACGCACCGCACCGCACACGCACCGCACACCGCACACGCACACGCGCACGCCACGCGCACGCGCACGCGCACGCGCACGCACACGCACACGCACACGCACACGCACACGCACACGCACACACACACACACACACACACACGGACGGACGGACGGACGGACGGACAGCCAGACGGACAGACGGACAGACGGACAGACGGAGAGACGGAGAGACGGAGAGACGGAGAGACGGAGAGACGGAGAGACGGAGAGACGGAGAGACGGAGAGACGGAGAGACGGAGAGACGGGGAGACGGAGAGACGGAGAGACGGAGAGACGGAGAGACGGAGAGACGGAGAGACGGAGAGACGGAGAGACGGAGAGACGGAGAGACGGAGAGACGGAGAGACGGAGAGACGAGAGACGGAGAGACGGAGAGACGGAGAGACGGAGAGACGGAGAGACGGAGAGACGGAGAGACGGAGGACGGAGAGACGGAGAGACGGAGAGACGGACGGACGGAGACGGACGGACGGACGGACGGACGGGCGGACGGACGGACGAACGGACGGACGGACGGACGGACGGACAGACGGACAGACAGACAGACAGACACACATCCAGACATCGTTCATAACTTTCTGTACCTAAATATGTATATGTATATGTTCGTTGGAAGGTAAAGGACTTAGGAAGTGCTGTTTCTCCTTCTACGTTCTAGACAGCTTCGAGAAGGTTTGCCTACTCTTTTTTCCTGTACAATTTTCGTAAGGGTGGTGAAAGGATAAGCTGAGTTTTGTCAAACAGTGGTCCCATGGACCAAACAGCTCTTGCCACTGCTACTTATTTATAGCGGCTTCAGGTGTGGTTTTGTGGAAGTGGCACCTTTTGTTTCATTTATACGAATTAACCTGCTGTGTAGTGACATGCGACTAGACTTGTTTGGCAGTCTGGGTACGTCAGCCCTACGCAGACGTAGATGGCGGTACATTTTCCTGGCCGCAACGCTAAGTTTCGGGCTCTAGATTTCAGTTGGAGTTCGGATACCGCTTTATTCATCCTAGAGGTATAGTCGCCTGAGATCAATTTGTTAGAACCAGTGGAGGAAAGTAATGCTTCTGTAACCCTTCTTTTGTACTGGGTTATATAGGCCCTCAGAGTAAACTGTTCGCCTCGGGTTGAGTATTTTTAATAAGGTTAATTCATCTTGGTTGGGGCAGTTAACTCAATAGCCTGTTATATTTCCAAACCCGTAAGATATAACCACAAATGGTATGGGGGTCTAGTGGAAATTATCCGTTAAATTACATGCAAGCGGCATAACAATGTTCGGGTTGTAGTCCCCAATACCTGTTTTACTAGTCGTGAGCGTTTTGCTTCTTGAATTGACCTGGCCGTCACTTTCGTCCACAGTTCAGACGTTTTCCTTATTCGCAACCCGAAGACCGTCGGTGTAAACCATTTGCCAAGCATATTATGGGATAACGGGTAATAGTAGTGTATAATTGATAAAGCTAAAACGCAGCATATGTAATCCACAGTTACCTTTCTCGTAAGTAGAACCAATAGTTTCACTTACTCCCTTTCATTTTGTACAGCCGCCTATGACACACACACACACACGCACACACACAAATACACACACACTCACAGACGAACGCACACACGTCCAGTCACACATACGCACTGTTACAAGCACACACGCACAGATGCACACAAGTACACACACACATATGCACACACCTACACAACACGCACACAGCATACAAGCTCACGCACACACACGTACACGCGCATACTCGCGCACACACGCACATACATACACACATACGCACACTCACACACTCACACACACACACACACACATACACACACACACACACACACACACACAGATAGAGAGAGAATGGAAGTACACCGCATACTGCGCACAGGTTCATACGCGAATACACACACGCACACACGCGACACGACACAAGCACACACGCACACGCGCACATGTACATACGCACACACAGCACACGCACACACGCACACGCGAACACTGACACAGCACACACGCCACGCGCACACACGCACACACGCACACACGCACACACGCACACACGCACACACGACACACACACGCACACACGCACACACGCACACACGCACACACGCACACACAGCACACACGCACACACGCACACAGCACACGCCACATAAGCGTACACACAGCAGCACACAGCACACACAAACACACACAACACACACACACACACACACACACTAAACAGTCACACACATCACAACCACACACAGCACTCACACACACACACTCACAACACACCACACACTCACACACTCACACACTCACACACTCACACACTCACACACTCACACTCACACTACACACCACACACTACACACTCACACACTCACACACTCACACACTCACAACTCACACACTCACACACCACCACACACACACACACATACTCACACACACACACACACTCACACACACACACACACACACGCACGCACGCTCGCACGCACGTACGCACGCACGCACGCACACACGCACGCACCCACGCACGCACGCACACACACACACGCACACACACACACACACACACACACACACACACACACACACACACACACACACACACACACACACAAACACAGGTTCTATAAAGACACTATTTTTGAAAAGCTTTCACTTTTTAGACCAATGTGCTTCAAAATAAGGTTATCATTACTATTAGTTGCTCCATCTCGGTACTGTACTTTTACGTTAATGGCAACTGTAGTAGTATAAAAATGACCCAAGTAGAACTATCCAATTCATGGTGGTACGGATGCGTTACCCACGAGTATGGGTTATCTACTCGTTTGCTGACGTAAAGTGAGGCGTAGCTATAGCAGCTTTTAAAGCGACCTGTAGGCTACATCCCATTACTTTAGCTACTAGTTACGCGTGATTTCCCAGAATTGTAGATTATGTCCGTCGAATTTAGAAACTGCAACTGGGGTAATCGTTTTTAGACAGCTGTCCTTTGAGGAGAGTTAGCTGAATTTGTGCCAACCAAAGGTGTTCCGTTGTAGCAAAATCTCAAAATGTAATATTAATAAAGATCAAGCATTGGCCCAATATGTAAAAAGTACAGGCAGTTTTTAACAAAAGTTATTATTTCGAAAAACGTTCAGCACGTACTTAAGTATAATCATTGTGTGTAATAAAAACATTGTTCTCTGTATTTAAAACGGAATAATTTTTGTATCGGCCGTTTTCTGTTGGCTGAAAGAAGGACTAAAAGAAGGAAGAAGCGCCTGAGAAGGAACTTCTTAACATATTTTTGGAAATGTGGGATTTTAAGTGTGAGAAATTCTATTCTAATATTGTGTAAAAAAGTATGTTGATGGTCTAACAATAATGGATAAATTGCTGATATTATTGGATATTAGATAGATAATACCATTTTTATCACCACATAAGGTTTTAGTATAGTAAAGTTTTTTTTCAAACATCTTTTTATTCATACAAATTATGGTCACTTTATAAAAATCAATAACAATCTACATATATATTTAAAAAAGATGTAAAATACACTCAAAACCACCTTAAGCTGGCAATCCTGCACTTATATCACTTTCAATTCCACAATGGTCTTGACCACGTAATATTTTAAAGTAACCATTATCACCCCAATCTGAATTCCAAGAATTGGCTACTAACCAATAGGGCGTACTATTTTCAACACCCCAACCTAATATTCTAATTGCATGACCTCCAAGCTCTTGACCTGTGACATGCTGATAGACGCCTAAAATTGTTAGCTTAAGCGTTAACAATACCAATATTAGTTTTATTACCGCTTTTATATTGAACGAAGTCCGCGTAAACTGTAAAGGCACCCTCAACTGGTCCATTTTTCATTATTTCAGCTTGAATTGATTTTACATCACCATTCACTGAATATGAGTGTTTACCAAAATGACGATCTTTCTTATATGGAATAGGATAACCCTTCTCACACATTTCGCTGCACCGGGGTGTTTCACCTTCTCCAGTACAAGGGGGCCGAGTACCATTTACATGATGTTCACAGGGTGCAATTTCATATGGCCTGCAACCCTTACAAAGGCGTTTGAGAAAATCATATATGTTAGAAAAATATTATTACTTGATGAGTACCGTACTGTCCACCAGAGACAAT
This sequence comes from Vesta saturnalis, assembly GCA_036346205.1. Lineage (NCBI taxonomy): Eukaryota > Metazoa > Arthropoda > Insecta > Coleoptera > Lampyridae > Vesta > Vesta saturnalis. The sequence goes on along the minus strand of JARFJB010002461.1, from coordinate 2,748,723 downwards.
TCCATTCCGCACCCAATAACTCCAAGCTGCACCAGGATAACCACCATTACATCCCATACCACATACATAACAACATGACACTAAATCATCTGCTGAAAAGTGAAAATTGACTTGACCAGATGTGTGGATGCAGAGTCTATCTGACATTGCCTCAACAGCTCCGAACGCCTAATTTACAAAAACAATAAAAATTGCGAAATAATAACGTATGTGTTTTGTTTACCCAACAAGACCCGCAAGACCCTTGATCTCTAATTTCTCTTATCGTAGGACAATGAGGCCATTGCTCACGCGCATCAAAACTGTCAGGAATATTAATTTCTTCAAGATTGTAATCTGGTACTAATTTTGGTAATCTGTGTTTATAATTATCAGGTAAAACACCTAATAATTTTTGTATGTATCGCTTCGGTATATTTTTCGCAAAATTACGTCCAGCTTTCCATGTTGATTGTTCATCATTAATTTTTCTTATAAATTCGTTCGTCAAAAAATTTGTTGCTTCGGGTTGTGGAGGAATTGCTGCAATTATTGGACTTGCAATTAGGCACAATATTAAAAGCCTCATTTTGTACATCTGCAATAAAATTACAATCAAGCGATTATGTATTGTTTGAACTTACCAATATGTTATGTTTAGCGATACTAACACGTACTGATTACTGTTTCTTGGGATATCATGAAGTTCAATAGTGTATCTAATATTTATTGAGAAATCAATGTATATTTATATATTTGCCTAAAATTATTGACGTGACTGCTAGGCCATCTAGTTGATAATTTCTGCAGGAATACTTTGAAAAACATCCGCTTGATGGCGCTGTTATCTAGAATTTGCTTCGATCGTTACTTCAATGTCAACAAAAAATACTGAACACAGTCTGGTGCCATTAAAATTCTATTAATTTGTTAAATACAGTATAACTTTGAATTTTGTTATAATAATTACATGCATTTTTGCATAGTGACATCATTTCTCTTACATTCTAATGAATAACATTAACCAGTTTTCTTTTACATACTAGTTCCCATACATACTCGTACGCTTCCAGGAAATGTAACTAGGGGATTTAATATAGTAGCGCCGGGGAGATAATTATTACTGTGAAATGCATCTGTTTCCCTTTATCTTAGTACGAAGCTCTGACTTAAAGACAAACGGGTTATAATTTATACGTCTGCTATATATTTTAAATGCATGACTTAAAAACGTATGTCGATTCTAAAGTCAAAGCGCATGACGCTGTCAGATGTCTTCTTGGCTATTTAACCTCAAATTATTCTTCGTGTTTCGTTTCGTATAATCGTATCGTGTTTTGTAGTTATAATAATTTATCTTTCGCTTCGTAATTTATTAGTTTCCATTGCATTTGTAAACAACAGTGTTTTTCAAAACTATTATTATTAATATTCACTATTACGAGGTACGTTTATAATGCAAAATGTATTTCCAATTGATTGAATGCATTTATTTATTTTGCAGCAAGTAATGATGTCATTAAAAGGTAAATCTCTGAAAAGCTAAACTCAAGTAATGTTAATGAATATACTGCATTATTTCGAGATGGAACGCGATAACGGGGAGCCAAGTTTACCTTTAACTTCCATTGTACACTAATAATTTTCACTATTTAAATTTATATTTATGTAATATTATATTGCAGCGAACTGTTCTCGCATGCGGCATTTCCGAAAAAACCGTAACTCGGACAAAGACAAGAATGGTTCTCGCTTTAGAATCTGAGAAATCGGCGCCGGATTCACTGCAAAAACATAGGCTGCGTTTGAAGTCGAAGTCAGAGGATGTCGACGAATACCTGAAAGACGTTTTGAAACGAAAAATTTACACCATGCATGCAACTGGTAAATAATTCAGAAATTATTGTTGAAATGGAGTTAATCACTGTTTAATTTTAGGCTCACATATTACTTTCGAAATACTCCAAACTGAACTTAAAGAAGATAAAATATTTACCTTCAGTAAAACGAGTTTGAAACAATTAGGTACACAAAATTGGTTTTGAATTCAAAGTTGACAATGGAAAAAGGCGTTTAATGGAGCAAGTTCATATTGCTGGTGCTCAAGCAACATTTTTGCGAAAATATTTTGCTAATAAAAGTTGTGAAATTAGTTACGATCCTGTCTTTTTGGATGGACGTGGATTTTTAGTCGAGGAAGCGTCTGAAAATCACGGCATGATAATGATTTGAAAATCACCAAAAACAAACCACTAGGAGAAGGGAAACGGTAATTAAAATAGTCCGATTAGTTATAAATATGTTTAATCCTAATTCCTAATTCATCATTGGTATTTTCCAATAATAGTTAAAAGACAGCAGACTACCACGATAATATGAACGCTGATTTATTTCAAAAATAGATTCAAGAACACATTTTACCAACTTTAGAAAAACCGTTTGATAATTCTTGACAATGCTAGTTATCATTCTACATTGGTAGAAAAATTCCCTTCAAGTAGTTGGAAGAAAGAAGATCTTCTTCAATTTTCAAGAAAACACAACATTCCTCATTCGAGTGATATGCTGAAAGTGCAATTATTACAAATTGCCAAGGATTTACAAGTTCCAAAAATATATTCAATTAATGAAATCGCTCATCAATGGGGACATCAAATTTTACGTTTACCTCCGTATCACAACCCTATCGAGTTAATATGGGCAAATTGTAAACAGTATTACAACAAAAAACGTTGGAAGACAGGGCTTCAGGGACGAGAATGTTTTATCGCTATGGAAGGATTCATTAAACCAAGTAACTGGAGAACTGTGGCAAAAGTGTATTTACATGCTGAAAAGGAAATGAGCCAGTGGTGGGACTTTCAAAAAAGAGCTGAGGAAATGGTAAAACCTCTAGTAATCAATGTCGGAGAGTCGAGTGAGGATGATAGTGAAAGTGAAGGTGGTGACTTAATTATAAGAAGTCCAATATTTGAATTTAAAGAAAAAATTAGAATCTTAGTTACTTTATAACATTATAAAGAATTATTATATTTAACATATACCTCTGTAGCTGTACTTAGGTTTACATTCGTTATATATATATATATATATATATATATATATATATATATATATATATATATATATATATATATATATATATATACAGTGTGTCAATTTAAAACCTACAATAGACTATATCTCATGAATAAATGATGATATCAAAAAATTCTCTAAACCGTTTCTAGGGTAGAAAGGGGGAACCAAAATGACATAGGAGACAACTCACCCAAATCAACCCCCTACACCCAACCTACCTTAACTAAAAAAATTTAAATAGCAAACCCCTACATTGGAAAGCCTGTAAAAAATGCTATCCAGTGGTATAAATAAAAATTATACTTGAATGGCCACCGAGGTCACCAGATTTTTTTCTTTGGGGTTACCTCAAGTCAGTTGTTTACAAAACCTAACCTGCATCACTCCAGGAGTTGCGGCAAAGAATTACTCAAGCATGTCGGGGTATTACCAGAACAACATTTATCAAAATTTGAAAACAGGCTGTATTATTGTTTACAAAACAACGGAACCCACCTTGAACATTTACTTCATTAATTAATATTTTTACCAAATTTGTAGTTCAACAAAACCTTTTAGTGAATATTGATGATGATTGATGATTTTTTGAAATAAAATATTATAGTGTTATTTCTGAAAAGAGATTTGTGTTCATTTATAAAAATGACTGAAATGACTATAATTTTTATTTATACAGCTGTATAGTATTTTTCAAAGGCTTTCCAATGATGTATTACAAGTAGGGGTTCGCCATTAAATTTTTTTTTGATTGGGGTGAGTTGTCTCCTATGCCATTTTGGTTCCGCCTTTCTACCCTAGAAACGGTTTAGAGAATTTTTTGATATCATCATTTATTCAAGAGATATAGTCTATTGTCAGTTTTAAATTGACACACATATATATATATATATATATATATATATATATATATATATATATATATATATATATATAGACAAACTGTAAACTGAGATTTTTAAAATCGGTTAAATTATTAACTAATAATAAATCTCATTTTTAACACCCAATACAGTGTATTTATTTATGACAAAATCAGTTATTTATAAGTGGCTTCGATAACCAAATTACAGTCTTGACTCTTTTGACGCAGTGAGATCTGTCGGCTAAAAACGATCCTCCGCAATTAAGCAAACTTTTCGCACTTCATTCGGGCACTGCCTACTGCTAGCTAATTCGATTTTTATCGAAAATTATTGATATAATTAATTTGTAAAACAGATCCAAAACGAAATTTTGTTGACCCGGTCTCGGTTCTGATAATCGTGTACAGTTGTACAAAATATTTTTATCATATCACTACCCACACTCGGTGGACTTTACATGCCAGCATAAGTGCGAACAGACCTTAAACGAAATTCGACTTTATATATACGAGTGGATGGGGATTTTTAAGACCTTTAGGATGTTAAATCCCGAGATATTCGAACAATAACTTTATTTAAATTTGACAGCGCGGTTTAAATTTGAAAATAACCTAGAAACATTGATGATGTTTTGTTGGTATTCAAAATTACTAACTATATGAACCAATAACGACATACGTTTTTAAAATCTTAAACCATGCTTTACTAAAAGGTGAGTCATAAGACACCTCTCGCCGGCCCGACTTTACCTACGTTATCTTAACCCATTAGTGCATAGAGTCCCCTTTAAGGGACGGTCATCAATTATTGGTTCCTACCTTTACCGATAATATGCAGGTTGGATGGTAGTTTTCAGTCGTCTCCAGATCGTTCAAGTAATCGGTCGCCAGTGATATTATCTTTGCTGGTGCTAATATTTCAGTTTATTTGAATATGGATGAAAACCTTTATTCTACTAAGCTTGGCGGGTAAGTAGTAATTCGTTTTTTTGGGAGTATAAAACATATCTTATCTACAATATTCATAGGTTTTGATTGTAAATGACAGATCTAACTATTGACATTTGCTTTATTTATTTTGATGCCTTATTTTTCATTGTACACATGTTTTTGTTGGGCGTCCCTTATAGGGGACTCCATGCATAGAATTACTAATCTCGTGTTTTCAGTAAAATATCATATTTTTACAGATTATCGCTTCATCAGCGCCTATAAATAATTGAAAACGATTCCGTTGTTGATGGGCCGTTAGATATTCCCAGAAGTGAATGAAGGGACAAGGATCAGGATAGCGACAACTCAGATGACGAACATATAGGTGACATAAACCATCTGCCACGAGGAATTTTACGACAAGGAGGCGATATAAGGCATGTAGTCGACGATGAATTTGATGCAGACGATTTGATTCCACTTGCACAACTATTCCCACAACCTGGACCAAGCAGTAATAAAAGAAGGAAAGTTACTCGCGCAAAAACCCGAATAAGAGAATGTTCTGGAACACTACATCTGATGTACCAATAATTTTGAAAAACAGTATGCGATTGAATCGTTTCGAAACCATTTTACATCATATACACTTCAATGATAATTTGCAAATTGACCGTTCCGATAAACTTTACAAACTAAGACCTGTAATAGATACCCTCAATGACAGATTTAGAAGACATGGTGGACTAGAGGAAAATATTTCCATTGACGAGGGTATGATATCATACTATGGAAAACACTAGCTAAACAATACATAAAAGGGAAACCAATTCGTTTTGGATTTAAAAACTGGGCCCATTGTACTAGCTCAGGATACATGCTGTCTTTTGATATTTATACAGGTAAATCGAAAGATAATACCGAAGAACGAGGTTTTGGTCTTGGGGGCGATATAGTGCTCAAATTACTAGAAAAATCTGAAATTTTACCAAATAACGGCTACAAAGTTTATTTCGATAATTACTTTACTAGCCTACACTTACTTGGACATTTGTCGAAAAATAAAATCTGTGCTACAGGAACTCTACGAGAAAATCGAACAGGAAAATGTCTTCTCCCTGAAAAGAATTATTGGAAATCGCAAGATGGGGTACCTACAAATTTGTAGCTAAAAATGATACGTTAGTCGTCCAATGGAAGGACAATAAAGTAGTGACTGTTGCATCAAATTTTGATAACGACGAAATTGTTAATACTACAAGATGGTGTAGGACTTCTAAATCCAAGAAGCGCATTCCTCAACCAAAATTGATTGCCAATTATAACAAAGGAATGGGAGGTGTTGACAAAATGGATGGCCTCATAGCACTTTATAGAAGCAGAATCCGGTAAAGAAAATGGTATTGGCCAATTTTCGCCTATTTGCTGGATGCTACAATTTCCAACGCATGGTTACTTATGAAACGGCTCAACCCGGACGATTCAACGTGTGCATCCTTGTTGGTTGTTCGTCGTTATATTGCTGTGGGTCTTTTGAACACACATGGAAAAATGCCATCAAGAGGAAAGACAACTTTACCTTCTGTGAATCCTTCTCAATTTGACAATGTGGGACATATTATTAAATATAATGAATCTGATAGAAGATGTCAAGTGTGTAAAAAAGAGTAATTTTATTTGTAAAAAGTGCGATTGTGGACTGCATCCAAAAGTATGTTTTGAACAATTTCATACAAAAGTGTGACATTGTTGTGTGGTACAAAAAGACCTTATTTTTCACGAGTTTTATTTCAAAGATCTGTACTGATATGTTCAAAAAACAACTCCTGAATATTTTTTTTAATAATGTACAGCATTAGTATTTTATGCATAGAGTCCCCTTAAAGGGACGGGTGCTATCGAATTATCTGTTAGAGTTAGGAAAAAAATTTATATAAAAATGTTACTTAATTTTTTAAATTAAAACCATCTGTAACGAAAAAAATACTAAAATAATTTTTTTTTAACTTCATGCACTAATGGGTTAATTCTGATGTTACTCAAAGCCTATTCTTCCACAATTATTTATTTCTTCTGTTTAACTGATCGATCTAATGTAGGTACTTTTTCTATAAAAATCAAACAGTCATGACTCAACTTCGTATACATTTTTCATAAAAATCATTTGTTATCTTATCGTGCTTTTGTTTTACCAACGATGCCTCTTGAGTTGTATCAATATAAGTGTAACTTACCTGCATGCCCCTCTTTACTAAGATAAAGAACGTATAACGTAGGCACACCGTTAAAAGGGGTTACTTTGAAACAAGCTTTGCCCTCACAGCCAAATTAAACTTGATTTTTTTGAACGAACCTTGTATATCCTTCAATATTTTTTCAATTTTAAGTTTGTCTCAATTTAGTCCATGAAAGCGTTCTAAAAGAATTAAAAACCGTCTTGCACCTGCCTAAGCATAAATGAAATAATTTTAATAACTATTCGTTTAGGATAATTATGAAACCTCTAATGTTAATTACGAAAATAGGCAATATTGTAAAAACGAAAACAATAACCTATGTCAAACAGACATTTAAAACTTCATGTTAGATAGAGGTTAATATACATCTGGACGCTAACTTAAAATAATTCTAAAGCCTTTTATTTTATAAAAATATCGATAAAAGAGTTTAAGCATTTTTAATCCTTGAGCGGGCGAGCGTTGGGAAATTACATAACCGGGCGCGTGGTGAACTTTCTAATATATTTTCAATGACAAAAATAAAATAAAACATAAAATGGAACTACCAACATATCAGTTAAAACCCTTACATTCATTGTCCAGAAATCCGTTAAATAAATTAGTTTGGGTCATCTTGATTATTCCGTTCCGTTTCTTAATTAAAACAAACTACAATGTCTTTTGAATGTTCTTTAAAAACATGATTCAATAAAGTTCCGCATCTTCTGATACTAACTTGATTTTTAGCTCTGTTACAATACGCACATAATTTTCTATTTAGGTGACGTACTGCGGGTTCCTTTTCAGCCGACTTCTTGAGTTTTTCAAAAAAAACCATTTTACACGTTCAGTGTACCGCTTCTCCTTCTTAAGAAATATTCTCCGCTTTATGCTTTTATTACCTGGATTTGCTTTGAAAATAACCTGAACATTTATTCCGGATATATTCAAGAATGTAAAGAATAAACACAATGGTTACCTTCTGGTGATTCTAGAAATGGAATATTTTGCCTCCATTTGATCACAAGCATCTCCACCTGTGTATTATAAGTGTTTTGTAACTGTGGTTTCCTATTAGTAGAGTTGATCGGCCTATATCCACAGTTTTTGCTTTTTGAGCGCGACGTTTCGGAAGCGGACTCTGCTTCCATCATCAGACTTAGTCCGGAGAAGGACTGTTTTCACACTTGAGTGGAATTCATATGTTGTATATAATTTTCTCCCAAGCACTTGACTACTCTCAGGTTCGAACTTGGTACCTTTCACTTACTAGTCTGACACCTTTACCGCTGAGCCACTGAGTAATTCAATATATATTTTTGAGAACTTATATATATATATATATATATATATATATATATATATATATATATATATATATATATATATATATATATATATATATATATATATATATATATAATCTACTACCATGCATGTATGATACTAGAACAACAGCATTATTGGTAATCTTATGGTCGAGTTGTGATAATACAATGTCATAACTAGTGCACCAATTGCCTATTTTCAAATTAAGATTCGAGCCTTTTATATGCTCTGTTAGTCGGTGAACATTGTCCTAGGGGCTGTTTGAGGTGCAGTATGGTCCGTTTGGCTGATTTCCTCAGTAAATTTCTATAAAGTACAAAAAGTTCTTGCACCACTTGTGAAAAATATTTTTAGCCCATACTTAGCTGGTTTCTTCGGCATGTACTGAATAAAGCTACAGCGACCTCTATAACACACCAGCTTCTCGTCAATTAAAGTAGTAGAGATCTGATTGGTGCTAATTTATTCTGCTTTTGCCTTTCAACCCGTGATTCTTTATTGTTAAATCTAATGCTTCTCAGGGGAAACTAGAATCCCCTGTAACGCGTACAAGCTGTACCATCTTTGTTCCAAATTTTGTTAACATCGGTATGCTGCAAACCATTTAACCCAGTTAAATATAGCAATCCTATGAGGGTACATAATTCAGTTCTTGAAGTTAATTTGATACCTATTGGTCTGCTGTAATTTACTTCTTTCTACTTTTCTGTAATATACTGATTAGTATACTCTACAATTTCATCAATCGTTTTAATACTGAGAAATTGATAAAAGGCATCCATCTCTATAGTAATTTCCTTTGCTTTTTCTTTTGGGCCTGGAATTGTTTTGACATTATTAATATGAGTTGCACCAAACTGTTTCATTATCTCTGCTCTGATCATCTTCATCATTTACATCCTGGTCAGATTTACCTTCTATTTCAGAACTTCTATCGTGATCTGAATCGTACATTTTTTCCTCTTCATCATCAGATGAATACGATTCCCATCCATGCACATACATCATCAAAAAGTTCGCGCGAAACTCGCTTACAGTCATCTTCTTATAAAAATTTTCACTTAAAAATAAAAATAAATAATTTAGATTATATTTTCCACCCAATTAGCTATAAGTGCTTTAAAATATGTAATACACAGTAAATTGAAAAATACATAACTGGACGCACCGGTAAACTAAGTTCACTCAATATGACATACGATGATCTTTGAATTTCCGGAAGATATACTTTCCAAGTATATCAATACAGATGTACGCTGAGCGGTGAAAAATCTACACATATCTCCACATTATATGCACCTAGTCACTAATCCAACGCATGTCCTCCGATTGCCATTTAGGTGAAACCCGTCACATCAGACCACCTCCCTCTTCTCGTTAAAATATCTCTTGGCCCCGTTCCACCACCTCCTCCAACTCACCTTATCCGTAAAGATTTTCAAAACGCTGATTAGAATATACTCAACGAATATATCACCAACAATCTTCAGGCGTACGATATCCACACTACCAACGATGTCGACAGAGCGGTCAGAAACCTAACTTCCGTATATTAATTAATATTTAAATTTATATTGCAAAAGAAATCTACTACTCATTAGCGAGTTATATCTATATGTACTCAGGACAGTAGCTACAGTACTTATCCAAATAGACAAAAAAAATTGTCACACTAAAATAATTCTTGTAACCTCAAAAAATATATAACATTTATGCGATTAATGTAGTACATATCAGTGTTGTTGCTGGAGGTAATTGTCCAATTCTAACACCAACTTGACAATTCACTAAGGTGTTTTATAGATTGAGTGTAAGATCACCACATGTACGAAGTAAGTAATTATACGGCAGTAGTATTGAGAATAAATTGGAATGATCTGAGCTTTTAGCTCCTTCGAGATGTTCTGAAGCTGACGAAAGGTAGACTAGTTGGTAAAGCAATTCACAGGTGATCATCAATTGAAGTTTTACGTGTTGAAGTAACAGTTATCGTTACCACTCGGTATGCTTTCTTTCTTTTAAAGCAAGAAGGTTGGTGGTTATCAACCAAAAAAACCTGAGATTTTGCTTGGTTTATTCGTGAATCATGTATGTAACATCCGAAATCTTTCTGGTATACCATTTAGACGTCACTTAGAAATTTGTTGTAGTAAGTTACTAAATTGTATAATTTTAGGTGAAGCAGATTATCCCAAATAAAACTTGGTACGAGTTAAAAACTCGGAACATGTACTTCAAATCTTCTCACATGTACTTTGTAAAAGTGACCAGGAAGTATCAAATAAAATGCTTTTTCAGTCGGTGAAATTCTGTTTTCTGGTTACTTTTAGTTGCGCCACGAAAAATGATAAAATGATTTTCAAATTAAAAGGAAATGGATACAAAATGAAGCTAGCTATCATCTTAATATTGCAATAATTTAATAGTTATTAATGATACTAGTTCGATATGAACGTCATAATGAAACACGTGTAAAGTTAAACCACAAGGCGTTAGCCGAGTGGTTTATTTACACAAGTTTCATTACGAAGTTCATATCGAACGTGTATCATTCAAAATTTAATCTACGCCAGTCCAAATAGATTTTCTTTGCATAGATGCGATTTGTTTACAATATCAGAAACGTTTTTGTAAATAAAAATTCAAAATTATTAAGTGCCCATATTAATCGATGTTATAGTAACCGTGCTTGTCGATTGTTGCAATTTTTACGTTGACAACGTCATTATTTGCGTTCAATTTTGTGCTTTACATGAGTTTCACGCACTGATGGACTGAATTTAACAAATTGTACAGACTTTATAATTAATGTTTACAATAAATAAATGTTGGTAAAGATTTTATAATGAAGTAAAAGATGTAACTAACTTTCTTTTTGCCTGTTTTTTATTTTAAAATTTGCGTGTTATTATGAGTTCATAATGGCACTGGGTGCTATTATGAAGGTCATAATGACACCCAAATGAAGATGATAAATATGTCATAATGACACTGGCGTAGATTAACATAATAAATCAAACTGGAAGTTACATGTAAAGTGTGTTGCCTATCTGTTATTGACAAATTGTAATAAATAAAATTTGAAGTATAATGTAGTGTGTTGCCTATCTATCATTGTACAGATTTAGCTACTTAGGTTTAATATATTGAAATAGAATAGATAGAAATCTGTAGGATACTCCGCAAAACAGAAGCCACCAAAAACATCCTACGTACTCCATACACTTCCCTTACTCTCACCAAATAAAGATCCCACAGGAAATAACCGAAAAGCAAATTTAAGCACCCTCCAGCCATCCTCGCCCAGAACATCGAAAACCTCGCTGAAGAATTGGGAGACCTCCTAGATGATATCCCAAACAAAGAATTAATATGATATAGTATACATTAATGATATTGTTTTTTGTGCAACCATTTAACACCACGCACTACATTGTATGCACTAATACAATACACAAAATAGTCCAACCCCACTAACACACAGAAGACCCAGGCCTGAAGTGGGAGCAGACTCCTGAACAGACCGCAGGAATTAGGTATAAGAATAAGCAATACTAAGAATAAGCATCTAACAAAAAATAGTAAAAAAAGAGTGGTGAACAAAGTTCATCAGCGCGCTCTGTGGTGGGTTAATCACATTTATTTAATTTTGCACTTATTTCGATTTATATTAAGAAACCTTACAGAAACAGTTATGTAAAATTAAATTTTCTTTACAAAATACCTTTGAACTTTGAACTAACACTTCAATTCTACCTTATGAATTTTTTTTTGTTAAATTAGGCGTCGTATCAAAAAATTGCATAGAACATAATTAATCTACATGATTAAGGTCTATATATTGGTATTTTTATAACTCTGAGACATATGGCTTCTTCAGAAATATTTGATAAAAACAAAACAGCTCCTAATAAACCTCACTCACCGATGTTTCTCCCAAAATCTAATCAGCACCAGGAGAAATGAAGACAAAAGCTTAAATTTTTAATCTCGTTCTGGAGTTATCGTGGGTATTTACATACATCCAAACACACACACAACAGACCCACGCACACACACACACACACACACACACACATACAAGCAGTATAGCTAGGGAGGCTAATTCACTTTATCACGTACATTAGGATATCTAAATTTACTCTGCGTCCAATCTTATGAAAATTATTAAATCAGAAGGTCAAGGTCACACGTACACGTTAGTATAGCTATGATGATACTAATCCACTTTGGATTTTTAAGTTCATTGAACGTCATGCGTGGGACTTTGATTTTTAAGGTGCCGGGGAAATGTTCAAGGTCACCAAGTAATTCTTAGAATTTTGTCAAGTCAAGACCATGTGTTAAATCACGATTTTCAAGACCACCTGCAGGGGTATCGTATTACAGTTCAGACAGATTGTTGTCTATGCTAAAAGGTAGGTCAAGCTTAAATGGTTCATGTATTGGCTACAATTTCCTCTAGGTCAAATTCTTGGAAATAGTAAAATAAGCATTCCTAATTAATGACTTGTATATGTCTTAGAAGTTATTACAATTCCTAGACATTAATAGTCACCTGCAGAGGCATCTCGACCATACCCTATCTTATCCGATCCTACTCTTCAAGGTCAAATTCTTGGAAATAAGCATTCCTAATCAATGAATTTTGATGTGCGCTGGTATCAGCAGGGAGGAATTCTTAGAAATCTAAACAGTTCGTGGAAACATGAAGAATTAATGCTATTACCTTATCCTATCTTATCCGATGTTTAAGCTTACATGCAACTAAGTTTGTTAACCTTAACAAAAAGTTGTGAGCAGTTGGATATAAAGAAAGTCTAAAATTGCAAGCTATGCGTCTAGACTTGCACACATTTTAAAATTATTTGACCGCTTCATAAGGAAGCCACATCGTGTTTTCTCTCTCAGCAACACGAGCAGACCTTATCATAAGAGTTCCTTTGGTACTGGCTGCGGTTCAAAAACTTTTTATATTTCACTCACACACATACACACACTTTCTATCTCACTTATCCCTAGTGTAAAAAACATTGTCAGCAGTATCTGTAATTATTATCTCTCTTTACCCAGGTGTCAGATATCTATAGCACTATAATTTTTTGCAAAATTATAAAACTTTTAGTAAAAAAGTACAAAAATTATATTTTAAACGACAAAAAACTAGAAATATTTTAGTAGGATAAAAAATACAAGTAAGGCGTTCCAATGTTTGATTAGTTTGTATATATAAAACTATATTACGTTTTGCTTTCAATTTAATGTAAAATTTACACACACATATTCATCTAAAAAAGTTTTGAAATGTTTACATAAAATTTAAGATTTCAAAATTCGTGAATGGCTATTAGAAGCGCTCTTATTTCAACTATCGGTACGTGAAAAATCAGAATGTTTGGATAAGCACTACGTCGCTAGAACGGAAAATCAGTTGGTTCATTAATATACTAAATGCAATCGTATTATTCTCATGCAAATACTGAATGTCATTGTTTATATGAACTGCGAATTCCTTTGATGACTTGTATTTGACTTTAAAATTTTAAATAATAATTTCAACTATATTTCGGGGACTTCACATGTTATTTTATGATAGCAATAAAAATGAAATATTTATTTAAAACTACTTAAAACAAATAATTAGAGAATGAAAAATCTCTGTATGTAGTTTTTCAAGTTTCTCTTTTTAGTATTAATCATGTATATTTACACACATTATTTTTAGGTTTCGGTTTCACATTTTTGAGACTAAAACGCATTACGATATGTGATTAATTAACAGAAGTTGTAGTAAAATCAGTTGCTTTATTTACAGTGTAGAACTAAAATTTATACACAGAAGCACATATTTGACAATTCCATTAACTGACACACAAGGAACAACAATATGTTTCTCTCTCTCATCAACAGAGATAGAACTTAGCAGTTCTGTCTGTGTATCGCTGACTTGCTTTATTTCTGAAAAGTCTGCATTAAACTATAATCTTTATGACCTTGAATGCGGCTTACGTGTCTATATAGGTTCTACCCGAGCAAGCGTCAAATAGATCACGATACATGATTATAAACAGGTTTTATTTGATGGTAACGTAATAAGGCGATATGAACATCTGATAAGATCAAAGATGGGTTTACCATCAAACAAAATAAAGTAATACTTAATCCCTACGATGATAAACGTTTAGTAAATTTAGATTTCACTGATACTAGACCTTGGGGGTATAGCTTTTAGCCTTGCGATCCAGAGAACACTTCATTATGAGCAGTCTTGAAAACGAGGTGCAGGAAGAACTGCGGTGCAGTAGTGACCAAATCTGTAGAAAGTACCTGAAGCGTTCTTTGATGGGAAAGTCTTCCCCTGAAGTTATTTGTTTATATCAAATGTCTTGCAGTATATTATTATTCCTGATAAGTGTTTTAAGTGGTGTGCTATAAACTCATAGTGTGTAAATAGAGTTATTATTAAGACATTATTTGATAGAAAAATTAACTTAGACAATACCATCAAAAGGTTTATGAAATTGTGTGCCGATGAAGGTTCATTAACCTCTAATGATGTAGATAGGATTTTAGATGATATGAATTTACTTGGTGACATACCCTTAAAATGTACATACATAATTTATTATGGGGTGATTCATCGTGTACTTCGACAAATTTTAGAAAATATTGCATATAAAGACATTTTCTGTATTATAAGTGAATGTATTGAGACAGCAGAATATGATGCTAATTACAAGTGTCTCGATATTTTGATGGAAGAATGAAACATCACCTATAAGTTTCAACCGTGGAAAAATGAGGAGCACCACAAACTTTATCGCTGGATATTGGAAAACATCGAGAAAGGTGAAACAAATTCATGCTTGGGATAGAATATGGCCATCCAGTAATTTAAGCAGTTATATATACTTTAGGTTTACTATATAAGATGATGTAATATTTCAAAAATAAGATACAATTATCTTCTTTATGTGCTTTTATTTCATCTAAAAGTTACAAACTATTTCTATAGCTACATTATAAAACTAAATCGTCTTTACTGAACCATGATCTTTCATCTAATCCCCATCACTTTACGAATAACTTATTATTCTTGCAGCGAAGCATTTTTTTCACCAGGTACACATCTAGATGCTTTGTTTTCTGTAATTCGTGCTCATAAAAGCCTAGTGCAGGTGATCCTTTCATGTCTTCCAAAATGTATGTAGTGGGGTTGGTAATGCAAACTTTCACAATTTTAAATAGTTCACTAGACCAATTGGTGTGTTTCCTTTGGAAAAAATACTTTTAAATTTACTGATTCGTACTGTCACCCACAGAATGATTCCTATCGAATATTTTTATGTGAGTGTAAGCCTCTAGCTTTGTATGATTACTGACATCTTTAGGCTTCATTCCGGTAATTCTATGCTTACGATTGTTATAATACATCATTATGGTATCAATTGTATCAGTCCATTTGTATTGTACGCTGACTGACTTATATAGAGCACCCTTAATGGATCTGATAACGCATTCCACAATCGCAGCCTTCTTGGTGCTACAGGTGGAGTAATGGTTGACTTCATAACGCTGCATTAGTTTAGTAAAATGCTCATTGTAGAATTCTTTCCCTGCATCTGTCTGCAAATTTTTAGGTTTCCAACCTTGTTTGAACTTTTATGCCCGTTTTCGTTTTTAATCCTTTGGTCCACAAGTATTTTGAAAAATAGTCGATAACTACTAATATATATTTATAGCCCTTATTTTGTTTGGCATATGCGTTAAATTCCGCCAAATCCGCTTGCCAAAGGTCATCAAAACCTTTACTTGTGGTTCGCCTTCGTTTAAATTTTTTTCTTGCAGGTTGGTGCAATACCTTGTCGAGTTGTAATTTTGACATGATACTGATTTATCAAAAAATTTCTTTAAGTTGATGCAGTTTTTGCTCCAACACTATATACACGTTACAGTTTCCTTTAACAGGTTTCTGAACTGCTTGCAGGCAAAGATCAAGATATCCTTTACTTATAGCATCACCATCTTCTTCCATGTCCGCTAACTGTGTCAAACGATTTCCAGCCAAATTGAACCTGGTTGATAAATAGTATTGTTCAGTGGTGACATCTTGAGGATCTATGGGATTGGAAACATTGTTGAGTCTCTTATTGTCGATATCAAATTGATTATCCTCGATCATTTTAAACTGAGGGGTTAATTTCTTGAATTGATACTGGACATGCGAACGTCTAAATTTGTCAAGGGGCATTTTAGTTGTGATATGTTGATGTCAATGAATTCTCATTTATACTGTTTAAAAAACGTATGTTTGGTCTTTCAATGTATCCAATACTTCTAGATCGCGAAGTAGTTTATGTATATCATTCCAATACTCCAATATTCAATATTCAATCGGTCTGTTTGTTAATTCCTTAAAAAACATAGCTCCACCTCTTTTAGTTGTGGGTGATGATGATGATAGCAAGGCTTTGATTATTTTTTTATAATTTTTGTTGCGGTTTCCCCGAATTTGTCTACCTTCATAAACTCGCCTTACAACATTCGTAGCTTCTAAGGTGCTTCTATAATCTTTTCTATCGTTTGAATTTACTAAATTTAAATCGGGTTCACTCATAATAAGCAGATCATATAAACCCCGCGTCCCTTTATACGTTACACCTTCGATAATTATATCATCTACTGTAATTGTGACGGGAGTATTACCAATTGTCCATTTGTCTGTTTTAATGTCATAGTGGACTTCATAGTTCCCTCATGATCCTTCATAATACGTTGAACATATATACGAGGTAATTAATTGTACTGCTCGGGAAATTCTTCTAAAATGGGTTTATTATTGGGATCCTCTGTGACACTAAGAGGTTCTTCTTCTTCAGTATTAATCTCTCCCACGATAGATGTATTTAAGAATGATGGTGTACGAAGACCGGGAGGAGAATTTCTTTGAAAAAACGGTATCTGAGCTAGCGGGCTAGTGGGGGTAGTAGAACCCTTACCATCAGTGAAATCAGGGGTCCTTTGAGCTAGCGGGCTAGTGGGGTAGTAACACCCTTATCGCCCAGAATCTTTTGAACTAGCGAGCTAATTTGGGTAGTAGTATGTTTTCTTGGAAATATGAACATGGGTAGTTTTTTGGGTCCAACGTCAATGGACTCCTTTTTAGATGGATCGATATTATTTACTATTTCAGTTAGAGGTTCTATTAGACGCTTATAGGTATGTTTAAATCTTCTTTCATCATTAATCCGTGCAGTTTTAAGACTGTTGTATTTCTGCGTATTATTTTATCAGCTTGAATAATTTTTTTCTTTAACATCATCTCCTTGTTATTTATCCATTGTAGCAAAACAGGTACCGGTTTACTTCAAACAGATAGCTGTTTACACTAAACAGGTAGCTGCTAATATTTAAGCGGATCATTAACTACTAAACTACCGAAAGCAGTTTCAGGTATTATATATTCATCAAACCTTAAAACAGGTCAAAACATACACCTATTTTCCAGACACAGCTACCTGTTTTCCACAAACAGGTCAAAAACAGCTCAAAAACAGGTACCCGTTTTCCAGAAACAGCTAAAAACAGGTCAAAATAGCTAAAAAGGCAGGTCAAAAATAGATGCCTGTTTTCCGGAAACAGGTCAAAACAGCTCAAAACCGTCACCAGTTTCTCAAAAACAGCTAGCCGTTTCCCACAGAAAAGCTCAACTGAACGGATCAGTTTAAGGCATTAGATATTTATCAAATCTTTTCCTATAGCGACCATGATTAACCTCAGCATTCTTGTTTATGACCATGAAACCGAACGGGTCTGCCCAACACTTTGAACACATCTCCCGAAACAATTATATGCTTATGGTGGGACTTATATGATCTTTCATACACATTAATGTTTGAGGTTTAATTCATCTTGTTCAAATAATATAATTAGATTTGCGTTGTCACAAATTAATTGCTTTGTAATTTTACTGTAAGTTTGACCCAAATAGAAACAGTCAATATCGTTATGCCTACCAATAGAAAAATATGTCCTTATGTTATTTTGCTTTTCACAAGCGATATCATCGAAGATAAAAATAGTGTTTGATTTTGCACAATTAAGCTCAATCGCATCCTGATTATCACTGAAGGTAAAGTAGCATATATCCTTCATAGGAAGATTTCCTGTATAAGTTTGTACTTGTTCTGATTCAATAACTTAGAGTATACGTATACATGTTTAAATTTCAAGGTAATCAGACTGATCTTTGTGTTTGTTTTACCGCAATTGGAGGGACCGCATATAATACCACGTACACTATTAGGAAGTAAATCACCATGTTTTGGAGTACTAGACTTTTCCTCATCAATGTCATGATTTTGAATTGGTAGTTTTTGTTTCTGAGCAACTACCTTCATCTTTGGTTGGTGAAATAAAACCAAATGAATAATTACAACATTTTTATTTATATACTAGACATACAGAGTGTATATTATAATTTTTGACATACAGAGTGTATATTATAATTGTTTTACTTCCCCACTGAGTGGATTGTACTGCACAATAGCGTCATGGAGAATCGCGCCATAGACAACGATCCCATTATCGAAAGGTGTTAGAGAACCCATTCCCAATTTGATGTCTACCGTTGAGTTTTTCAAGGATTCATTTTGTTTGGAGCAGTCCATTACAAATACTGGACATGATTTGAAGTCGGAGTAGTTGAATAATGCATCTTTATCTTCTTCACCATAGTAATCACATCGGAATTTCAAAAAATTGTGATGCGCGGGTATGTATTGGTTAGCAGTGAAGTTCAAATGCATTGCTTCATATGGAATTTGTGTACCTTTTACCTTGTTAGAATGCCACAATTATCCAACGTGGTTTTTCCAGTTGTGTTGTCGTTTTTACAGCCAAATATCTGAGGTTGCTTGTTTTAAAGCAGGTAATTCATATTAATTCCATTGACGGAATGGAACAGTAATAATAGAATTCTTATTGATTCCTTCAAATAAGTTAAGTTTCGCAGTATTACTAAGTGTTAAGTCTGGTACTTTTCATTGAATTTTATTTCCGCATCAACGTTACCATAGTAGCTGTTTGTATCGGTTCTGGATCGAATTAAAATCAACTCTTGACGCATATTCACGATGACTTGACGATAATCCTCCATTATTCTAAATATGTGATTCAATGGTGTGCATACTGCAAATGATTTTTTTTTCATTTTGCTCATCGAATTCTACTTGTAATGGTTCATCATTCTTTGGCGACCACCCCAAATGGCTTAATGCTTTGCTCTTGCTTCCCCTATAAGAAATATATCCCTTCAGTGTGAATGAATTTCTTCGAAAAGAAAGTTGGGGAAATTATTGGTTAAGTTGCATGCTTTTCTCTCATCTTCTTTTTTCAGTTCAAGCTTACCTTCTATGTACATAAAACTATCGTAGGTAGTCGTAATTAGATCTTAACTTTGAATTAAGATGCGTCTTTCTTCGGAAGCTCCATATTTAGAAGATCCATACGGAAGATACGTGTGAATATCTGATTTAATTATAGTATCATCAAAATGTACCTTTTGAAAGACGTTTAATGATTTGGCCATTGTCGATGAGAACTTTTAAACCAATCGACGTTAAAAAGTATTTCTCTGCAGATGTTAACCGCAATGAAGACTGATGACTAATTAATGACTTACTTTAGGGATGATGTCTTTTATATGAATTTTTGCTCCTTGATTAATTCTCAGGCTCGTGTTTCTTTAGTTCTAGACGTACTGTGAATGATTCACTTTCACCAAAGTCTTAATTCGCCCTTTTGATTGGTCAAATTGATTATTATATTACTAATTATGTAAATATTGAGTATTGCTTGGAGTTTTGTCAAGACGATAATCGAGTGGGACTGAAACGTTAATCTAATATAATATTTTTGCAGGTTTCCCGTTTCGATACGATCCTTTTATAATGTTGCATTCTACGTGTGGATTAGTGTGTTTAATTATTTGGGTGTCTAACGCTGATGTATGTAAAATATTTGGTTCTATTATTTTAGACTCAAACCCTAGCATGCGACCAATGCTATCTTCTTTAGTAAAATCAATCTCAAATGAACTGTTCATCCCACATTTAAGCGTATTGTTTGCTCTAATGCTAAACTTTTCTGTAGGTATTTTAGATAATCGCTAATCTCATCTAACTCATATGCACCGTGCGGAATATTAATCACTCGCAAATGAGATGGATTTGTTCTAAAATAAAATCTATCGTTGCCTGTATAAATGTTTCCAATGCTGTTGCAGCCGTAAAATCCAACCAATCCAATAACATATTTCTTCCCCAAATCTAGCTCTATCGGTGGATAGAAGTTGTAGCTAGCTGCATTACCAACATCTTCTAAACTGAATGTTATAGACATAACTGAGAAAATTTGACGTTGTATCGATTATTTATGTAACAATTGTAGGCATAGGTGTCCGCAAATAATAGTATTAAATTCTTGATCTTGGTTGTAATTACAATAAATTTTACATCCCCGAAAGTAGTTAATTACTTCGAGTGGTGGTCACAGATTACCGAAATGATCGTAATACCATACCTTTTTGTCTCGTTTTTTGTAGCAAACCCAATGCGTACCTGGCGCACTTTAGCTATCTAAGTTAATAATTCCAGATTCATTTTTCCATGCTAATCTAGGTATGCCATTTCTCATAGAAATATCCCTAAAGTAGGGTACATGTTTGGTGCATTTATTTAAATCTATATCTGTTAACGGTCTTTCTGGCAATCTATTCAGTTTTTTTGGAAACGGTTTTAAGTATAACCCACCACCACCAGATTTGTACGGTTTTAGATAAAGTGCACCGCCAGCGATCGATTCCATCATACGATTATGGCGCGATGCCTCTTCTTGCAATTTTTTGGCATTTTCTGTATCATTGACTGCTTTAGCAATTCCCGATGCGCCGCTAGGTAAAACACCGATTTCCGGTAAGCCTCCAAACAAGGGAATAAGAAATGGTAAAAACCCTCCTTGTTTAGGTAAGGGAATTACTCTAGGAACATTAATGTTTTTCTTGCCCCCCAAACTTTTTACTACGCGTCTTGCGGTTGAAAGCGCTGACTTTGTTGTGTCTGAAATTTCCGTTAGGTTTAATTTTTTTAGCTATGGTTTTGCGTAAATGCAATAAATTTCCACCATTCTTCTTCTTGGTAGTATCTATAACTGATATCTTGCAGTTTGCACTGAGCATCCAATTGATTAATACCGGGGTCACCGCGTATGAGTCGTTTCTCTAATTTTGTTCCAGGACCACAATACGGTAACCGGGTAAATGTAATTCAACTGGAAGTTTATTGATTAGAGTATGGACTAAACCACCACCTGCACTCTTTCGCTTCCTGCCTAACATTGTTGCCAAGATAGACAAAGCAGGGTATTTATACTTAAGTCCAGATCACAAAACCACTTTACTTTTGTTAATTAATCGCATGTCTCAAAAATGTGAACCGAATCTTCAAAATAATGCGTGTAAATATATACATATATATATATATATATATATATATATATATATATATATATATTATCTCTGGTGTGTTTTAAGATATCGTTTTCAAATTTAGTACAAATCTTACTCTTTTCCAAGTACACCTTTTGTATGATTTTAAGTAAAAAATTCAAAGAACTAATAGAAAAATAAGAGGGGTGTGGTAACCTTTAACCCCCCATTTTTTTCTGACGAACGCCTATGAAGTAGTTTGATGATTTATCTACCTTTTTTGGCTCTTGTAAACTTTTTATTTGATGCTTCCTTTATGACATACTTTTAGTTATTCGACTAGGTGTTGCGATTTTTTTAACAATTTTTTTTATTTTATTAATCAGAATAAATTCATAATAATAACTTAAAACAATCAATTATGCTAATAATTATAATAAGAAGTTGGATGCAAATAATTAAATTAAATGTTCGATGTGTCCACCGCCTTCGCGAATGCACCTTCTGGCTCTTTTAATAACTGAAAACCGAATATTTTGGAAAACATTCGGTTTCAATCTAAATACCTCTGCAACTTCTTCGATGCGGTGGATTTAAGTCGGGGGAACGAGGTGGCCAATCCAGTGATTAGTGAAATATTGGATCAAGTGATTCCGAACATTATTGCCATAATGTGGCGGAGCTCTGTCAAGTTGAAACACGTCATCAAGTAAATTTGTATACTTATTTGTAAAAAAAAATAAAAAATGTTCGACATTTAAGTTTGGTGGCAAAAATACCGGACCTTAAATTTAAAACTTAACCTAACTTAATTTAAATGTTCAAATAATTTGCGTATTTAACGTCCAAATTAATCAAAATGTTATTCACACAACTTATAAAATTTGTCTTTAATATTTTCAATGTTCACTTTACTTGTATTGTTTAAATTTTAGTCACTTTAACAATTCATATGATTTAACACATTTCTTCAAAAATCTTACACAATGTATCTGCATGTAAATATCTTTATGTTAAATTGTTATGTACATTGTGCTTAATGTTTACTATGCACTAACTTTTGTGTCGCACATCCACTTTCATTAATATTGTGAGTAATAAGTAAATCATGTTCGTACTGTAACCCTTTCTCTAATTTTTACATCTTTCCTGCATTTTACCTAACTTAGAATATGTCCCTAATATAATCATAACTCTATACTGTGTTTTAAACACCGGTAAAATACCGAAATGCCAAAATACTTTATGTGAAATGTGAATTTAAAGAAACAATATCTACGAACTTAATCGTACTTACAAATAAAACTTTATTTAACCTTCCAGACATGTTTTTATGTAGCACAATGCCTTTTATGACTGAACCAACTTGTACAAATTGTATTAAGCCTGTTTCATCAAAACAAATCCACTTTCTTTAAATCGTATACCAACATACTTCAAATAAATGCATTGTAAATGTGCCGTAATTGATCTCAAGTTGTTCTAAGTAGAAATTACAATTTTTGTGTGGTGTGTGTCGTTTTTGTGCGTTGTTTGCGTGCGTGCTTTTTACGTTTTCTTTGTTTTTGCTTGTCGTTTTTGTGTCGTGTCTGTGTGCGTGTGTGCGTGTGTGCGTGTTGTTGTCGTTGTTGTGCGTTTTACGTGTTGTACGTGTTTGTTGTCGCTTCTGTGTGCGTGTCGTGTGCGTGTCGTGTGTCGTGTGCGTCGTGTCTGTGCGTTGTCGTGTGTATTGTCTTTGCTGGTGTTGCTGCGTTGTGTGCTGTGTGCGCTGTGTGCGCTGTGTGCGTGTCGGTGTGCGTGCGTGTGTTTGTGTGTGTCGCGTGTGCGCGTGCGTGCTGTCGTGTTGTCGCGTGTGCTTGTGTTGTGCGTGTGTGTGTGTGTGCGTGGTGCGTGCGTGTGTGTGTCGTGTGTGCGTGTGTCGTGTGCTGTGTGTGCGTGTGTGCTGTGCGTGTTGTGCGTGTGTCGTTGTGCGTGTGTGCGTGTGCTGTGTGTGCGTGTGTGCTGTGTGTGCGTGTGTGCGTGTGTGCGTGTGTGCTGTGTGTGCGTGTGTGCGTGTCGTGGCGTGTGGTGCGTGTGTGCTGCGTGTGTGTCGTGTGCGGTGTGTGCTGTGTGTGCGTGTGTGCTGTGCGTGTGTGCGTGTGTGCGTGTGCTGTGTGGCGTTGGTGTGCGTGTGTGTGCGTGGTCGTGTTGCGTGTGGTGCGTTGCTGTGCGTGTGTGTGTGCGTGTGCGTGCGTGTGGCGTGTGCGTCGTGTGTGCGTGTGCGTGTGCGCGTGTGTGTGCTTTGTGTTTTGTGTCATGTACGTGTGGTGTGCGCTGATTGTGTTTGTGTTCGATGTGCAACTGAGTGTGTAGTGTGTGTGTTGTGTGTGCGTGCTTTCGTGTGGTGTGTATGTGTTGGTGTCTTGTGTGTCGTATGTGTAGTGTCTGATGTAATTTGTGTTTGTTATAGTGATTGTACGATATTAGCCATAATTGCGCTGCTTTATATATCAACATATAAATACTGTGAGCTGTACTTGTATGCGTGTTTAGTGCCTACTGAACATTTCCATTTTCTGTCTTTAGCAAAAGTAATTTTAATACGTTAACTTAAGATTCATTTCCATTATGTGCTATCAAGGTAAATTTTAGTAATTGATGCATTATTTTTTGCTGAATAATTAGATCGTTAATATGGCTGTTCTCAGAAAAACATTATAAATAGATGAAAATGTTCGTTAATTCGTATTAATGTAAAGGCGATATTTCAGTTGCTAGTGATGATGCATGTTTCATTTTGCTAAAATGTGATAATGTAGCTTTTACTGCCTTAGTCTGTAAAATATTTTTGCAAATGTAGGTATCTCGTGAGTACTTTGGTTAGTACAAATTGAAAATTTTCATTATTAATTGTAAGCAGAATAGTCTGTTGAAAATAGTTCACAATATATCATTTGTTAAGATTTTAAAATTTACGTATAATTTCTATTAATTTGAAATCATTACTATATCATAATTGAATTAGAAATCATATGTATAATTACAATCTTATAACATTGAATCATTTTATTTTATTATATGTAAACTAATAATATTGTAGTTGTATGATTTAGTTTTAAATTAAAATAATAAGTTTTGTACTTTTACTTAACCAGAATTTAAGTAAATTTGACACATTATAGTGCATTATTCGGTAGATAACAATATTTTTAAATATGTCATATTTTCAACGATTAATTACTCACGTAGATGCAATTTCAAATAGTTACAAACACATAATCTATCAATAGTAAAAATTACAACATACTTGTTCATTTTTTTTAAATTTGTATTAAAATAGTATATAATAATAATACTAGGTGAGTGTGGTGATGGCGAATTTATTAATAATAAATTTATTCAAATAAGTTTTTCACTTTTTGTTATATCACAAAAGGTACTACGCCAATGAGTGCTCCCGCGCTTTATTTGGTGACAAATTTAAATAGCGGCCATATTGCAGACGTCTAATTACTCGTGAAATGCACTTTACATACAAAACTCATTAAATTATCAAGTAGGCTAAGCTAAGATGACAACTCTGACAGTTTTGTAACAAATATTATATTTTGACAGCGTAATTTATGCAGTTATAAATTTATTTTGTTCCAGATAATAATAAATATAAATAATAATATGCCACATCAATGCTCAAAGGAAGAATATGCAGACATAATTTTTGTGTATGAAAGGCGGTTCCCTAATCATCGAACGCCGTATCACGAGACTTTTGTACAAGTTTTTCGTTATCCTCGACAACATGGTAGAATTCCTACGGCAAAAGCCAATGATTGCCATGAAAGACAGACAACATTAGGTAAATTGAAGATTATTTTAATAGTAGATAAATATAGTCAATGATAAAAATAAATTCCTTTTTGTTCACCATACCTTGGACAAATTTTTTGAATTAATATTAACAAAATGTCAGTAATAATATACGTACCTAAATAAAAAATAAACAATTAAATAAATAAATAGATACATAAGTAAATAAATGCATAAAAAAATTAATAAGTAAGTTATTTTATTTTAATTTAGATGTGTGGTTGAAAACAACCCAGAAATCAGTACAAGGCGCATTGAACATTCATTAAATCTACACCATAGTACCGTTTGTAGAAGATTAAAAAAATTTTGTTTATACCCATATCACATTCAAGAGGCGCAAAGATTGGAACCTCGTGATTTTGAATTAAGGTTAAATTTTAGTCAAAAGAATAATTAGTAGGTGTTTATTTACCGATGAAGCCATGTTTACCAGGGATGGGGTTTGCAATCTTAGAACCTCTCATATTTGGGCTGACGAAAATCCTTTTGCTACAAGACAAAGACACTCACAACATAAATTTTCGGTTAATGTATGGTGTGGTGTTTTAGACAATCGTCTTATTGGATCATATGTCATACCTCGTACTTTACATGGGGTATATTGTCTGGCTTTTTTGCAGAATATGTTACTGGTGTTGTTAGAAGATGCAGATGCTGATATTGGAGGAATGTATTTCCAGCATGATGGTGC
Organism: Vesta saturnalis; assembly: GCA_036346205.1. Classification (NCBI taxonomy): domain Eukaryota; kingdom Metazoa; phylum Arthropoda; class Insecta; order Coleoptera; family Lampyridae; genus Vesta; species Vesta saturnalis. The sequence goes on along the minus strand of JARFJB010002461.1, from coordinate 2,722,294 downwards.
GTCTCTTCATTTCAGACTAATTGTGCGAAATTTTCTTAACGAAAATTTCCGAAATAAGTGAACCCCATGCCTGGCCTACTCGTTCACCAGACTTCAACCCAGTGGATTACCACGTTTGGGGATATCTGAAATCGAAAGTATACGCCTCTGAGACCAATAGTAGAGAAGAACTTATTAACAGAATAAATAATGCTTGTCAGGAAATGAGGGGTAACCTATTAATAATCAGAAAGGCTACTCAGAACATACTTATGAACATCTATTAAAATAAGTTTTTTATGTGTATGCGCTTTTGTTTTAAAGCATTTGTATGCATTTTGTTAAAATATTTTCTTACGTGTAGTTTTTTTTTTTTTTTGTAATATATTCAGTTAAATGTTTTTCAATTTTTCAACAACTTAAGCTTTACATTGTAATAAAATTAATGGGATACTTCGGATATTTTTAAAAATCTCTGCACATATATTTTAAATTTTCCCCTTGTTTTAAATATTTAAATGTTGATAAGTAAGTAGTGTTAAGCAATAATAATTAATTTATTGAATTTTGGCTTTAAAATTTTATTAGTAGAATGAAATGCGCACTTATAAAAATATTGCAACTTTTCCGCACTTTTAAAATATTCGGTCCAATTTTGAAAAATCTGATATACAAGGTGCTGTTTGGGGAATTATCAAATTTTAAAAATTTTTCTAAAAACTAACCTGGATTTTGATTCAAATTTTTGCAGTGGACTATTGGGCGTTAGAAGCCATATACCTGCACTAAACATGAAAAAATGTACAGGGTGATTCCAAAGGTATGGCTTATAAAAGTATCGGGCTACATTAATAAAACACCCTATGTCGCGGTTATTAAAAGCGCTAGACCCAGTATACCTAGGTTATTTCGAATTACCCAAGTGTCCCATGTTTGTGGGGAACGTGTATCGGTTTACCAATGAAACACCTCTCTCTCTCTCTCTCTCTCTGCTCTCTCTCTCTCTCTCTCTCTCTATATATATATATATATATATATATATATATATATATATATATATATATATATATATAGGGTGTTTCATTAAGGCTGGCCACCGGCCATATTTCAGAAACTAGTGGACATAAAAAGTGGAGAAAAAAAATTTATTATAAAAGTCGCCACAAGAAAATCCGTAATTCATCGCAAGGGGGCGCAATTGAAAATTAAAAAATAAAATTATAAATTTCTCCGAAAATTCCCACATTAAGGCATACCTTTGGTAACATCGTTAGAAAGCTTAGACAATTCTGCATCATTTTGGTCTAAGGCTCATTGGCGTACCGACCTTAATAAGAGTGGGGGAAGCTATTGAATGTGTTATCATTTAAATCGCTGTTATTTTTAAACGACTTATCCGATTGTAGTAAACCTAGGCTTGTTTAGAAGAAAAAGGTAAGTACTTTTAACTGTCGCATCCATTGGTACGAGATAGCTCATAATAAAATTGTTAGAGGGCGCAATTTGTAATAATACCAGTATTTTGATTTTATTCAGAAAAATTAAATCATACGGTATAATTATGACATCATAAGCGGAAAGTAGCTTAAATTTGTAACAAAAACGTAAATAACGCGATTTGATATCTTTATTTGTTCCAGAGTTATGGCGAAAAGAAGACTTTTTAACCGTTTAATTTAATAATTGACTGTTGCTATGGTTTCTTAAGGTGTATAGGTTGGATTAGTAATGAGGAATCTGCATTTATCATAGTCTGTGCCTCCTTCACGCTCTATCTAGGCTTAGGACTAGTCCAAACTAAGCAAATTGCAAAATTTGAGCGTGTTTAGAGGCCAACGGGCCATAACAACGATGTCAAAGTAATGATTGATTTTTGTTTAAGAAACTTTTCAATAGAATGGTACAAAATCATGAACAACTGTTAAAAACTAGTGAAAATCTATAAATGTTCAAATTGACGGCCGTTTTGTAAAAACAACTATTAATTCTTCTTCTGTACGTTTATAACATTATATAAAACTTCTAAGGCATAATTCTAATGTGGTGTGTTTTAAAATAATAATCTAATTTGCTGCGGAACAAAGTCGGCTCGTTTCCATGGAGGTAAATAAATTGAAATAGTTGTCAACTTACTTAATTTTGATTGATGTTGTGTTGTAAAAATTTTTTCCTTCATTAGTTTTGGGTTTCATTGTACCTTATCAGAAATTAGTGCTATCCTTCAAAATGTCGTATACCAATGCCTAGGCTTACGACATGCTTGCCGTATTATGAATGTTTTCAAAATGCAGCTATTGCGGAACGACAATACGCTATCAGATATCCTGATCGAAGGCACTACACTAGAAAAGTGTTTCGGCGAATGGCAACACGTTTAAGACAAACAGGAAATGTACGACGTATTCCACTGCCTGTCACAAGACGTCGCATAAGAAATGAAGACAATAGTATTAATGTTCTTGCGTACGTAGAATCGGAGCCTCACGTAAGCATCAGGAGATTTCCACAGAACTAGGTGTAAGTGTTGCTTCTGTGTTCAGAATTTTAAGGGATTTTAAGCTGCATCCTTATCATCTAGTTTTACACCAGGCTTTATAAGACACTGATTTTGACAGGCGGCTCGACTATTGCTATTGGCTGAGAGACATGTGTAGTGAAAATCTTCGATTCCTTTCAAAGTTTTATGGACCGATGAGGCTACTTTTACTAGCTGCGGCAGAGTTAATTTGCACAATATGCATTATTGGTCGCAAACAAATCCTCACTGGATGCGCGAAGTGGATCACCAAAACAGATGGAGTGTAAATTTGTGGTGTGGTGTTTTAGGTGACAGAATTATCGGACCATTTGTTTTCATGGACACCTAAATGGTGAATCTTATTTAAACTTTTACAAAATGACTTGCCCAATCTTTTAGAAGACATTCCCTTGACGTGAGAGCATCCCTGTGGTATCAACATGATGGATGTCCTTCACACTATTCCCGAAGAGTCCGTGATTTCTTAAATGTTAGATACCCAAATCGCTGGATGGGAAGGGTAGTTTGTTTCCGTGGCCACCTAGATCCCCGGATTTAACTGTATTAGATTTCTACTTGTGGGGAAGAATAAAAGATATTGTTTACGAAACGAGACCAACCACCCGAGAGGACATGATTCACCGAATTGAAATTGCAATAAATTCGATTCCACGAGACGAAATCGAAACAGCTGTTTCAGTACGAGAAGAAGAATTAATAGTTGTATTTTACAAAACGGCCGTTAATTTGAACATTTATAGCTTTTCACTTGTTTTTAACAGTTGTTCATGATTTTTACCATTCTATTAAAAGTTTCTTAAACAAAAATCAATCATTACTTTGATATCGTTGTTATGGCCCGTTGGCCCTAAACACGCTCAAAATTTTGCAATTTGCTTAGTTTGGACTAGTCCTAAGCCTAGATAGAGTGTGAAGGAGGCACAGACTATGATAAATGCAGATTCCTCATTACTAATCCAACTATACACCTTAAAAACCATAGCAATAATCAATTATTAAATTAAACGGTTAAAAAGTCTTCTTTTCGCCATAACTCTGGAACAAATAAAGATATCAAATTGCGTTATTTACGTATTTTGTTACAAATTTAAGCTACTTTCCGCTTATGATGTCATAATTATACCGTATGATTTAAGTTTTCTGAACAAAATCAAAAATACTGGTATTATTACAAATTGCGCCCTCTAACAATTTTATTATGAGCTATCGCGTACCAATGGATGCGACAGTTAAAAGTACTTACCTTTTTCTTCTAAACAAGCCTAGGTTTACTACAATCGGATAAGTCGTTTAAAAATAACAGCGATTTAAATGATTACACATTCAATAGCTTTCCCCACTCTTATTAAGGTCGGTACGCCAATGAGCCTTAGACCAAAATGATGCAGAATTGTCTAAGCTTTCTAACGATGTTACCAAAGGTACGCCTTAATGTGGGAATTTTCGGAGAAATTTATAATTTTATTTTTAATTTTCAATTGCGCCCTTGCGATGAATTACGGAACTTAAAAATAATTTCCAGGATTTTCTCGTGGCGACTTTTATAATGCATTTTCTTTCTCCACTTTTTATGTCCACTAGTTTCTGAGATATGGCCGGTGGCCAGCCTTAATGAAACACTGTATATATATATATATATATATATATATATATATATATATATATATATATATATCAGGGTCCGGCAACAAGAGCGCCTTCTTCTATATCTTTCGTTTCATATAAACTAGATAAATAAAATTTGGGATAGGGTTATTATAGTTTAGTTGTGTGCATATTTTAAAATTATTCACGTGTATACAGGTTGTTTATTTAAAGATGACCAAACTGTAATAAAAAAAAATTTAAATGGAACACCCTGTATATTATTACTTTTTTCAATTTTACACATTGTTCCTAACAAATTCGCAATATATTTCCCTATCCCTAAATATAGCCGTGTTTGAGTTATGTCGATTTTTATAAAAAAAATTGAACCGTTGAAAAACAAAAGCTATCTAATTTATATCAGAACAAGTACACAGATAGAGCTTTCTTATAATGCAAAGAAAATGTCATAATTGCATTCAGGGTGTGTACAATGACTTGCCAATCAAACATTATTCCAACTAGTAAAAGTTTACTTTTTCAAATAGAACACCCTGTATATTATTCCGTTTTTGGTTTCTACATATTAACCCTTATCAATTCGATATACAATGTCCTATCCCGTTTCCGAATTATTTTCAATTTTTCAAAATGTATAAGATTATTGGAACATTTTTTTAAATCCATGGCCTCGTATAAATAGAAAAAAAAACAGTGGAAAACAAATTGTATTGCAAATTAAAAAACGCAACGGAAACTAATACACTATAATTATTAAAATTATTTCTAAAAATACAAAACTAATAAAATAAAAAAAAATAATTTAACGCTAATCATTAGCGATAATGATTTATAATAATTGTTCAAAATGTTGTCCGTTTTCTCGGATGCAGACCTGAAGTCGATCTTTAAAATATTGTTCAACTCTACGCAACGACTCAGGAGTAATGCTATGAAAAGCCTGTGTACGATTACGCATATCTTCGACAGTGGTTGGTGGTTACCTGTAGACAATACTTTTTATGTATCCCCATAGAAAGAAATCTATTCCTGTCAGATCAGGGGACCTAGCTGGCCACCTCACAGGTTCATTTCGCCCAATCCATTTATTTGGAAAGACTCTATTGAGATAATCTCTTACATCTGCAGAGTAGTGAGCAGGAGCGCCATCATGTTGATACCACATTGTGGCTCTAATATCAAGACTAATATTTTCTAATAAGCCCGGTAAATCGTTACGCAAAAAGTTAAGATACTTCTCACCATTCAAGTGTCCATCAAAAAAGAATGGACCGATGACATAATCCTCAACGATGGCACCCCAGACACTTAAAGACCACTTATGTTGGTTATCAACTTGTCTTAATAAATGTGGATTTTCTGAGGAATAATAATGAAAATTATGTGTATTAACAAATCCATTCTTATGAAATATTGATTCGTCTGTCCATAAAATATTATAAAAAAAATTTGGGTTTTGAGTAATTTTTTCTCTGGTCCAGTTACAAAATCTTACTCGATGATCGAAGTCTGCATCGCTAAATTCTTGGTGTAACTGAATACGATAGGGATGTAAGCGATTCTTCTACTGATCTCTCACTTATACTAACTATTTCACTTATGTCCTTTTGGCTTCTGTGATGATCCTCTTCGATGGCGAGAAGAACCCTCAATTCACTATCTTCATTTGTAGAAGGTTTAACACGTTCATGTTTGGAGTAATTGGCACATAAAGTTGCAATAAATCTACTCATAACTTTCTGAAACGATCTTGCGTTTGGATGTCTTCTTTCTGCATATCTTTCAGCATAAATTCTGCTGGCCAATAAACAGTTTCTTTCTGCAGCACCCAACACGAATATCATATCAACTAACTCATTTTGTGTAAAATTCATTTTATAATAATCTTGATTACTAACAATAACACTCGTAAATGGTTAACTACAGTTTTATTTATTTACGTCAAACATTCAATTTTTATAAGAAGCACACTGGATCTTAGAATTTTACTTGAAATTGAAGTAAATATTTGTCAAATTCTTGTTAACATGCAATGCATCCAGTACAAAAATTGTAATTAGTCTTCTATCATAATATATTAGTTTCTGTTGCGTTTTTTAATGTATAATACATTTGTTTTATGATGTTCTTTTTTATATATAGGAGGCCATAGATTTAAAAATGTCCCAATAATCTTATACATTTTGAAAAATTGAAAATAATTCGGAAACGGCTATATTTAGGGATAGGTAGTTGTAAGGCGAACTGATAAGGGTTAATATGTAGAAACTAAAAATGTAATAATATACAGGGTGTTTTATTTGAAAAAGTAAACTTTTACTAGTTCGAATAGTGGTTGATTGGCAAGTCAATTGTAAGCACCCTGTATGCAATTATGTCATTTTCGTCACATTAAAAGGAAGCTCTATCTGTGTACTTATTCTCATATAAATTAGATAACTTTTATTTTTCAACAGTTAAGGAGGTACATTTTCAAAGCAAACTCTATAATTTCAATTTTTTTTTTGTATATGTTTATATGAATATGTATGTGTAAGTAATGTATGTATGCTGGAAAGCCATGATTGTGGCTGAAGGAACTTAGAAAGCTGAAACAGCCCGCCCTCCTCCTTTGGGAGGAAATGAAATACGTGGGTTTTCCTTTCCTTCCTGGAGATATTAGACACTAAAATATTATGTTTGAGGCTCATTTTGCTTTGTACGAATGTCACTGGTTTAAGAGATACAGGGTGTTGGAGATTTAAATTTTAATCCGAAGTTTCTCAATAATCGAGAAGGTTTTCATAGCTTGAATCTGAAAATTGGTAGTATTAGTTTTTGTAGTGTGAAAATTACGAGTTTTAAGCTTATTTTGACGTTGTTCCTAGAGGGCGCTAGTTTCATGGTATTATTTAGGTAAATCAAAACATATTTTTTTATATGTTGAGCTATGCATAAAAAAAGTTAAAAAGCTAAAAGAACTTTCAATTCAATATAAAAAGGGTCGCCCAACTTTATCAGTTTCTGAGTTATTTGCATTTAAAGGTTTCAATGCATTTTGTTGATTTTCTTCCAGGCGCTGAATTGCTATTTCTTTTCCAAGTAGGCTATTGTCAAATTTTCAAGTCAATAAATATTAGCGTATTTTGCGTGTGTGCGATCTGTTATTCATGTTAGTGATCAAATAATGCGACGACAGAATAATTTTTCTAACAGTGATATGCATGATATGATTAGTGTTTTTGCTCAGGCTAATTTTAATGGATACGCGGCGCCCCGAAGATATGTACAATTTTACCCAAATAGACTGCAACCTAATTATAAACTATTCGGAAATATTTACAAGCGCTTAAGCGAATCTGGCTCTGTTCGACCAAAAAGTAAACCATGGTGCTCCAAACTTTATCACAGTCGATGAAGAACAGGAAACTTTTAAATGCAAATAACTCCGAAACCGATAAAGTTAGGAGATCTAAACAAGAGTACCTGCTTTGTGTACAATCGAACGTTCTTTGAGATTTTTAGCTTCCTTTAAGCATAGCTCAACAGAAAAAATTTGATTTACCCAATTAACACCGTGAAACTAACGCCATCTAGTAGCAACGTCAAAATAAGCTTCAAATTCGTATTTACTACACAAAAAAAGCCAACAGCCAATTTCCAGATTCATGCTATCAAAACCGTCTCAATTACTGAGAAATTTCAGAATAAAATTTAAACCGTCAACATCCTGTATCTCTTAAACCAGCGACAATAGTATAAGGCAAGATGAGCTCAAACAATATTTTAGTGTCTAATACCTCCAGCTTAGTGTTAAACCATTCCTTCTGACTCACCCTGTATACCTTACTTTTGAGAAAACTATGTTTAAAAATTTGGCGTATAAAAACTTCGATAATTGCAATGTTGAGCAGAACTTTTCACGAATATTACCTGGAATATAAAAATGTAAGCTTTCACAATTATTACTCATAAGTAAAATACTTAGTTTTTGGGTTTTTAATGGTGTATTTTTCTATTTATATTTTAGGGTAAGAGACCCAATAGTTGGCAGTGGCCCGATAATTGGAACTTCCATTAATTTTTACTATTTATAAGATTTCATTATGGTGTAGGCTTCAAGTTCAAACAATTTCGTTAAGATGGCACTGTCTACTAAGCGGGCAATGAAAATTTCTGTACGTCTAACCGATTGGGTTTTATACGTTTGACATAAACGAAGGTTGTGCTTTTACATGTGATAAATTTAGTGTTTTCATTAGGAACGCGATATTTTTGAAGGTATGAAGATAGTCCCCAGTTGCTGAATTATTTTTTGATTATTTTAGAATAGGTTAGTATAGCTTACTTGTACTATTTTACATCAACATTTAGCAAAATCTGCATCATGTTAAGTTAATTTTGCGGGTGACTGTTGGGTATAGAATAATTTGAATAACTAGTTCTTGGTATACCGCCAATGATTGGAATTAATTCACATTTTACGCATAGCATTGAATATTGACTTTTTCTTGCAATTGAAATTTTAATTCTTATGACACGTAAAGTAGTGTATCTACCTAGTATACGCATGCATGTTTTTCGTTCGATCCTTTCGCACCGATACTAATAAAATGTCAAACATGTAGGTAACTATTTTATTGCAGAACAAAATGATTTAAAATACTGAAAGTGAAAATAAATCGAAGTACTGTAAAACATACAGTAAAGAGACGCTATTGTACCTGGTAAAAATGGAATTCCTACAGCCAAAGCTGCAGAAAGCCATAACATATCACAGCAGACCATTTAGTATCGACTGGGGCAACAATTTAAGAAACCTTCTCATGGACCTCTACGGATTTTGACTTCTAAAGAAAATTTATTGGAACAGTGTATTTTAGAAAGTCATAAGAAAGGATTTCCGCGTAGGCGAGATGATCTTCAATCATTTCTAGATAAAGATCTTAGACCAAGTCCATTCAAAAATAATACCCCAGGTCAACACTGGTACAAATCACATTTGAAAAGACATCCCTTGCTGGTTCACATGGTTCCCGAAGGAGTTACCTCATCAAGTGTCAACATATCTGAAAAGGATATAATACGTTGGTTAATAAAATAGAAAGTTACCTTCAGAAGAAAAACTAAAAGAAAAAGTGTTGTACCCAAAGGGAACAAAAATGCATATATGGTGGACCATGGAGTTCCAAAATCTAACCTTACAGTGATGTTTAAGTCGAGAAGACTTCAGGCTCAATGACACCACCTATGCCCATATATCCTTATAAACGCTGGGCAGCCAATACTGCTACTAGTGTTCCAGACCACTGGGGTATAGGACCAAGTGGTTATGGATGGATGAAACCAGATGTGTTTTACGAATACATTTCAATTATATATCATAAATATCTTAATAAGAATGATATTAAAAAACCTGTAATCCTATATATTGATGGTCACAAGACTCATTTAACATGTGATAAGTACTTTGTGCACCAAATTGGATATAATTCTTATTGCCCTATATCCAAACGCCACACGAATTATGCAACCTGCAGACTTCGCTTGTTTTAAGCCCCTGAAAACGCGCTGGAAGCAGGAAGTATTAAAGTGGAGACGGAATAATCCACTGGCTCAGTTTAGTAAACAGCATTATGCACCTGTGATATAAGAAGCCATCAAGAGTTTGAAAGAGGCGACTATCAAAAGTGACTTTCGGTTTTGTGGCGCCTGTTTCCATGACATCCTCGCGCTATTGACTTCAGTAAGTGTTTAAGGAAAGAAAAAAAAGTCGAAGGCCAACATAATCCAGACAACTCGATTAACCACAATTTTAGCTTAAAATACGAAGATTTTTGCAATATCATCGGACTGACCAAACTTCAAGATTTACAGTCGTTCTATGAACATGACTCTGATAACAACTTTCAAATACCTTTTAAAATCTATAAAAAGTTTAGAGCATCAGACCATGACGATTTTATAGCAGAAAGTCAAAATGAATCCGTCATTCAAGTAGAATGTAAATCTAGTGATTTAAGCGAATTTACCGAGCAGGACTTGAATGATATGCCTAACTTTTGCAACAATGAAAATATTGAAGTAGAATATATCCTTGAAAATTTTGAGCCCAACTCTGGGGTAGAAAATATCATCGAAATCTCTAAATTTACTGAGGCTGAGTCATCCATTCCTAATGTAGATAGAACACCGTAAAACGTGGGTCAATCCAATAAAGGCAATAATAATAACACTCATTGTACAACATTTTCTTGATACAACCGTATTTCGTGAAAAGCTTTAAATTGGTGCATTAAAACGTTAAGGTGAAACAAGTACACCTTTTTTATGTAAAATTAGTTTATCCATCATAAATTTTACCCGCAGAAACGAAAGTGTTGATCATAAGAAAAATATTACAGAAACATACGAAAAAAATCGGTCGACAGTCCCGTCTACAATATGCAGTATGACTCATAAACTGGGAATATTCAGCTACCTCCCAAGTGAATGTCTTCCAATTTTCAGCTTGACACGTCATGTCATTTCTGAAATATACCCAGTGCTAAAGTATTTTTATCACTTTAAAGATCTGTAACTTCTTCAGGAAGCACATTTCTACTAAGGTTTAATCGATCCCATTTGACCTAAGGAAGTTGTAGTTAAGCTGTGTCCTATTGTATGGGACACTGTATATATATATATATATATATATATATATATATATATATATATATATATATATATATAATTTATATATATATATATATATATATATATATATATATATTTCCATCATGCAATCATTATAGCGTTCGTACGTAACTCCTTAATTTGGTATCACCTAGAACAGAAGTATATAGATCAGCACTTTTACTGAATTCCATAGTCTGTTCCATATGTTTCTAGCTTCATTTTTACTATATACATAATTTTCGTACGTTTGGAAATCATTCTGGAACCCGTACATTAAAGTACTGCACTAAAAATCATTACGGCGTCTTGCTGCGCTGCATACACTCTTAATGTAACAATGCAATCACTTTGGCTTCTCGGATTAGAACATACATAATGTTGTTGCTGCAAACATATGGGCGTCAATATATTGTAGTTAATAGTTTCACGTCTGCTTTCATATTATCCAAAACTTGTATGAATGTTGTTACAACTAAACTACACGAACGTTTTGGCGTCTTAATTTAAAATATACACAATGTTCTTGTTGCAAACATATTGGCGTCTATATATTGCAATTAATAGTTTGTGTGCAATCAGTTTGACGTCTATTTTATGTTAACTAAAGTAACTCTCGTTCTTACGTAAGTTTTCGTTTCTTGTATATGAGCAAGTTTTACAAAATAAGAAAATAATATTATATATTTAAAGCACTATTGATACATTTTTCTAATTTACAATATATTAACCTCACAAACTTCAAAAAACTGTAATGATCTTTAAAATCTAATAAATTTCCTTTTATACAGTGTGTCCGAGATTCAGCATGCATGTATTGCTATATTCGTTAATATTGAAGATAGAATGTCGGTTAAATGGGGAAAGTTTTAGAGAATTTTATGGCTATCATCATGGTAAAGTCAGATTTGACGTAACTTTTTTTGTTTTTGAAATTATTGAAGAAAACAAAAATTGTGCATTTTCTACTACCCCCTGTAGCTCTTTTATTTGAAGTCTGACAACATTTTGATTTCTACATTATTATGACACTTTTAAAAGACAATTTAAAAAAAAGTACCAAAATTTATCTACAGTCATTTGTTTTTGAAATACATACACTAACTATTGTTTTTCATATGGACGCCATCTTGGATTTTTACATTATCGAATAGTATTTTTTATCAGCTTTTCAGCGATGTATCACATGATACGAGAATTTACTTCCAACTATCAAAAATTTAAACCCTTGCTAATTTATCTGTTTTTACTTACAAAATTTAATACATTTCTAACTTTTGTTTTTGGACGCTATTTGGATTTTTACATTATCGAATAGTGGATTTTAACACCTCTTCTACAATGTATTACATTGGTGTGTGGAGTGTACAGGGGGACATATCGAGCATGTTTTATGATAGTTACTATTATCGGTTTTGTTTTTATTTTAGTTATTAGAAATTACAATAATTAGGAATCTAATTGTATAAATTTTTCATTTATTAATCCATGCCTTCTCAAGGCCTACTATTTCAATTTTATATTTTTTAAATTTTTGATAGTTGAAGTAAATTCTCGTATCATGTGATACATCGCTGAAAAGAAGATAAAAATACTATTCGATAATGTAAAAATCCAAGATGGCGTCCATATGAAAAACAATAGATGTATGTATTTCAAAAACAAATGACTAGATAAATTTTGGTACTTTTTAAAATTGTCTTTTAAAAGTGTCATAATAATTACAAATCAAAATGTTGTCAGACTTCAAATAAAAGAGCTACAGGGGTAGTAGAAATGCACAATTTTGTTTTCTTCAATATTTCAAAAACAAAAAGTTACGTCAAATCTGACTTTACCATGATGATAGCCTAAAATTTCTAAAACTTTCCCATTTAACCGACATTCTATCTTCAATATTAACGAATATAGAAATACATGCATGCTGAATCTCGGACACACTGTATAGCATCCGATAAAGAGAGATACACGCACGAAGTGGTCCATCCAATGCGTAGTCTTTTCGCGTTAAAAAGAGGTAAAGCATAGAGGGAGTCAACTTTATACAATATTTACAGCGTGCGTTGTTTTATTTTTGAAGTTTTAATATTCATTCAACAAATACTGATTTTTATTGCATAGCAATGGAATGGTGTTTAATTTATCGTCCGAGGAAATGTGGAACAACGGTTTCCACATGCATTTCTGCACATTGTTGTTGAAATGAGTAATTGTAAGTGAGAGGTACGATATCTAACACATCTTAAAAAGATTTGTCCTGTTTTAGTTTTACAAATCCTGATTTTTATCATAGTAAATAAAACAGAAGACGGTTAAAATAAGTAATAAATAGAATCGGCTACGATGATGGGTTGGATTCACTAAGTGTTAGTTCAAAAAAACGAACTCTGTTGTACTAAATCTTGTTTTACCATTAATATTTGTTTTATACCGTTTCAGCAAATACATGAAACAAGGTGTATGCAGTGAATCAAGGTTTATTAATAAATTTCACACAAAAAACATTCGGATATTGCTTACATACACAAAAGGTTACAGTCTAGTTTCTTTCTTCCTCTTTGCACTTGACCTATTACTACTTCCTCATGTTATTTACAGTATTGTTTGATTATGATATTAATACATAATAATAAACAGATCTTGATATATCTGCCGCATGTTCTTTGCATGGGAAAAGAATGCGTTATGTACTAGAAAACAATTCTTCTAACACATTATTAAAAACCTCAACACCAAATATATAAGACAAAACAATTACTCATACGTATATGCGCAGTGAGAGATGGAATATAGAGGACTATATACCATCTCTCACTGCGCGTCTCTTTCTCACACCGACTAGGGAATGTTCCCGCAGCAGCTTTCAGTTACTATACGATGTGAACTCTCTTATTCACTATCGTGTATAGCATTAACAGTGACGGGTTTCGGTGTTTTACACTATTATCAAATGTTGCACTCGTACAGGACAGATATCACTTTCGAAGAGATCCTTTTATTAAATTTGATCATTTTCATAAAACCTAAAAGATGAATGGTCTCCGTAGAGTTTGTATATCATCTCCGTGTAAATGATTCATTGCGTTATTAAGAATTGTGGTGATTATATTTGAACTAAAGATAAGTGAGCGATTAGTCTAGCGTATAAGTCTAGAAAATTCTACACAAAAAGTGTTTCGCTTCGTAAATTGTTTTACAACAAATTTTTATATAAATTATATGCGTAATTTAGTAAGTAGCCTACCATTTTATATGCAATATTGGGCATTCCGCCTCCTATAGTTCCATTAGTGAGTTTAGTATTGATTGTTATAAATAAGTGTGAAGTTAAGTTTTGATTCGTGCAGTATCTATTAATATACTTTAAAATGATATCAATACAATACTTATGACATTTATTTAAATAGTTCAAAATGAAGAAGAGACACATTTATCAAGTGTGAGTAAGATACTGGAAACCAATGAATTCTGGATGCGTTAGGAATTTGGTACAATCAGCGTGTTTCAGCCACTTTAATACTCAGGCACAGAATTAGATGAATTTATTTTCTCCACTTTCTTATTTAGTTTACAAATTGTAATATCTTCATAACCATTCAACCCAAAGAAAGTCTCTGGTTCGAACCCGTTTCAGGCGTGGGTGTTTTGTAAATACAATGGGTTAAGTGATAAACATATCCAAAGAAATTCAAAAATTACATGGCTGCATCGATATAATAATTGTGGCAGGTAACATTAGAAGAAAAAAGGATATTGACTATTATGTTATAACAAAATACTTATCTTTTTTGGGGTTTTTAATGGTGTATTTTAAATTATGTAATCTTAACGTTTCGATAACACTTACAGTTATCTTCGTCATTAGCAATATTTGTTAAAAATTGTTAAAGATGTAAACAATTTTGTCAAAGTTGAAAAATTAAAACATAAACATCAGCCTGCTATTAATACAACAGTTTGCGAAACGCATAAAGCCAACTATAAAATTAAATTTTAGTAAAGAATAACTAGGTCATTAAAAATTAAATATTGTTAAACTGCCTTAAAGATGACAAATCAGAACACATTTCTTGACATATTAATATCTAAAAATAATAATTCATTATCTTTTAAGGTTTACAGAAAGCCGACACACACTGATAGATACCTTCATAAATTATCCAACCACCATCCTTATCCAAAAATTAGTGTAATTAAATCTTTAGTAGATCGCGCAAAACGAATTTGTGACCCTGAATTTTTGAAGTATATAAATATTTAAGAAAATCCTTACAAGATAATGGATATTCACTTACAGATATTAATAATGTTATTACACCTTCTAGGCTCATCCTTAAAGAAAAACCAGTTCTTAATGTTGGTACTTCTTTTCTTCCTTTTATAGCTAATGTTACACGTAGAATTGAAAAAATCCTAATTAAATATGGCATTAGGACTATTTTTAAACCTACAAGAAAAATTGAAGAACATTTAAGATCAAGTAAAGATGTGTCAAACCCTTTATCATCTTCCGGAGTGTATAAGTTATCTTGTTCATGTGGAAAAGTATACAACGGAACCACAAAACGTAGCTTTGATACAAGACGCAAAGAACATATGAGATTTTGTAGATTAGGTCAACCAGAGAGGTCTGCTGTGGCTGACCATGCCCTGAATAATCTAAGTCATGACATTCAATTTGACAATATGGACATATTGTCAAGACAAACTCATTATTATGTTCGTTTACAACGTGAAGCTATTGAAATATATAAACACCCTGATAATTTTAATAGACAAGAAGAAAATCTCCGTTTAAATAGGTTTTGGCATCTTATAATTAAAAAAAATAATTTTGATTTTAATTTTAACTTTTGGTATGTCTAGGTTTTTTGCTGTGTTTTTCCTAGACCTTGAAGCAAATACTTTACCAATTTCATGATAAATTACCACAGCACTATAATTTAACATAAGTAGTTGAAATTAAATTAAAATTAAAAATTACAGAAAACGTTCTGCATTATGCTTTTCATTGTTAATAACACTTCCAATTATTGATAAAGATATCTCTTTGTTAGATTTAAATGGGTTATTTTATTTGATGTGATGTTTGGATTTGTGAATGCTTCTATCATTTTCAAATTGAAGTTTTTCACAACTTTACACTTACATCATAACTCGATTAAATTTTGTTAAATGTGTTTTTTGGCTGACAAATTTGATTATTAGCTTTCGCCGTAGAGAGTGTTCTGATTTGTCATCTTTAAGGCAGTTTAACAATATTTAGTTTTTAATGACCTAGTTATTCTTTACTAAAATATAATTTTATAGTTGGCTTTATACGTTTCTCAAACAGTTGTATTAATAGCAGACTGATGCTTATGTTTTATTTTTTCAACTTTGCCAAAATTGTTTACAACATCTTTAACAATTTTTAACAAATATTACTACTGACGAAGATAACTGTAAGTGTTATCGAAACGTTTAGATTATATAATTTAAAATACACCATTAAAAACCCAAAAAAAGATAAGTATTTTATTATGAGTATTAATGGTAAAAGTTTACATTTTCATATTATATTATAACGTTTATCTATAACGATATTTACAGAGAGTAAAAAATTTAAATTCCTGTCATATTGTACGAAACGAAGATCTAAAATGTGTTACGAGAGAATTAAAATTAATAAAAATTGATTAATTGAATTATGATTGAATAAATTAGTTTTCGTAATTTAACATAACATATACTATAGCATCAGTTTTCTCAGATAAATTTAACAATACCATTATCTCATTCATGTAACGATATTTATTATAAATTTGACCATCTTAAATTTTACGTGTGAAAACTTATTTTAAATTAGCAACATATGTATTACACTTAATTTGCCATTAGATTACATATTTTTAAATAGAAATGTATGTTTCTCTGTATTTGGATTGCACAGTTTGAATACCTACAGATTAAGTAGGAACTGTGAACTCATTTTGCTAAAATCTTTTTTTTAATTTGGCTGAACTGATTTTAAATGAGCAAACGTTACCTAAAATATCTTAATTCGCCAAAATTAACATTTTTTTTAATTGTATTTAATAATTAATAAACGTTCAAATGCAATTTGGGTCTAGACTATCAACTACCAATAAAATGACAACCATTTGCACTTTTACTTGAATTAAATATATGACAAATATATAAATTATGTTCAGAAACATGACTGTGGTTATGTATATTATTATAAATTGACATTTAAACTAGTTTAATAATTACGGCCTTATTTTTTAGAATTTACATCAGTTCTACATACATAAAGACAAAATTTACATCGAATGGGACTTGAACCTTGATTGCGCAGTTGGTTAGCGCGGAACTCTAGCAAAGTACAGGTCGTAGGTTCAAATCCTACTCGAGGTAAACTTCTTATTTATGTATTTAATAAAGTTAATAATAATTTTTTATTACATATTTACCTTTGAACTTATTCGTTCATAACCAAAACTTATAATAATTTAATGTTAGTCAAGGGTTACTTTGGTATGTGTGAATCCTTGCGACATTGCAGGCTCACATTCCATTAATATAAGTAATTTGATTGTAATCTCATTATATTTAGAATTTACATCAGTTCTACATACATAAAGACAAAACTTACATCGACTGGGCCTTGAATCTTTATGTATTTAATAAAATTAATAATAATTTTTGATAATTTTTTCGTTAATTTTTTTGTATGGCGAAAACATCAGAATTAGTTCCAAAAACATAAATTGGAATGCGCAAAAATTTTGCAACTTTGATATATTACAATTACAATCCTAATAAATTATGTTATTTAAATATAAAAATCAAACTGTTCAAAACCAGTATTCGTATCCATCTTTTTTACTAATTGTATCACATTTTTCGAACTTATTTGTTATCTTATTCTAATAAAGGAAACGTAGCTAAAATATTCCCTAATGAAGGGTTTTCCATTTAAGCTGACAGTTTTCGACATATTTGCTACAATACGTTTTAATGTGTAATTATTACTCTTGTTTTGTTGTCATAAACAAAGCTTATGCAAAATTGAATAAACTGTAAAGAAAGCTCTCTTCGCTTTTTACTTTAACGTGAATAATTTTGGAGTTATTCATATACAACGCACTTGAGCGCCCTCTATAAGGTATCGTTCACTATGAACCGTTTTTAACAAAACTTGATAGAAGAGAAATATTTCACCAGTAACTGTAAATATAGTGTCATTAAAATCCGTTGCGTATCTTTTAAGTTATTCTGGTTACTGGAGCACCCGCACGTACAGACGTACAACCGCACATTTTAAACAAATTTGATTGAGAAACTTGGATAATCGAAATCAAATAATAAGTTTCCGACTTTACAAAACGGTTTTAAAATATTCACAATCAGATTATTCCAATAGAATAAGTATCACTAGGTATATGCTAATAATATAACTGGTTTCTAAACGGTACTAATTCAACGTGGTAGCATTAAAACAAAAAATTAATTTAATAAAGGACACTTCTGATTAATAAACGGTTTCATCGTAACCAGTTACTGTATAGTTCAAAATTAAGACACTTGTTTCTTAATCTACAGTGCGTTAGATTTACGAACGGTGAATATATTTCGGGGTAAAACTTTCGCTTAAACTATCCACCTCTAAGAATTGGAACAAATAGTAACTAGAAATTAAATCTATGAAATGTCGATTAAAACTATGAATTTGGTGTACAAAGTCACTCAATTAATTTTTAAGCGGATTTTTTATATTCGTACACCCACAAATGTCTAGATCATTTTTAAACCACTTAATACGTGTAACACCGCCGAAATTCGATATCGACTTTTCACGAAAATAATATTTTCTTGGGTGCTTCGCGAATAATAAAGTAAAATATACGTATCTCTAAATCACACACTTTTAACCATTTCACATTCCTAAACTATATTTATTCATTTCGAACACGTTAGAGCAGAACGGGGTATGCTATTGTCTAACATTAACCTGAGAGAAGCGAACCCGAAATGCGATATAAAAAGTCACCCTTTTGAAATAAGGGTAATGATGTCATCTCAACTGTTAATAATAAGTAAATTTGGCATTGAATTATGCCAACTGGTACCGTTCTAGTAAATACTGGGTGTACCAAGCAAATCTACTCATACCAAACAACCTTCATGGTTACATAGTTACCTATAACAAACCTGTAAAACACGCCTCCCCCCCCCCACCCTACAAAGTCACACCCGAGAATTTCAAATTATGTAATGGACAATACGAAACGTACATATTTGAATATTTAATTTTTTGCATTTATACTCAAGGACAATTAATTTTATTATTTTCGGAGTGCGTAAAGAGAATGGTGTACCATTGAACCCTTAAGATCTTTCGTCTGCTCATTAGGAACCATGGGCAATCAGTTTTACAGTTCACCCCAGATTGACTGTTGTTTGAAGTGCATGAGCTAATCTTGTTGAACACGCAGTATATATGTATATATATATATATATATATATATATATATATATATATATATATATATATATATATATATATATATATATATATATATATATTGTGTATATTTTTAATTGAACACTAATATGTGGAAAAATATTTATATAATCTAATTATTCAATTTCGACTACATGGATTATGGGTTCTTATTATAACTTTATAAATACAAATATATAATGCCTACTAGCTCAGTAATCTCTTTTATAGGGTTCAATTGTATTTAACATTGGTTGTTGGCAAAATAAATTAAATCTGCGAATATTCATGTAAATTTTTTTTTTATTTAACACCATTGGTGTTTACATGATTAAAACTGGTCTGCAAGACCAACCATTAATTTGTTTCTGATAAATCTAATAACTAAATACTTAGGAACTATAGTCCATCCAATGATGTTCTGTAGATTGTCCTGGCTGTTCGTTTACAACTCACTGCGCACTGTGCTCTGCTTTTACACAGTCACTTTACACAAGCTCGAGTTTAGTCCTCTTCAGTCTTCGAACAGTATGTTGTCTGTCAAGTAGTTGAAGGGCTTCTGTGTTTTCGTGAAGAGTAGCCTGGCTTCATGTTTACCGGCAAACCTCTTGATTTCTTCCATGACCGTAAGGATGCCTAGATCTCGATGCAAGTCAGCGTTGCGTATATACCAAGGTGCGTCTACTATGTTGCGCAGTACCTTGTTCTGAAATGTTTGTATTATTTTTATATTACTGTTTTGTGCAACCCATAGTTGTGTACCATATAGCCAGACTGGCTTTAATATCTGGTTGTAGATCAAGATCTTACTATGTATTGGCAATTTGGATTTTCTCGATGAGCCAGTAGAGTTGTCTATGTTTCAGTCTTAGCTGGTTTATTTTCTTTTCACATGTTCGTTCCATCTAAGTTTGGCATCTAGTGTCATGCCTAAGTATTTAGCATTGTTCTCATTTGGTACTGAGACGTCGATGTTCAAAGATGGTGGATCTTTTAATCTTCTGTTCGTGAAGTTGACATGGATAGATTTTAGCTATTGCTTAATTCTCCATTGTTTCGTCCAGTTTAATACTGTGTCGCTGGCTGCCTGTAAACTCTAACGGCTACCTCTTGATATGTGTCTACTGTCAAAGTGCAGTATCATCCGCAAATGTAGCCACTGTGATTCCTTCAGATCCGGTAAGTCACAAGTATAAAGCAGGTAAGGATAGGAGTATACTGAGGTACTCGCATTTATTTCTTTTAGTTCTGAGTATTCGTCTTCTTGTTTGATCTTGAACAGTCTGTCAAATGAATGATGTTAATATCTTCACATATTTAACTGGGAGCATTGATTCAGTTTAAATATCAATCCTTCATGCCAAACCTTATCAAAGGCTTCGACATCTAAGAATACCGCTGAACAGATCTGTTTTTCTTCCAGGCGCATTCTATTATATCCGTGATTCGGTGCACTTGATCTATCGTTGAGTGTTTTGCCTGAACCGAATTGGTAATTCGTATTAAGTCACCTTTTTCTATCAGCGGCTTGAGTCTCTTGAAAGTAGCCTTTCAAATAGTTTTGACACGATTGGCAATAAGATAGGTCTGTAAGACTTGACATCGTTACGCTTACCTGGCTTTGGCAGCATAATCACCTCTGCAACTTTCCAACATGCAGGAACATGTTGAAGCCTTAGCTGCATTGAAGAGATAAGTGAGCATGACTATGCCTTTCCTTAGCAACTGCTTCAGGATTTCTCCAGTGATTAGATCATATCCTGGTGCCTTTTTTGAACTTAGATTACTTTTTATTTCTTTAGCTATTTCTTTTGGTGTGACTGGAGGAATGCTCTGTTCTTGGATTAGTTGTGTTGCACAAAGTGTTGTGCCTTGCGCTTCGTTATGAAGACGGTTGCTAGGTATTCTCCAAACAAGTTGGCCTTTTGTTTGTTGGTTTTGGCCCATGCCGTTTTCGGTCTTAACTGGTGGTATTGACGATATCGTCTTTTATTCTCTTGGTAGTCTCCAAAGCGAGTAATCGGTTTCTTCCTCTGCCGTTAAGTTTTCCAGATAAGAATTGAGCATTTGTTCTTTTAGCTTTTGTATTTCCTTTGAACTGTTGTGTTTTATTGTTGAGAATGGTCTTGTCTGAAGGGTCTGAGTGTTGCCATTTCCTTCTGGCTTTCCTCTTCTCCTTGACTAATTGTCTGATTTCTATTGGGTAGTTTGTACCTTTGGTTTTGTACGTGACTTCCTTGTATTATTGTATGCTGTTGCCTGTATGAGTTTGGTAAAGTTTTCGACTTCGATTTCTAGTTCCTCGTTTGTTTTTAGGCTAATGCAAGTTGATATTTTCTCTAAGTCTATTTTAAAACTTTCCCAATCTGTGGTTTTGTTCACTAGTGCTGGTCGAGTTTCCTTTTTATTATCTTCTCACCAATGTCATAATTACTGCTGAATGGTCAGATTCTAGGTCAAGTTTTCTCGAGCTCCATAAAGTTTGGTGAAACTTTTCTTGATATGAAAAAGTCCAACAAGTCTGGTATTTTATTGATGTCGGTTGGCCAATATGTAGGCTTACCTGTGGTATGATAATTGCATCTCTTTATTGAACGGCTTTTCTTAGTTCGCTGCCCTTGGTGGTGGTTAGGCGTGAACCCGTCAACATGTTTGGCGTTTAAGTCTCCACCAATGATGAACCTTTCGCCTGGGTGTTGAAGGAGAATTTTATAATCTTGTTGTTAAGATTGTGCCTGGTGGACAGTAAACTGCTCCAACTGTGAGCGTTTGTTTGGTACTTGATCCTACCACGGTAAGTTGCATATCAGCACGTTGTAGATGACATTCTCAGAGTGGCTGATGGATTCCTTGATGACAACGGCACTTCCACCTTTTGCTCGATTATCTGGATGAATTGTATGTATGTTTTGTATCCACTTATTTTTAAATAACTTTGTTGTCATATGTGTCTCTGAAATGAGACATACATCTATGTTCTGGAGGTTGAGGAAAACTTAAAGTGTTTTTGAGAAGAACGCCGTTGGCATTCCATATGGCAATTGTAGGTCTCTTTGGTCCATGAATTTATTTCTGCTTATGGCACCAGTGTTTCTCTTCTAGCTTATCAAGTCGGTTGTTTACTTGATTTATAGATTTCATCATATCCTGCAACATTTGCATTATGGACGTTCAGTTTTGCCTGTAGAATTGGTTTTCTCTTTGATTTTGTGCTGTTTGCATATGATACTCAGATTTAGTTTTGTTAGAATCGAAAGTCCATGGTTGAGTGTCGTTGTACTCTTGGTCTTTAGTGTTATTCCTTCTTTTTGCAGTTCTTAAACACTACGCATTGTAGCTGGCAGGATAGCTCCAGAGCAGTTTGTGCACTTTGCAGGGCTGTCTTTTTCTTTCTTGCAGTCCGCTGTCCAATGTTCTCCTGCGCACTTTACGCAGTTGAGTGTGTCTGCAGAATCTTTGTCCGTATCTTTGACATCTTTTACATTGCGGTAGAAGTTTATTGCTTTTATCGCTTCGATTTTAACCTTCATGTGATTTAAATACGTATTTCAAATATTTTGTTTATGTCTTCAGTGTTTTCAAACTCCAGAACATATATCGGCAGTCAGTATATTTCGTCTCGTTTTTCCCTGTTGTCTTTTTAAGTTTCTGCGTTATTCTTTTAGTTGATAACCTTTTCTATTAATTCCTTCCCTATATCTTCAGCGTCGCAAGAATGCAGGTTTTCGCCATAACGCGTATGGTTCTAGTGGGTTTATTCTCATAGGTGTGCCATTCTAATTCGGTTTTATTTATCAATGTCGTTAATTCTGTATTCCGTGTCAGTAGTAACATTCACTTTGATCTGTTTATTATTCAACATACTGGTGTTGCAGTTGAATTTATTAATTTGTAGTTTATTTTTGATCTCGTCATAATTTTTTACGTTGCTTATTATGATCGGTGGTGGTTTTATGGTTTTCAGTTTTTTTTTTAGTTTTGGCTTCCGGGCTGCTTTCTGGTTTCTCTGGCGATTCAGTCGCCATACGCTTTATTTTTATTTGGCTAAAAGCCAATCTGTTTCTGTACGAGATTATCTTCTTCGTCTGTGTTTGCTGGGCTGTACGTTTTCCTTTCTGACGGTTCTTCTTGCATTTAACTGCAACAGTTTCTCGTTCTGTGCCTGTAATGAACTTACTTGCATTTTTAGTTGGCTGATCTCGTTCATGGCCTGTTGTAGCTGAATTTGCAGATTGTTGATAAGTATTCCATTATCTCATGTTGATTTGGTGGCATTGTAGGTTTAAGATAACACCATTATTTTGGTTAATTACTGGTACTGGTTGTTGTACTGGGAACATGATATTTGCGATAGTCTGACAAGCTACAGCCGCGGTCGCCGGATTTTATGCGTCTCAATTCAGAATTTAATATTTCTTCCTATTATACGAGTAAATTTATCTATTTCGATGATAATTTTATATAAATGTAAATATAAATATACGGGTCAAAGGTCAGATATCTACTTATTGTATTATTGTATACTAGTACAGGTAAATACTAATACAGGTAAATAGAATTATTGCATACAATTACCATTACAATTCTTTTATCCAAAATCGTCTTTTTGTATGTAATACTTTTCGCAAACTATCACTAATCACCACTAAAGTAAAGTGAAGTAAACACAATAGATTTGATGCGCGCAACGTTCACCGTACCAGGTACGACGTTCGAATACATTTTGTAAATGATTAAATTATATTTTATAATAAACAGTTACAATTTGAAACCAATTTTGTTGAGATCTGCACAAAATACGCATGCGTTGCGCACTTAACACTGAAATAAATGTAGCCTGTCAAAAATTTCTGCAAATGATCTAAATTATTGAGCACAATTTTAATTTCCTTTGTGGTAAACTTATTAATTTTATAACAACACTGAATCGTTTACTTTTCAGATATTGACACGTGAATACGTACAAACATTTATACATTATTTTAGAAAAAATGTCGAGTTAGTCCACATTAAACGTTGGACGTAGACTTCCTTCCATACATTGGTGATACTGCCTTGTTCCAAATATGCTGCTTAACATTCCATTATTTTATCCAAATCAATAACTGTTGGCTGTTCTTCATGTGGTAAATACGAAGTACTTACAATGCTCAAATACTTATAGGTAAGCACTTTATTTTATTTGTGTTTTTAAAATGTATTATTTATTTAATTTTTCTGGTTTAATTTTGTATTTTAATTTTATAGATTTTTATTCATTACCTTTATTTTAATTCCGTTAGAATGAAAATTTATTTTATGTCAATCACTATCAACAAAAAAACATCAATCCAAAAATTGAAGAATTTATTAAATAAAAAAGCACTCACCCGATGTTTCAACGATTTGAAAAACGAAAAATTACAATTTTATCAAAATTGGACGGAACCTTTTTTAACTTTTTTAGGTTAAAACAATTTTTCTTTCTCAATTACCGATTTTAATTCCGATTGTTTACAAATTGTTACTTAATTTCAAAATAAACTAACCTATACTTGTTGTAATAAATTTAAAAGGCAAAAGAAAAATCAGCAATTCCTTTTTAATTTCTCCTAATACCAAATTTTCAATTTTTTCTACATTACAACAAAAACTATTCATTTCAAACAAAATTTAAACTTAACAAAACATAAATTTTATTTTAATACAATTCATTTATTTTTAATTACAATTTAATAGGGAAAATTCCGTAAAAGAACTACAAAATTTTTTATAATTTTTTTAAACTTATAATCTAAATTTTAAAAAAAATCTTAACCTAAATAAACAATTACTTTAAATTTAAAAACTGTTAAAACTTTATTTCAAATTTTTTTATTTTACAAAATTTTCACTTTAAAATTTATAGTTCCTAATTTTCTAATTTTATGTTTATATTCAATTTTGTTAAATTCCTTTTAAATAAAACCATAAAATGTTTTTTAATTTTTTTAAACTTATCTTACCCTTAAAACTTTTTTTGAAATTACAAATAATACTTAATAACTTAATAAAATTTTTTTTAATTTTTAAAATTTATCATTGAAATTTATAAAATTTTCTTATATTTCTTAAACCAATATGTTATTGTTTCCATATTCTTAATTTTGATTTCAATTTTCACATTGTTTAACTATTTTGTCAATTTTTGATAGAATTTGCTTTTATAAAATACAACTGCAAATTGTTGTTTTTTTAATTATTTTTTGTAAATGCATTTTAAATTTGTTTTTTGAATTAAAAAAAACTATGTTTATACCAACCTTTTTTATATTTTAAAATTTTGCAGACCTAATTTCATTTACAATTTATTTCACCAATAATAAATTATATTTTAAAATTTAAAATTATTGAAAAAGCGAAATTACATAAATATGTTACAGAAACTAACGTACCCATTAATATTAATAATGTTACCTTTAATGCTACTTATACCAATGTTTTTGAAAATAAAACCTGTCAAACCCAAAATTTTTGTACATAAAACCATAATTTTGCACTGTAACTATTTTTCAAAAACGAACTGTATAAAAATTTATCTAATTGCCTACTATTAAGAATTTCAAACCAATAAACTCTAGCCCCTTTATTTTCCTACTTTAATTTTATATATATATATATATATATATATATATATATATATATATATATAAAATAATAATATTTTTATAATTGGGAATTTGGTTTTTAAAAGTGGTGTTGTATTGGAGCCAATTCAATTAAATATTTTCTTAGATGACGTTAGAAAGCCCGTTAGACGTTTAAATGAAATTAAACTTCACATTACCAAACGTTAATTTTTAAAATTAAATGTGATTAAAAGTATATAAATTGTTCAGTATTTATAATATTTTATATAATTTTATTGTATTTATTTTACATTTCAATAAACTCTTTAAATAGAACACTGTAAAAAATTTTAATATTCATTTTTTTTTGAAGTTTTCTTTTACGGTCTACAACCTTTGATATTCTCCTAATAACAATTGATGTATTAAATTTTGAACCAATATTATTAAATTATTTTTAAATATATATATATATATATATATATATATATATATATATATATATATATATATATATATATAAAAATTTAACTTTATGTTTAAGTAAATTATCCTTGGCAAGATTTAATGACACTATAATGCATAAAGATTATCGATCAGGCATTACTTCTATGTTGTTTAATCTTTCATTCTCTGAGGAAACAAAATCGATATTATTATTATTAATATCGCCTAAACAAAAAAAAACCTTTTTACGTTAATCTCAGCTTGTCAAGTGAAACGAATAAAGTAATTTAAAATATCAGGGTTGTATTGTTATTTCGTTAAATTATCTAATTATTAAATTAATCATTCTTTTTTATCTAAATTAAAAGAACGATTTAAAATTGTGTTTTGCTTTTATATAAATTTCTAACCAAATTTAAAAATGAGACAATTTAAATTGAATAAAGATAGTTATGATGAAGATTATGATCCGCAATTAATTGCTTTAAATAATATTGCAAGCATAAGTAATTAATTACCATGTTTTTTTATAAATGATGGTTATTAAAATTTCTGATATTTTTGATTCTGAATTCTGAATATTATTTGATAAATCTTTTATGGCGTGTCTTTTAGCATTAAAAGAAGCTGAGCTTGACATAAACGTTTTAAATTTAGAAGTTTTTTGCCCATCTAGTGAATTAAGAGCAATTCTTAATTAAGCTTCACTTTAAGTTGTCGCTTTCAATGCCTCTATAATAATTATTTCAAGATTTGTATCAAATAGTTGCATTGTAGGTAGATATTTACAGTGTTTTCTTTTGCATCATAATTTAAACATTTTGGCGCAGAAATTTAGTGTTGGTATTAATAAGTAGTGATTTTTTAAATGGTATCCCCGAAATACTCAGAAGTACTTTTCGACACGTTAAAATTAAAAAAAATGGATTAAAACGATGTACTTTAGATAGTAATAATAAAAATAAACGTGAAATAAAATTAATTGATAGTACATAAGTTAGGCAATTAATGCTATTAGTATCTAAAATAAAAATAGCAGTCGTATCACCATAATCCATATTATCACGAATTTGTAAAACAAGATAAAAGAGCTAAAATTAGGACAAAATATTATTGGGAAAAAATGACGTACACATCTCTAAATGAACGGTTAATATCCCAAGGTTGCGAATATACAGCGCGTCTCGTGACGTCATTGCGACGTCGTTATCGATTTGTGAACCGCGTGTGTGCAACACAAAGTAAAAGTTAGAGTACGGTCGTTTCTACTATTAGTGCCAAAGTATCGAAGTTTATAAAATAATAGGAGTTTAATCAAAATGTTTATTAATCAATTAAACAAATTACAATAGAAAGTCCAACATTTAGGATTTCAATAAAAAAATTTCGAAAATCCTCGCTCGATTTAGCTGCGGTAAGTAATTTGCAAATGTAAATGTAAATTACTGGACTAATGGAAATTACGTTAATATACATACAGAAATTTTGGAAAAGATTTTACAATGCAATTTCTTTAAAATGGTCCACCACCTGGTTGAAACCTATTTCTTTTCTTTTGTATATTTTCTATTTTTATCTGCATTGCGAAAATAGCAAATTTTTATGATCTGATATAAATTGAGTAATGTCAGCTCCAAGCCTCTTTATTGTTTCGTATACAATATACCTTTTATTACAACTAATATCTGTCACTTAATACTGTAATTTAATAAACGTAATGTGGACATCACAAACAGAAAGGAGCGAAACAAATTTTCGTAACATAACCTAAAATATAACTGATTAATTACCAAAGTTAAACGTTAATTACAATTAATGAGTACAAGACGCTCTCTATAACTACTTTAATTAAGAATTATTAACTAAAGTCATTGGGATATTAATTAATTGCCTGTTTGAGTTAATTACAGAATAGGTTTTAAGCTTGACTAATAAGTTTCAATTGGTCTTTAAATAGAATTCTCCTTTGAACATTGTTCGTGAACTGCTGGTTAGTTACTTTTCCAGCAAACAGTTTCCAATTACTTTTGAAATGTGGATAATTAATGTGTATAACAGAAGAAGTAACAAACGAAATTATTTTTTAGTTACTAATTAAAAAGTATACATTAGAAAATATAGTATACTTCTTGTGAGGTTGTCATGGAATTAACACTTTCTGTATTCTGTTAAAATCAACTAAGGCTTTACCCAATTTTACTTAAATTAATTTCCGCTTTCACTAATTTCAAAAAAAAAGTCAGTACTGATTTGGTTGGGTTAACAAAAAATTGCTTCGATAAAACAGTTATACAATGAGTGAATATCAAATAAGTACTAGTTAATTATGCATAATTCTGTATTCTTTTCCTACAGGATACCAATGGCATAAGCAATATGACAATAACTTTAAATAGTTAAATTATATGCTCCAGAGTATTGAATGTTTGACTCTCGAATTCACAATTTACAAAAAATTACAAAAGCTGCATCCAAAGTAATTTTTATCAAAATTGTGAAATTAAATTAAACACAAAATTAATGGGTCGGGCCAAATTATGGATGGCATGGCATAAGTTACTATACCTATAATTATGATTACATAGAACCCACTGACTTTTTAAGTTGTTTAATAATGTTAAAATCATGATTTGTCAAGAAACAATCTGATACCGAAACTGACACTGTTGGGCGTCAAGATTGTATGATTAAAAATAAAAGGCACATCTAAAGAAAATTATTATACCATAAAAAGAGTGGTTTTTCAGGATGCAGATAATGTCTTGTACAGAATTGCACTGTTAACATAATAAAGATCATGGTCAAAGTATGTGACCATAAACAATTAAGTAATTTTTCCTAAATATGCGCTATTTTTCGCAGGTGCGTTAAACCTTGTGCCACAATATTGCAAATATTCTATCAACACAGCGATCCTTTACAGTTGTAAACACCTGCATAAACTAAACTTAAGTGCCAAT
Source organism: Vesta saturnalis (assembly GCA_036346205.1). Classification (NCBI taxonomy): domain Eukaryota; kingdom Metazoa; phylum Arthropoda; class Insecta; order Coleoptera; family Lampyridae; genus Vesta; species Vesta saturnalis. The sequence goes on along the minus strand of JARFJB010002461.1, from coordinate 2,693,032 downwards.
TATGCGTAGTATTAGAGTGCTGCAATAAATTTTGCGCGTTTCGGCACAAATTAAACCAAAATGGATAATTTCGTGTAACCAAGTATCGTAAAATTGCAGCATGTGCCTCATATGGTCTATATCGATTTTCAAGGTACTCCGATATTCCTTTTTTGAAAAAATAGAGCGTGAGGAGTATATACTAGAGTATATACTAGTAATATTATGTCATACATAATATGTGAATGTTTAATCAATAACAAGAAAAAGTATAATTTACTTACTGTAAAGTATAAACATATGGTAGAACAGCACAAGACCTTCCAAGCATACAAAGTGGACATTAAAAGAAATGACAATAAATTTCTTAACGATAAAGAAGAAACATCTTCGTAATACATTCAAAATGAAGGTAAGTAACGTCAGATAAACGATTAAACCTCTGTAGGATAAAGGATAATTGACATACAGATGATAAGTTCTAAATTAGTCCACTTGTATAAAAATGACGATAGTACAGATTCAGCGACTAATCTTACTTAATGAATGTTAAAAGTTTATTTCAAGACATTTTAAGTAGTAAAGTTATGTAATCATTGAATTATCTTAAAAAATATGTCTATACATTTCTATAAGATTGGTCGTTATTCACATGATGTTACAGATTTAATTGTATTCCCAAATTACCCCATCTAAACAAAACAAAACATCAGATTCACACCACCCGCCACACATACACACAACGCAGACACAGACAAAAAAAAAACCACCACACACACCAAACCCCAACACCCACACCACACACACACACCACACACACGCAGACACAGACACAGACAGACAGACACAAATATAAACGCACGATTAACGACAAAAACCCACATCACACAAAAATACCAAACCACACACACACACACACACAACACACCACAAACACACCACACAATACCACACCACACACACAATACAACACACTCACACACCACACAACACATCACACACTCACACATCACACTCACACATCACACAACATCACACAAACACATAAACACACCACATCACACACTCACAACCACACATCAACACACACACACACACTCACACATCACACACTCACACTCCACATCCACACACCACCACACACCACACACTCACACACTCACACACACACATCACACACTACACACGCACACACCACACTACACACTCACACACACACACGCACACACACACATCACACACACACCCACCCTCACACACTACCACATATCACACACACACACATCACACACTCACACACCACATTCGTACACACGCACGCACACACTCACAACTCACATGACACACGAACACATGCACACAACACACAACACTCAATCGCACACACGATACCACACACACACAGACCACACACACACTACACACGAACACACACACACAAACACACACACACACGCACACACACGCACGCTCGCACGCACACACACACCACACAATCACACCCGCACACACACACACCACACACACACACACACACACACACACACTCACACACTCACACACGCACACACGCACACACGCACACATGCACGCACACGCTACACACACACACACACAACGCACACCCGCACACACGCAATACGCGAACACACGCACACGCCCACACACGCACACAAGCACATACGCATACGCGCACAAACACACGCGCGCACACACCCACACACACACACACCCACACGCACAAGCACAGGCACAGGCACACACCCACACGCACACGCATACGCACGCACACACGCACGCACACACATCGCACAGCACATCACACACGCTCATACGCACACACGCACACACGCACAACGCACACACGCATACACGCACACACGCACACACGCACACACGCATACACGCACACACGCACACACCACACACACACACGCACACACACAGCACACACGCACACACGCACACACGCACACACGCATACACGAACACGCACACACTGCACACGACACACGCACACACGCCACACCACACACGCACACACGCACACCGCACACACGACACACGCACCACACAGCACACACGCACACACGAACACACGCACACGCACACGCACACGCACGCCACACGCATACGCACACGCACAGCACACCACACACACACACGCACACGCATAAACGCACACACGCATACACGCACACGCAACGCACACGCACACACGCACACACGCACACACGCACAACACGCACACGAACACGAACACACGCACACACGCACACGCACACGCACACAGCACAACACGCACCACACGCACACACACACACGCACACACGCACACACGCATAGCACACGCACACGCACACGCACGCACACGCACACACGCACACACGCACCGCACACACGTACACGCACACACCACACTCACAGCACACACGCACACGCCACACACGCACACACGCACACACGCACACGCACACACGCACACAGCACACAACGCAACACGCACACACGCACACACGACACGACACGCACACGCACACACCGCACACACGCACACACGCACACACGCACACACGCACACACGCACACGCACACAGCACAACACGCATCACGAACACACATGCCACACGCACACACGCACACGCGCACACGCATACACGCACACACGCACACGCACACACGCACACGCACACGCATAAACGCACACACGCATACACGCATACACGCATACGCACACACGCACACACCGCACACACACGCACACGCATACACGCACACACGTACACACGAACACACGAACACGCACACGCCACACGCACACATGCAAACACGCACACACCACACAGCACACACACGCAACATCGCACACACGCACACACGCACACGCACACGCACGCACACGCGCACTACACGCACACCACACGCACACACGCACACACGTACACGCACACGCGACACATCGCACACACGCACACGCATCACACGCACACACGCACATACACGCACACGCACGACACACAACGCACACACGCACACGACACGACACGCACACACGCACACACACACGACACACACACACACGCACACACGCACACGCACACCACGCACACACGCACACAACGCACACGACACACGCACACGACACGTACACGCCACACACGCATACAACTACGCATACGCATAAACACAGCGCACACACCACACGCACACACACGCACACACACCACACACAGCACACGCATACGCACACACGACGCAACACACGCACGTACGCACGAACGTCAGCACAGTCATACGCACACGCACACACGACACGAACACGCACACACGACATACACACGCACACACGCACACCACACACGCACACACACACACACGCACACACGCACACACGCACACACGCACACACGCACACACGCACACACGCACACACGAACACCATACGAACACACGCACATACACGCACACGCACACGACGCACACAACGACATACACGCACATACACGTACACACGCACACAGCAAACGCAACACACGTCATACACGCATACACGCACACACGCACACACGCACACACACACGCAACATCAGCACACACGTACACAACGACACACACCACACGCGCACACCGCACACATGCAAACACGCACACACGCACACACACACACACACACGACACACGCATACACGCACACACGCACATACAGCACACACGCACACCGACACACACACGCACACCGCACACGTACACACGCACACACGCACACACCACACCACACACAGCACGCCACACGCATACACGCACATCACAGCAACACTGCACACGTACACACGCACACACGCACACGCAACGCATACACCATACACAGCACACACGCATACAACGCACACAGCACACACGCACACACGCACACACGCACACGCACACAGCACACGCACACACAGCACACACGCACACGCACACACGTACACGCACACACAACGACACAGCAACGCACACACAGCACACATGCAAACACGCACACACACTACGACACACACGCACACACGCACACGCACATCAACACGCACACGATAACACACGCACACACGCACACACACGCAAACACACGCAGCCACACATACACGCACCACACGCATCAACCATACACGCACGCACGATAACGCATACACGCACACACACACACATCGCAACACTCACACACGCACACACGCACACGCACAGCGACACGCACACACACAGACGCACACACGCATCGAAACAACGCACACACGCATACACGAACACAGCACAGGCACACACGCAAACACGCATACACACACGCACACACAGCACACCGCACAAGCACACGCAACACACACACCCACACACACACGCACATACCCACACGCACGCACACACGCACACACGCACACACGCACACGCATACGCACACACACGCACACCATCACATCGCACGTACGCACACGACACGCACAATCGCACACGCCATACGCAACACACACGCATACACGCACACACGACACACACGCACACTACATCACACGCACACATCACACGCACACCACACGCACACACCACACCACACACACAACTACACACACGCACCACACCACACGCACACACACACACTCACACACTCACACCACTACCACACGCACACACGCACACGCACACACGACACACGCACACGCACACACAGCACACACGAAACACACAGCACACACGCACACACGCAATACGCGACACACGCACACACCACACACACGCACACAACATACGCAACGCACAAACACAGCACGCACACCACACCCACACACGCACACCACACGCACAACACAGCACACACACCACACACACGCACACACACGCACACCACAAGACACACCGCACACGCCATACGCAACACACGCACACGACACGCAACACACAGCACAACGCATACACGCACACACGCACACACGCACACACAACACCACACACGCACACACGCACAGCACACACGCACACACGCACACGCACACACGCACACACGCACACACCATACACGACACACACGCACACATGCACACACCACGCACACACGCACACCGCACACACGCACACACGCACACCACGCACACTCGCACACACTACACACACACACACGCACACACAGCATACACACACACACACACACACCATCACACGCACACGCACACGCACACACAGCAACACGCACACACCATCGCACACGTACACACGCACACACAGCATACACGCACACACGCATACGCACACACGCATACACGCACACACACACACTCGCACACACACACGACACATAAACGCACACCGCATACGCATACACGCATACAACGCACACACGCACACACGCACCAACACACGCACACACGCATACACGCACACACGTACACGAACACACGACACACGCACGACTACGACAGCACACACGCACACACCACCACACACGCACAACGCACACACGCACACGCATCACGCACACACACGCACTACGCACACGACGCACACACGTACAACGCACACGCACACATGCTCACACGCACACACAGCGCACACGCATACACACACTCACATCGCACGTACGCACGAACGCACAAATGCACACACACGCTACATACGCACACACGACACGACACACGCACACACGACACACGCACACACTCACCACGCACACACACGCACACACGCACACCGCACATACGAACACACGCACACCACACGCACACACGCAACACACACAGCACACGCACACACGCACACGTGCACACACGACACGCACGCACACACGCAACACGCACACGCAACACGCACACATGACACCACACGTACCCACACGCACACACACGCACATGAACAGCACAACCACCACACACACGCACACGCATCAGCACTCCACACGACGCAACGCACTACACCACATACGCAAACACGCACACACGCTCACACGAACACACGCACACACGCACACACACACGCACACACGCACACACGCACACACGCACACACGCACACACCACACGCACACGCACACACGCACACACATACGCAATCACGCACATACGCACGCGCGCACACATACACGTGTACGCACGCACCCACACACGCACACAGATTGAGAGGTAGGGGGAGAGAGAGAGAGAGAGACTGTCACACACACGCACGCGTGCTTTTACACACATGTAAATAAAGTTTATAAAGTTTATTTTTGGCCCTTTAATATATGTTTTAGGCATATTTATCTCAAGACAATGCCTGTTAAAGAAATGTATTTGGTCGCTTTCCCAACAAAGTCGGCGAATAAATAGTTTCCGGGCATTTCTGGATCCAAAAACCATTTAATTAAATGGTTAGAAAAACTTCGAAAACTCTTAAATCGAACTGATAACATGCTATAACAAGCAAAATCCAAACACGTACAGGAACACGAACAGGAGCATATAGACAAATACGAAAACAAAAACAAACACAACGGAGCAGAATTTACAACTGTAATTTTTTATGTCATATGAATTAAACTTAAACGGTACACGCAAACACGCACACACGCACACACGCACACACGCACACACGCACACACGCACGCACACACGCACACACACAAACGTTCACACACGCACACATGGACATACGCGCGCGCGCATACACGCACGCACTCACGCACTCACACACGCACACAGATGGAGAGGTGGGGAGATAGAGAGAAAGACAGTTACACACACGCACGCGTGCACTCACACATATGTAAATAAAGTTTTTAGACATTTCTGGCCCTTAAATACACTTTTTAGGCATATTTGTCTTAAGACAATGCCTGTTAAGGTAATGCATTTGGTCGCTTTCCTAACTAAATCGGCGAATAAATAGTTTCTGGGCACTTCTGAATCCAAAAAATTTAATTAAATGGTTAGAAAAGCTTCCAAAACTCTTAAATCGAACTGATAACATGCTATAATAAACAAAAACCAAACACGTACGGGAACACGAACACGAGCATGAAGACAAATACGAAAACAAAAACAAACACAACGGAGCAGAATTCACAGCCGTAATTTTTTGTGTCATTTGAATTAAACTTAAACGGTACACGCAAACACGCACGCGCGCACACACGCACACACGTATACACGCACACACACACACACACACACAAGCACGCACACACACACACAAACGTTCACACACGCACACACGAACATACGCGCGCGCGCATACACGCACGCACACAGATGGAGAGGTAGGGAGATAGAGAGAAAGACAGTTATACACACGCACGCGTGCACTCACACATATGTAAATACATTTTTTATATATTTTTGGCCCTTAAATATACTTTTTAGGCACATTTGTCACAAACACAACTCAGCAGAATTCACACCTGTAATTTTTTATGTCATATGAATTAAACTTAATCGGTACACGCAAACACGCACATACGCATGCGCGCACACACGCACGAACACACGCACGCACGCATACACGCACACACGCGCATTCGCATACACGCACACACGCATACACGCATATACGCACACACGAACACACACTCAAACATTCACACACGCACATACGCGCGCACACAGACACACGCACGCACGCACCCACACACGCACGCACCCACACACGCACACAGATGGAGAGGTAGGGAGAGAGAGAGAGAAAGACAGTCACGCACACGCACGCGTGCACTCACGTAAGTAAATAAAGTTTTTAGATATTTTTGGCCCTTAAATATACTTTTTAGGCACATTTGTCACAAACACAGCTCAGCAGAATTCACAGCTGTAATTTTTTATGTGTCATATGAGTTAAAGTTAAACGGTAACAACTATATCAGTCGATCTAGCTTTTTGAGAGCCACAAATTTCTGGTTGCGTTAATCTTCTCCTATGTGAGTCAGTTGTACGCCTTTTTGTACGCTCAAAATAATGTCTTGCATGCAAAAATTTCATAAACACTCAGTTTCATACCTTAATCATAGTTAGATACCACATTACTCGCTGTATTAGACCGCTAAAATTGAATTTTGTGCTCCTACAAGAAGTAACCTATTTCAATAATAATATCAATATGGGAAACTTTCCGGAACCTCTTAAGCGTAAGTGGTAGTCAAACATGCGTCTTTTGCTCCCTTAAAATTCAATTTACCCCATCTATATTACGTTAATTAACGGTACAGATATATATATATATATATATATATATATATATATATATATATATATATATATATATATATATATATATGGTGGTACTGGAGATTAATTTGATTAATTGATTGATCAGATCACTTGGTATGGAGACTAAGCGGACTTTACGGACCAATCAGGACCCCTTTATTAGACGTTATAGTAAACAGGGAGGGTCCGGACAGGGAGTACAAGTTCCGAAGCCCTGTGCAAGCCTCACTAGATGGAATCGCCCCCTTCCCCATTATTTCAAATTTCGAGTTTTCCCGCCATAACAATTACAGGGATCTACATCTATTTTTAAAAATATACCACCAGGTAGAGCCACGATCAACCTCTATTAGAGAAAACATTAATAAGCTTTAACAAAAATGTGCCACTAGATGACGTCACAATTAAACAAACAAAACCAACCAATTAGAATGCAGAGACCTAGACCTAACCATACATACCTTAAAAAGTTTAGCTGTATAACTTAATTCCTTCGTGAGTTATCATTTAGATGGGCGGGCGAACATCTACACAATTTATTTGCTATTTTAGAAACCATAATAAGATGTGAATCAAATGAATAAAACCTGGAGGATCAACAACGGTTTAATGTCAGAATTTCTTTTATATAGAAATATTTTTGACCATTTACCTATTTTTTGGTTCTGCAGTGTACTTGATGTTCATCCAGTGTATACTCTTAATCTATTCTTCTATTTTAGATATCTTTTCCCACATTAATTATACAGCGTTACATGACTGCTTTGTCCTACTTAAGGAGCTCCAATTTTTTTGTGAAGTAACTTTATGATGTCATCTATCACGGGATTCCAAACAGATGTTAAATAAAAGGAACAGTAAATAGTCGTCGCACAAAGTTCCTAATAATAAAGTAGTGAATTACAGAAAGAAATTGACAATAAGTTACAATTTAATAAAACTGTACGTGAGACAACTAATTTGTCCACAAGTAAGATGCGATACAGGACATTTCGATGGAAGTAATTCTTTGCAATATACTATATACACAGTTTCATTATTCAATCGTCAGAGGTCCGATGTTAAAGATACCCTAACTCTGTTTTAATGACAGACTAAATAAACGCATGATTTGCTAATCTTTTGTGATTTACACTTACCTCGGATTGTATGGAATTATGTATGGTATAGTATAGTCCATGTATAACAAATCCTAAATTAATTAAATATATAAGATTTAAGTTTATTTAGTGAAATGTCTAGAATTATTACTGACCACCTTAAAACAAAAGGTCCAATTTTCGGTAATTTTAGTTAGGAAATTTAACTTTAGAGGAAAAAACTTTTTCAGATTATAGTGCCTTAAGTTCATATATTGAACAATTAGTTGGTTACGCTTAACTAATTAAACGAAGAAAAAAATTTTAGTCCCACATTTAGGAAATCTTGTATTCTTTCATTTTTGCGTAAGTAATTTTCAATAGCACGGTAGAGGTTCTATTATCTGTAACGCTAGATGGCGTTAATGTAATAGCAGTAATTAGGTAAATTTTAATTTACAAATGAATAAATAAATGTATACAGGGTGTCCAGCCAAATATACAGTATTCAGTACTGGTTCTATCATTGATATTTTGAAAAAAGTTTCAAATGAAATGGCATGGAATCAAGCTTTCTGGAAGTGTAAAATTATTTTCAAACATGGTGAACTCCCAAAGAAGGAAATCTATATTTTCGTTGCAAAACTATCACGTTGAAGTTAAAACTCGACTAGGTAAGGATAATCAATTTTTAAATTTTTCATGCGCGACTAACTTGATTTTTTTGAATATGTCAATTTTTGCACCATTGCTGCGAAACTCAATTTCATTACAATTTTGTTAAGGTGATGATGGATGTATCTGTAACAGTTCGGAAGATATTCTTGATTTTCTAATTGTTTTCCAGTTTATATGCGTCGTAACGTGAAGACCGCTTTCCCCTCGCATTTATCGGGCTTGGGACCGGCAGCATTGTCGCTGACCTACCTAAAAAGTGACCAACACAATACGACCACCAAAAACAAACAAGAACATAAAGAAACAATGTCGGATACCGTTAGACTGTAATATTATCGGTTTTGAACACTGTCCAAATCAAATCGTTTTGGCAGAAACTGCTGTACGTTGTCTGGAGTAACTTCTCTAAATACTGCCAACTTCGATGACGCATGTCTTCCACAGTAGTTGGTACTGTTGCATTTGTGAATCCACATAAAAAAACTTGCAAAATTTGGTGATTTTGGCGCAGAACTGATGAATTCTCCACGCCTGATTCAGCGATCAGAAAGATTGATAAACTTTAGCAGCGTAGTGTAGCGGGGCCATAGTGTGTTGAAATCACGACAAGTCGCCAAGGGATATTTAACAACAGTTCGTGTTAATTATTCTGAAGGAATTGGATGAAGATAAACCCTACCCGTCAAATACTGTTAATATATGTGTGAAAACGCTCTCTGTTTTCAGATTCACGGACCAGCTTTACTGTCCATTTACTATGGCGATTCAATCAGGATTCTCTGTTATAGTAACTGAGATTATTGCGATTCAAAAAACCATTTTTATGGAATTTACATTTACGTCACTATCAATTACTGAAACAAAAGGGGCTTCAGGAACAGCCTGAAATTTTGGGACTGAAAATGCAACCTTTTTTCGAAAAATAATATATGGCGTTTTTAGAATTACGAAGTTGGTGTGCATTTCTAGCATATCCTAAAACTCGCCATCTTTAAAAATAGTTTACATTGCGTAAGGCTTGATTTGAGGCACCTTGCATGTGAAACTTTTTTTTGAAGTAATACTAAATACGACCAGTATTTGAGTTTAAGTTTGTATATTAAATCACAAAATTGTAACTTAAGTAGAAAACACCTAATACGAATAATTTAGTTTAGTTTAGTCTGATTCGATGGGGAATCGTGCTTTCTTCTCCATCATATTACTTACTCAACTTACCTGACTGTCTATATGTAACAAAATGTTACAAAGACACTTAACAGCTTCGTATTCCCGCTCAAGCTTAATAAATTAGCAATAATGGCTAACGTAACATATCAGTAGCATTCTCCTTTTAATGAAGATCACGAATTCTCTTATTGCACCCACCTATAAAGTCTCCGAAAATGACACGAGTGAAGCACGCTAATTGTAGAAAAGATCTTTCTTCTCCAACATACCTATCCAAAAGACTTACGCGTTCAAAAACACCGACTCTTGCTAATTTCCTACATAATACCACGATATGTCAATTTCGTACCTAAATATCAAACTATGCTTTACAGGAGTTTCTGACATGGATTTCGCCTAAAAATATTGCCTGAAAGAAACGGGTTATGTATCCTTATTTACGTCTACATAAATTACGAAGTTATCATCTGTACAAAAGGGATCGCTTAAAGAAAAATTTATTTTAAACTCAAAAGAATAGAAACAACTTTAGGTTTAATGTCACTACACTTAGATTTAAGGTAAATCATCACCAGTTCTGTCGCAAGGATTCGATTAGTTTTAATCCAGTCAATCTATACATTCATTGATGCAAAAGGTCGGGTAGTTCTAATTTTTTGGTATGTTGTATGTAAAGTTTTCGACCTCGCTAGTGTTTCGGGCAAAATTTTTGACCCTTTTCTGGTTTTCTCGAATTTTTAGCATGAAGGAGTGGTTTAACAAAAAAAACTACTCAGTACTTTTTTAAAGTATAGTATGTTTGCCATAATTTATAAAAAAATTCATCTTCCTGAGAATAATAGTTTTTGAGTTGCAGCCATTTAAATTTTTAGCTAATTTTCAAAAGTTTCAAAAATTGTTAGTTTTTCACGCAGGTTTTCTGCATCATCATCATCATCATCCAGTTCGCATAGTGGTTCCATTTCGGTAGAAATGAAATCTACTTCTATTTCCTGTACATTGTCACAGGACTCACCGCAGCAAAATGAACATATTGCTGAACATTTCAATCCTGCTTTTCGGCATCCACACGAAGTACTACAACCTTTTTTACCGGAACACGAAATGAATTTCAGGAGAGCTTGTGGAGCTGGGTCCTTTTCCATTTTCTTTGGGCTGAAGCCACGAGCTGATTGTATCCATCCCCATTCCGTAGGATTTTTCTCTACTCCCAACCTTTTCTGCACCTGAACAAAAAGCCAATGTATGAAACACAAATCGAACATTAAACAAGTAATGTACATTACCTGGTGGTAAGTCCTCAGAGAGTGTAATCGTGCAGCATCCTGGGTAGGCAATATGGAGGGTCGATTTTGCAGATCTGACAAATAATTTATACCGCAGGTCATTGAGGTGTTCTTTGACTTGACCTCCTTATGTTGCTACCAATAATTGCTCTCCCACTGCAGCAACTTGCTTAGGTGTGGCATTAGAATTAAGAAATGTTGTGGCCGCTTTTTGCAGCTGTGGTTGTTTTTGAGCGAGTGACAAGATTTTATTTTTCCATGCCCATACAGGCAGGATGTGGTGTCGCATCCTGTGAAAGCATGAACAAGAATCAAGTGAGACAGTGAAGCCACGTTCAATGAGGTTGATGAATAGAAAACATCTTGTGTTTTGCCTCTTCCACATTTTTTAAAATATATGTTTGTTTCACATTTCACCAATCCTGTGAGAAGCACCAGGAAGTCTATATCTTCGCCCACAATAATCACTGCATCGTACTGGGGGCATTTGGAAATAGCAGAGGTGACAATCAAGACGTCTGCATCCTCAGGTGCTTGTTGTACTGGAATACCAACACTTTCCATGTGTGTTTTTAGCATGTTGATCAACCGAGCTTTGTTGCTTTCATTTCCAAAAAAATTTTGTTGAGGTACTGTACCAACCATTGATTCTTCAAACATTAAATCAGGGGAAGAATGAGCCTTAACTCTACGACCACGTTCACTACTCTTTGTACTTTTTTGACCTGCCTCTGATGGATACCCATCAAAAACTACCATAACCTTTGAGCCATAGTGAGACTTTAAATATTTTATGTAAGTTGCTATTATAGTTTTGAAAGTAGCATTGCTGGGCCAAACCACTTTGTGGAGTAAGTGCCCACCATCAACTACAAAAAAGTGATGTTTTCCTTGTATTTCATCCTTCTTAATTGGTGTAAAAGCTGTGTATAGAGACGATTTAGTGCCTTTACGCATACCTTCATCAGTAAATAAGGACATCGGGTATGGTGACATTTCATAGGAAAAAAATTCCTTTATGTCATCATCGGTCTGTTTCACCAAGCACATTCTATGAAATAGCGTGAGAGGATCAATGGTCACCCTTTTTTCGCCAACATTCACATAATTTACAACACTTCCAAGCGTCACAACTTTGTCTTTTCGCTTGAATTTCACTTCTGAAAAATTAGTATTGACGATTGTGAGCATCAGCTTTATACCAATCTCCTGAGACATATGGCAGTTCACATTTTCGGGTGCAATCACTCCACTGTTAATCGAAATTAGACAATTTGTGTTAGGAAATGGAGGATGTTGAGAAAACCATTGTCTCAGTTTTTCAGTGTCAGCTTCATCTCGAATAATTTCAGTGCCACAGTAAGTTTCTACCTCGCTGCAGATGTTCTGCAAATACACCATTCCTAGTGTCCAACGAAGGAGGACAGTGTCAGTAATTCCACGTCCTCTGGTTAGGCCGCCTGAGGATATCATCGTCTTCGTGAGCGTCTGCTCAATGGTCATATCTGACCAAATACCAGACCAGAATTTTCTTGTCCGCCGGATCGTAAAATATCCTTCACTTGTGAACTTATTATATTCCACAGGATCCATTCTGTCTTTCAAGGTCAACATGTCTTGAAGGTATAACTGTGCACACTTACCATAGAAAATGTGGCCTGACGCATGAAAGAATGGCAGCATTTTTTGAATCGTTGTCAGATGAAGAACCCAGTTGCCTGACCTTTCTGCTTCGATAAATTGTTTGATTAATGTTACGATACGAAAGTATTGTACCCACAACTTGGCCGTGGGGCCATTGCTTTCCATTTTGGAGAGAGCCTTTCGCAATTTTGTTGCAACGTTCTGAAAATTGTCGTTCTCTTGGGACGTCAAAATCATGGATCTGTCATCAGTTAGTAGCCACTCATCTAAGAGATGCCTCTCTTCCATGTTGAAAGTCATCGTTTCCAGAATTCCAGTAGCCAATGCTAAATGAGTTAAAATATGAGCCCGCACTGCTCGTCCATATGCATGCCTGGGCATGATCTTTTCCACACTATTCTCCGCGTAAATAGTCGAAAAAAGTTCGTTCAGACCACTGCCATTCATAATCACACCAATAGATCCCATAAAAGAAATCAATAGGTGAAAACCTCCCAGCTTCATTTCAACATTCTCTAAATCTAGGCAACTATTTCCTTACCTTTCAAGTACAAAGGCTGATCACAAGTTACAAAACAAGTTGTTTGATTACACTTTTTCCTGGCAAATAGAAGAGCTGTTAAGATTGTGTCTGGATTAGATGGGGGGAAGTTTATAAATGGAAGGCATACAACTTTAGATTGTTCATAACTTTTATCCTTCATCGCCTCTTCCATAAAACCATTCCAACCTGCAACATTTTTTTTCTTCAAGCATTTTCCATACAGCCAAATGATATCAGTAGCCGAAGGGACTATTTCATCATCGTGAAGTAGGTGGATAGTGTTTAAATCTGCAACTGTAATGGACGCCAATCCTTTTGAGAAAGTTTTATCAAAAGTTTGAAGCTCTATAGGCGCAATAGCCTCCACAATACCAGAGGCAGTGTATTTCTTTACTTTGGTAATATTATTGTCTGGTTTCATTGAAGCGCGAGGAGTTATTGCCATGACACCTCCCAAAGCGTGAAAAGTGCCTGAACCGTCCAATGTATGGACATTAAAATCGGCGTTGTCAAATACGAACTGCACAAAACCACCGTCATCGATCTCTAGCTTGTCAGGGCGTAAAATTGCCGATGTTGTTAGGGACAAGGTGTCATTGTAACTAGATGAGAAGCCTAGAGATGACAGCAGTTCAATGAGGTGCTTTGATCCAAATTTGTGGTACAAATACACACCAACTCCAAGTAAAAGTGAGGATAAAAACGAACGAGGTCGAACTGCAGCTATTAGGGCATGCGACATTGCGACACATTTCTTTTTCCACTTATCCAGGCTGCTACGCTTACCTTTGAGGATAAGAATTTCAAAAATTTGGGGATTACTGAATCTACATTTTCCAAGAAATTATCAGAAGGTGTATATTCATTTGTTTCATCGGTTGTGCACGAATGTCTCCAAACATGAGTTCAGCAGCAGCTTCTATTACCCTCATTTTTCTTCTTCAGGGTCCAATTTGTTACTCTCATATCAAGCAGAAGTTAGTATTTTGTGCCCAACATTTTGAAACATACAATAGTGCTTTTGGTCGCTCTTTCAGCAATGACAATATCTTCCTGGTATTTCTTAAACAGATGACTTTTAATGGTCCGAGTGTCAGGACGGTAATCCCCAGGAATTTGACTTATCAGCTCTTCAAATGAAAACTGGCATTCTTCAGAGTTTTCCTGAAGGAATGAATATATTGGTCGTAAAGTAAGGAATAAATTCAATATCTCGTAAAGCTTTTTTCAAAATCGCTCGGACCCGTCGATTTTATATTTTTTCAGCATATTTTGAAAAAATTTTATCAGTGTCTCAGATTTGCTAAAAATTTTCAAATTGCAACCCAATTTTTATTGCATTTTGGATTGCCCTTACAGTTCTAAACATTTGTCATATAGCGTGCTATACCTAAGTCCAAGCGTTTTGGAGTTATTCGCATTCAAAATTATAGTATATATATGTTCCATTGCCCGTTCCACATTGGAAGCTGGTCGGTATCCTCTTTATGTCCAGTGGATGGCGCTGCGTACACTTTTCTTTGGCAAAACAAGTGGTACCTTGCATCAAGTGCAACTAAATCAATTTCTTGTTCCCCAATCCGTTGTTTGATTTTCATTGCCCATTCATCACCTCGTTGATCGGCGGCTTTCAATATTTGATTTTCATTGAATTTATTTCCACAGTTATCACATTATTCCTTTTCGACAGCTTCTCTTCTTCTGGGCTTCAAGGAATGTGTTAGTTATCTCTTCTCCGCAAAGGAAACAACAGTGTTGAAAATCAAAAGTTTCGGTAGAAGATCTTGTTAATTTCGCAGGTGCAGTGCCCAAATTTTGTGACGAAGATACGCTGCTATCAATTTCGGGTTGTTATGCCTCTTTTGGCAAGCACTGTGCACGGACACTTGTTTCACGCATTAAAAAATTATGATCCTTAATTTCCCTAGCAACACTGGACTTCAAAAGAGTTGCTATTCCTTTTCTTTTATCAACACGACATCCCCCTCCTTTATACTAGTTTTACAAATAAAGCACAAGTCTGATAAAGTTGAGGGACCACCGGTAATCGACGAACAAGACATGCTACAGTCACTTATAATACACTATTGTTACACCATGTAATGACTTTCTATTATACAATATCACTATATTAATAAAAAGTAAAATACGATGCGGCGAAACTGCACTCATAAAAAGCCAATAAATAAATACAAAGGACAGCAAACAACTAATTATGAAAACTATTGACAACTGACTCAACACTCTTCTCACAACTGATTTTGTATTCTGTGGAGGGGAGTTCGGCACCAACCGCCCCTTCCTCCGAACCAGTCTCCAACCGACCTTCATTTGAATACGTGGCATATTCTTTCCCACGTTTTATAATATTATGTTGCACTGTCAATATACCAATCGTCTTATAATGTAGATACATTACCTAATTTAAACAAACAGCTTTTCAGCCGCCTTGTTTTAGAAGCTAATGATAGAAACCCCATTTTAGTCACAGATTAAAGCACAATTTTTTAATTTTGAAGTAAATGTTAATCAATTTTGCTGGAAAACCAGTGAAAAATCAGAAATACTAACTGAAAACTAACAATCCTTGAAAATATTGAAAATTCGTTCAAAATTTGAATGGCTGTAACTCAAAAGTATTATTCTCAGGAAGATTTTTTTTAAATTATGGAAAATATACTATACTTTAAGAAAGTACTGAACAACTTTTTTGTTAAACCGCTCTTTCACGCTCAAAATTCGAGAAAACCAGAAAAGGGTCACAAATTTTGCCATTTTTCGGCGCCTGTGGCGCCCGCGAACACTAGCGAGGTCGAAAACTTGGGGCATTTAACAGTGACCCTTTACATACAACATACCAAAAATTAACTACCCGACCTTTTGCATCTATGCCCACCTTTTCAGTTACGGATTGACTGGACTATTTTCCCACTTTTAAGAAAAGGTTATTTGAACTATTTTTATTCCGTTATTTTACTCATTATAATGCCTTATCTCCAAAAAAAAAAATTCAAACTTATTTTTACTAATAATTGCAATTAATCTGGTGCACCTCCTATAGTGATCTACAGCAGGTGATTCCTATCGGGTGAAAGGTTCAGGTTAGGAAAGCAAGGAGTTTGTCATATGGCATTATGGGTATCATTCGGAATCGTTTTTTCATGTAAATTTCAGATATGTGTCTCATTAACCTTTATTCATGACAAAATCGAAGTCAACCTCGATATCAAGCAAACGGCGTGGCGATTTCGCCTACACCACTACTATGATCAAAAAGGTTCCAGAATGTGTATTTGAAATGATGCGCGCATTTCCTATTCGAACAAAAATATTTTTCTCTCAGGTTGGTACACCTTTCACAGCGCATTGCGGTGGATATTTTGGGCATGAAACGCGTTGCGGCACGACTTGTGGCGCAAGACCTGAAGTTCGTTCAAAAACAGTATCGGAAAGCCCAGGAGATGATTTCAAAGGTAACAAACGAACCTACCATGATGAAACGAAACATGGGATTTCGAATATGATGTCAAAACGAGCTAACAATCATCCGAGTGGAGCTATGAAAATGAACTAAAATCGAAAAAAAGCGCGTCAAGTCGATCAAAATTAAGGTTATGCTCACAGTTGTCTTTGATCATTGAGGCGTTCTTCATTATGACGTGCCTACAGGTCAAACAGTCAATAAAAGAGTCTTACCTGACCATAATGACGCGTTTGTTGTGCGTAGAAAACGGTCGGAACTATGGAGAAACATCCCTTGGATTTTGCACCATTATATTGATAACGCTTCCTCTCACAAAGCACGCATTGTGGCCGACTGTTTGGCCAAAGACGCAGTAACTACCATCAAATAAGCACTGTATTCGCCAGATTTAAATTACCGCTTCGTGGAAAGATATTTTCGAGCATAGATGAAATAAAAGAAAATGCGTGGAAGGACTTGAAACCCATTCTTTCAACGGACTATGAAAAGTGTATGGATGAATGGGTTAATCGTTGGCATATGTGCATCGCGTCAGTACATTTACGCATCTAGTATAGAATTTCTTGATAATTTGGCAGAGCCCGGGCCAAGTTAACACTCGGTCTAAGTTCAAATCTCATTCGAGACAACTTTCTTATTGTATGTGAAATTTCAAAATATATGCAACATGTATTGAATCCAAACCGTGTTACTAAAAATTGTTTAAAAATCATTCGATAATGTGGATGAAACCGTTCTTTTGGCTTTTAAAATTTGAATCTAATTACTACCTCTTGTTAAGTTTTAATTAAAAGCCCCATTTCAATCCATCGAGTCTAAAAGCAAGAGATTGTTAAATCATTATATAATTTTAATCGCTTGCACATTTTTAACAATTTACAATGCAAATTATTCCTTGCGAAACGAATTTTAACAATAGATTATTATTTTTAGTATTCCAGATACGCACTTTATAGTTGTATTTTTTAGCTTTAAATTTAAAGTAGAACTGATTCAATATCCTGTTTTCTGTTATTGATTCTGTCCATATTGTTTTGCTTGTTGTTGTATGCGTTTGTAATTACGCCATGTTTACTTCGTTTACGAACTTGTGTATTTTGTATTTGCCTCAAATTAACTTTATTTTGCTTTTCTAAATTTAGAAATAAGCTTTATACGTTTTTCTTATGTATGTTTTCATGTCTAAAGTTAAGAATATAGATGTAATTATATCTTTCGATAATGTCTAAGCATATGTTTTGTATATTTACCAATGATTACACTGAGTGGACCTGTGGTAACACGACCTACTTAGCATTCAGGAGGTAATGGGTTCGATTCCCGTTACCGTCTACCTTGTATGAGGTTTTTTCAGGGGGTTTTCCTCATACACATGTAGCGACATGGTCATTTCGTATACGCACACCATATGCAGCTATTTAGGCGAATTCTAGGGGAGCTTCTTCCCACTCATAACCCTCCATTCCTATCGATCCTATTCTGATCGCACTTATTATTAATCTCACCATTCTGTTACAGGCCAAATACTTATTACAGTATCAGCCCGTAAAGGCAATTTGTGCGCACGGCATAGCTCAGTGGTGTGGACGGTGTAACAGTTCTTTTTGGTCACCCTGCTGTTGGGCGCTATTTTGTAATGGGCCTCACGTTGGGGATTGTTTTGTAACGGGCGTATTACCTGCGATTATTACTTTGCTTCATACACCTGTCTATAAAGAATAATATTTGGGTTCATAATTTCAAAATTATTGAGTAAAAATTTTATATAGTTTTTGTGAAAATGTGAAATGGTTCAACGTTAACTAAGTGATTGTAATTTATAAAAATAACATTCATTAACTAAACTTTACTTTTATTGTTATTACATTTCTGTTCGTGTAAATGAACTTTAATAATTACTCAACAAATTCCTTTTTCCTTCTATCGGGACGCTCCAGCTAGCTTAATAATGTGATGAATGGTTATTGTTATCATCCATCAAAATTGTCCTCAATCTAAGGTTATTAATTACCTGCACTTTGCAATTAATTGGACTTGCTTTCTTCAGTATTTACACACGCAGTGTTTGTATAAGCTTTTAAGATTTGTAACATTCAATAAAAATAAATCAAAAGTGATAATATCTAATTAAGTCAAATCCTAAATGCCGACTATTTTGTTTACAGTATCATATATAAAACTCAAACCTACAATGTAAGACAATTTTCTTAAAGCTAACATATAACGGTAAAATCTTTATCAGAATTAAACGGATTGTTTTTCGTGTAAGAGCCTCCTTTTGTTTCTATATGTAAGCGGAAGGAGGGTCTTACCTAATATAAACTCAATTCAATAAATCGATCTATTATTAGCACTCACCAAACTCAGTCCGGTGCTTAGGGCTTCTATCAGGATTGTGCCATTACTGCCCTTGACTTCGCTAGTGCAATTATAAAGAAAACACAAGGAGCATCTCTGACTATGACAATCTCAACTCATACTTTTACAATTATTGTGCAATTCTAAGGCGAATCAGCTATTGAACGCAATAGCTGTGTTTTCCCTGGGGGGAGAACATTGTCTAACGAATCTGAGGATCTTCCTACGCCAGGTCTTTCTAAGCCCCAATGATTAAATCACCCACATAGTAAGGGTCTGCAGGACTCTTCTAACGTCAGATAGAAACAATAAACTTTAAGTCCGAATACGTAACTCCAATGAATTAGCGGGGAACCTCCTACGTCGGGGAAGGCCCAGATTACGTAATCCTCGTGCATAAGATGATGGGTGGCCAAGGGTCTCCTATAAGGACCGACCACGTATCCTCCTATGCATTAAACCACCCTCCTCAAAGATAAGGGTCTTCAAGGGTCTTTCAACAACAGACCAAGGCCGCATACTACTTGGCATGGATACTGACCCTGTGTCTGAACGTAACCACCACGAGATACAGGAGCTCTTCTAACGTCGATCTGCTTCTAATCACCCTAATAGTTACGGGACCGGCAATATTTAAACTGCCCGTACGAACGCGTATTAATTACCACGCATCATCACATCGCGTGCATCAAGCAATTATAGATACAAAACCCCCACATCCAAGGTTCGCACGCTTCTTAGTAAACATTAAAATAACACTACTTAAGGTACCTTTGACATGTCATGTAATAACACATCATATCGTTAAGAACAGCGATTATCGTCGCACTCACACATGCAAATTAATCACACATGACATTAAATGTAGGTGTCAATAACAATGCAAAGAAAATTGATTACTATATTTGTATAATAATAAGTTAGATATGCGCACAAAAATAGAACAGCACTATTCACAAGAAAACTCAATTACGTATTGAACATTCCCTCAAGTCAATATTAGTAATTTGTATATCGATTTTGTTAACGACCGTCTCTATTACTTTATAGACCGGGATTTTCCCCTAAGTTTAATATAGTGACATATTTTAATTACTATACAACGAACTCGACAAAAAAAAGGGGAAAACGTGTTTCGAATAACCCAAAAATTTTATTAACTGAGAATTACATAATAAACAGAAAATAATTTTAGTGTACTATTTACATTCGTTTAATTATGATGTTTAAATTTAAAGTTTAGAGGAAATTAAAAACATAAACATTTTATTTATTCACATAGTCAAAAGGTTCATACTTGTTATTTTCGTTGATACCGGATGATGTAACTCGGCGTTTCTTGGATCGGTAAAGAAGCATCGTTTAGGTTGATGGCTGATCATCCGATGATGTCACTTTGCCGTCACTCTGGAACAGTTCTCCTTTGTTCTCCTTATCTCTTCTTATACCTTTGTAATAGATGAATACGTTCTAATTTTCTTCCCACAATTTAATGATTTTTTTAAATAATTGCTGGATAAATTTACACTGTCCAGTTTTTACTTATGTTTCGTTTTAACTACAAATAGCTTTAACACAAAATGCAAGCTAGCTACGAACGGATATGCTTTTAATCATCGATGTTTTTGTTTATTATATTTTCTATATCGATCAATTAAGTGCGTCGATTGTCTTATTATACATTCGCTCGCTACCAAAACATCAATTTGGAACGGTTTCAATACGTACTTAAAATGCTATTGTAAATTATTGCGCAATCATTTTATTATCGCCAACTTGATAATATTTACACTTTTAATTCCTATCAGCTTTTTCTCGCATTAGTAAGGAAAATATCACTTATCTTTCTTTTTCACTAATCAACTGAATTTTCGTTATAATTTCACAATTTAAATTGCAGCATAACTTAAGCTTCAGTTGTCGCTTTTCAACGGTTTGGTTACTTTCAATTCAACCAACTGTGATCGTTTACTTAGCGCCACTCTTCTTGATCGCTTACTTCATGGGACTGACTAACAAATACATATCATTATAACAGCGTTTCTACTTATTCCCTATTACAAAACAGTGTTATCCGCAAATTACCGCGTATATTTAAAAGCTTTCCAATTTAATATGTAAATTCTCGTCAAAACACGCTCAAGCTCTTCATCTTAATATTAATTACATTTATATACAAATAACCAATAACCATTTAATTTATAGCGGGAAAACGTCATGAACTAGATCTTATAATAGCCTAACAGGAAACCATAACGTTCACTCAAAATAAACCCTCACTTCTACTAAAATTCTGCTCCAATAATATTTACGCAAAGTTCACCAAAACCTCAAAATGTTCAGCTTCATATAAAAGCCGTGAAATTGTGGTAATAAAACTAAAACTCATTAAATATTTCGTTAAAATTAGTTATTCAATTTAAAACGGAAACTACGTCACAAAACTAAACGCGATCGAAAATTTATAGAATCCTAAAATTTACTAAACGTCCATATCGAGATGTAGTACCTAAATTCGGAAAGATACACAGCAGCCATAACAAATAAAGCAAATTGGCTTACCTGTTTGATAGACTCAGGCACTACGGCGTCCACAATCGGTATGTTGATTCCTATAAAAAATTACTTGAAAAAAAATTGCGACTACTCGCAAAACAATCACTGGCAGGCAAATAAGCCAGGTGTTCGGTCAACGACCTATCTACTTTACAATTATGCTACGTTGTGTCTATTAAAACTTGTCTCCAACTAAAATTATATCAACCAGACCAAAATGACTAATTATCTCTCAAATTATTACGTTAAGGCTTGAATTAAATAATAAAGCAACAAAAAAATAGTCATCGTAAAGTTCCATAAATCTAAAATTTCGGTAAAACCAGTAAATCACTCAATAACTGAAAAATACTCACTTAATATACGTTATACATATATTGAAATAAAATAAGAATAAAATAAACAATTGGTATATTGACAGAAACACATTGAACTACACTTTTTATCGTAAAATTTCTAATAAAACTGATGTAAATTGAGTTTTGCAAGCTCAGATAACTCAAATTCATCTATCCTAAATTTCTAAATAAATAACATCAAAAATAAATCGTAACTACATTCTTTGAACTCGAAACTGTCAATCACTGACACTGACAGACTCGGTGAGTGGGTCTTATAACTATCCCCCTTGAAGGGTTAACGGCGAATCTACCCGAACGAAACCACGTGACAATGCATAGATAGTTAATGTATGTATGTTAGGAATCGATAACTGTGGCTGAAAAGCTGAAAAGCTCAAGCAACCTGCCCTTCCTTTAGGGAAGGGAATGAAACATGTTTCTTTCCCTTTTTCCAATGATTGTGGTTAGGATCAGAATCCCTGATCGCAAAATTATAATTGCATGAAGTAGTGAACAAATACATTGTAATTAGTGTCAGATAGATTACACGAACTCTGGTTAGGTAAAAATACACATAATGTCGCTTACTACGTGCTTTACAACCCTAATCCACCTTAGCACCCCATCCAAAACCACCCTTGATTTCCACCTTGCACAGAAAGTCACTATGTACAGGCGACACTACCAATACGAACCCTCCCTAATTCCACCACCCTTTCCTAAGTATTGCTCTACCTACCCGCAGGTAAGCCATACCGCTGAAGAGTGTCACACACGCTCCATCCGTTGCTCTAGCTATGGCGGAGTAACAGATATCCCTCTTGCAAGTCCTCTGCTAACCCAAAGAGTAACAACTGCGGAGAGCTAACACAACCTACTCCCTCCAGTCCCAGAAGCGGCAAAAACCTTCAAGTTCGCCGTCTAAGATGGCAACCCTCGACCAAACCCTGTTTTTCAAAGAGTCCGGTTCGGAAGACACAGCTCACTTGAAACCAACACCAGGCATTGAACCACTCAGCATTAAACACTTACTACAAACGTTCACAGACATTCTATTCGACATGTTTCCCGACCAGCTTAATAGGATCAATCGTCACTTCGACACGCTATCCCGCTCCATCTTCTAACGGAGAACTGTGGCCCTCGTGATACGCACTCAGACGATGATAACCGTATTCCGCTCCCTTTTAAAGAATATATCACATGAACACGGCATACACATCCTCTTAATCACCAAAACAAAGCTAATAGACCGATGCACACTTAAGTTTAACACATATCACGTTCTATATCCAATGTTCTAACCACTCAAAATCTTGAGAGAGCCATCAGAGGCTTAACTTTCGTAATTATGAAAATGGTGAAGATCTCAGTCCCATTGAAAATATCGACATTTCTCGCAAACCGCTCCCACAGAAAATCGTGAACTAGATTAAAGAAAAAAGACGAATCTTATCGTCAATTCGTGCGATCCAGGAATCCAGCTCTCAAGACCGAATACAATTACCTTAACGACTTAATCACGTGGGGAACAAACAAAATCAGGTTGGTAACAAACAAATACACCGAATATTCTTGAAACAAAGTCACCTCCGAGTTTTTATTACAGAAATGGAAAACTTTCGACTTCTCAATGAAACACAACGCAGAGTCGACGTTGCGCAGTTTGTGGATGATGCGGCTTTGTGAATAGAACATCGGAACAGCGAAACAGCCTACCGTCTTATGTTCAAAACCCCCGGAACTCTTCCAATTGGGCTAACCGGTGGATAATCCCCATCAATCCAACCAAAACACAAGCCATCGTCTTCTGATATTCTAACTATCATGAACACAAATTTCCCAACCTGGCCGACCGCAATGTTTCCTTAAAGCTTAACAACGAAAGACACACACTCGAATACACACACTGGCTCCCCGACATACGCCCTGTTATGGATTTCCGAGCACAACAATACACAAATGTAAACCCTAATCACGTCTCATCTATCGCCTCCTGTACTTAGACGCTTACACTGGCTACCTTTCAGATACCCTAATGACCTCATAATACAACACGCAAACATACTATCTATCACAAACAGAATACAAACGTTACTAAGAAACTTTATACACAAAAGAACCTTCGGCGACACAATCTTAACCAGAAAGATTCTTATCACCTCCTATAACTACCGATTTCCTATATTCCCATGCAAGAAGAAAACTTAAATTCAAACACCCTCCTGACATCCTAATACAATTCTTTGACGACCTCACTGAGGAGAAGAATCTCCTGATAATACCCCATATACTATCCGCATCTCTGTCTGTTGGATGACGAACATGAAAGGATACCGGCAAACGAGATTGGGTTAACCACACTAATACACATAGCTTTAGCCAAACAACACGGAAATAACTCTAATAATATCAGCTATTTTGAACAGTCTACGAAAAAACGCTAGGGTATGCTACTAATATAACTTTTTCTTGAATAATTGTGGTACTAAATAGGCCAACACTCAGGGACACTTAGGAGGATTTATAGAGCATTGCCAAGAAATGCCTATGAATGATTCAAATAAAGTTGGGTATGACTCATTCTTAAAATTACACGAAAGTCTTCATTAAATCAGCAAAGTATCTTTTAGTTAATAATTTTATCGGCAGATGTCTCCACATAAATTTCCATAAGATGTCAAGGAAAGTTCAAATTATCCATAATATCCACTTATTTTGTTAGAGTCAAAAATACTTTGACAGTGAATTGTTATAATTTAGGATATGGTTTGATTATAATTACATACCATTATAAACATAATCTATATATTTGTAAGTAAACAAATACTTTTATTCACAATTAGTTTGTAAATTGCCGCTTTACCCTTTAAAGGTTGAAAAGTGAATGATTCTACGGGTTTACTTTAAGCGGTCAGTAATAAAGAAAAAAGGAGACAGTAATGAAATGAAGCGGTTAGTAATGGACTACTTTCCAACTTGTGGGGGAGCTACTATCGATTTAAACTATCAATATCAAATTGACAACTTGCCAATTTTAATAGAGGGTCAAGAGTATGCAACCATTTTTTCTCACGTTCGTAGATGGTGAGTGAACGCAAGCAATAGGTAGAAACAAACAACACGTTTTCTTTGATAAGCATATTTAATAAGTGACTTATTGATAACAAGTAACGACAAAACCAATAGAAAAATAGTAAGCATAACATTTATGGCTTTTCATTAAAGTAAAAGTTAAAAGTCGCATTGTCACGACCTTCATTATTAAACGAGAAGCCAGGATAGATGTGTTCTAAAATTTTTTGATTTGAACTGTATAATGTTGCTTGTTCTTTAATTGTGAATAAAATCGTATATAAACTTCGGTCTCGAGAACTAGTTCACTTAGAGTCGAACTACTTCTCTCGACAGGAATGGAACAGTTTCCGCCTAGGTATGTAATATACTATTTTTGTTTATTATAAATTAAATCATTTCAGGTGTAAAAATTGATAAAAGTTGCAATTAGTTTGTTATTCTCGAGATTTACAACAACCCCTCTAGAAGCATAATTATTGCTTTGTAATCGACATAATTCTTGTAGATACCTTATGATGACCTAAATATCGATACATTTGTGGTTACTTCATTATTATAAAAGAAAGTGTGTACAGTGTAATGTAGTTCGAAGTTCAATGAAATTATAAATGTTTAATATTTTAATTTAGCACTTAGTTTAAATAGATTTCATATTGCTCTAAGTTAAATGAAAAGCAATTTACATAAATTAGTACATGTATTCAGTCCACCTATTGTAGAGTTATCAATGTGTTACTATGTAAAAATTTGAATATTTAGATTACATTCGAATTAAAACATTTAAATTAAAAAAAATTATTTATTATCAGTATCAGAAGTGGAATAGTTAACAGATATAATTAAAGGTTGCACAACCAATTTGTCACCACACTCACATAGACACTTCGGCATGTTTAATGCATTTCTGCCAATATGTTCCATCAATTCCTTGCAAGTATTCCATCCATATTTCCTTTACATGCTCATCGTTAAACTTGGAATTATGTCTTCCTATATTTTTGTTGTAGTGTTCTTTGCAGTTTGTCCACACCGATTTAATTGGATTAGATTGACAATGATATGGTTGTAACCGTAATACTCTATGTCCATACATGTGTGCTTTCATCTATTTCGTACACCTTTGGTATCGCATTATCTGCAAGTAATTGCAGTAATTCTTTTTTAAACATGCTAGGTTCATAAGCTATGTTGTGCTTTAATAGAAAATAACATATGTCTTCCTTCTTAGATGAATGATTTGTAATTTTTTCTGGAAGTTTGGAAAGATAACTAGCATTGTCCATTAAAATTAGAGATGGTTCGTTTATGTTTGCAATTAAATTATTTTCAAACTATTTTGTAAGTAACTCCGCACACACATCTCCATGATAGTCAGCACTGACTTTGTAGAAAATGAAGGTGAAGCATCAGAAATAAATACATCTTCATTACATGCATGAATAAATCTAAAAAAATAGCTGTTTTATTAGGAATTGTAAAGTAACAACTAAATTACAATAAACATTTTTCCTTCACCCATTGGCTTCTTCTTCAGCCTTTCATCAGGCCAGCTTGTTTTGTTCGATCCTCGACTGAAAATACAAGTTTCATCTAGGAATACAGGATTGTACAATTTTTCTTCTTTATTTTTGTAATACTCTCTTAAGAATCGTACTCGATGCAGCAATATGTGGTTTTTTCAGTAAACCTCTTCTACCGTCATATACTTTAGAAGAAAAGCCAATGGAATGTAAGAGACGTCTTAAACTTGATCTACTGAAATCGAAAGCTTGACTATTGCTTAATTCTTTTGTAATGATGCCAGCGTAATATATATATATATATATATATATATATATATATATATATATATACCTACAAAACAGGTATAGTACTAGACATGTCTGGCATGTTTGTATTTACATTTTGAATGCATTTCATAATTTTTTCTCTTTATAGCGTCCTTCACATAGTCATCAATTTCGGTGGACTTAGATTTCGTACGTTTTCTCAGCTTAAATGGTGACTTTGGAGGTTTATTTTCTTTTTGCGCTTCTGTAACCCTTTTTTTATAGAACTTACTGTATTTATGATAACCCCGCATGATTCAGACGTGCCCAAAAAGTAGTCCTTCCAAGTATCATATTTTACACAATAATGTACTACATACCTGCATAACAGATTCAAATGGAACGAGTGTCCCTTGATTGTTCCTGTTCAGAATAATTAAGCACGTTCATAGCTACGAGCTGTGCTTGAGATTTAATGTGCTTATTACGGAGCATAACTAAAATTTTGTAAAATGTTACCAAATTACTGATAATTCACGGTACACGTTGTCGATACTTTTGAAAAAACTATGTTTTTTATAAAAGTAAAGCAAACACACGTAAACAATAATTTCAAAGAATGACAGGAGTGACTGATGGTGCTTATGAATCACGACACACATTTTACTGCGCTAATATGAATTGTACAGCAGATCTATGTTTTTATGGCCATCCTTCTCTAATATATTTAATTGAGAGAGAAAGAGAGAGAGAGAGAGAGATAAATATGTAATTTTATTATAGAGTTTTACATCGATGAGTCATATCCAACTTTATTTGAATCAAACTTTACCTACATGATTTTAGCACAAAAACAGGGCCAAGTGTATTGCGACATTAATTACTATACAAAAAGTTAACAAATAGCGGGTAGGTTCTAAGGGTCGAGATTACACAGGGTAAGCAATTATTCAGGATTGTACCTACTTGATCATTTGCCAAAATAGAAATTGTTTACGGGTGTTCTGATGATTGGAAGGGGGCAGAAATGGTGCAATCAGAGAATGGTGCAATGGTTGTTGAATTAATGTACGGAGTGTCTTCGGACTAAGGGCAAATGTCGGAAACACGTAATTTAAAAGGAGAAACCGTTGTAGATTAACAGGAACGACACAAGTGAATTATGCGGACACAACGCTATGACATAACAATTTACACGGTATGACCCTGATGAAAGACTGTGTACCCCAGGTTGAGATTGAAGGTTACAGAAATGAAACTTCTAGTAGTGAAAACCAGTGGAACAATAAGTTGGATGAGTTTTAAGGAATGTGAACACCGACCAATCAATTGAAGGCAGCTGGGTAAACACACGTGCACGTGCATACTCCATATTTATCACCAAACAAGTATTATTACGTCCTTCGCATTATTGCGTTCGAATATCGGAAGCAGTAGAGTGATCCCATCATTTTCGAGATTGCCTCTTCTTTTTCGTTCAAATTTTTTTGGTATGAACTAAATATCCCAGCATTTTATAGATTAAGCAAACTTGGAGCCATTTAGTCAGATATTTAAAATAATTCAGGGTGAGTAAATTTTGATGAACGAATAATAATATTACAAATTTAGATACAACGTATATGTTTAGTTCATCACTGTTACGATGGTGGCGCTAAATTAATATAGTAAGTCAAGTATACATTTTGCAAAGTTAGTATATTATTGCGTCTGAGCGGTGGCAACATTGGAGTCTATTTTTTGGCTCAGTTTTTTTTAAACCGTTTCACAAATAGAACTTTACAGAATTTATTTTAATTAGCCAGATGCTATTGTTGCGTTTAATATGTATTTTTGTATACAAGAACCTTAACATCTCTGGAATAATTCCACTTTTATATTTTGTTTTTCGGAGAGTATTAGTTATGTGTACCTGTAAAATAAGAATCTGTACATTGCAGACAAACAAGCTTAACGAAATCAAAATATTAAAAATTACAAAATAAAGATTACGGAAATTAGAAACGTTAAAACGGATGAGGTATATAGAAATCCTGCATCAACAGTTTATGGATCTTTCTGCTACGACAAACACAGGAAATTTACGGTTAACATCTTAACTGTATACTTAAAAGATTCATAATCATTATTACGTCTTTGTAAACAGAATATATGATTGAGCCTATAGAACGCGTTAGATAAGCACACAAAATGTATTTGGAACCCATAAGTATTGTTTTCGTAAAAAAATCGACTCTTTAACGTACGAAATTTCGTGATAGACTTCCTTATGATTTGTTCACGGTTTGCTGTACCTTTAAACCGAACGCCGTGTTTGAACAAGTCGTATGTAATATTCAAAGCTAAACAAACAATTTTAATAAAAGTGATGAGATTCTACTCCTATATATAACAGGCGCGACCTGGAAGTAATATGGAACTAACACTTAGTAAGTTTTTTTTAACTTTGAACATTGTATACACGTACGTAGTCTATGAAGCATTTTATAAAAAATAAATTACTGTATAAATGTATTACAAGATTTTATGAACTAGTGACGCCACTGCGTTTGTTACTTTCCGATGAAATTAAACAACTCCATTTTGTTAAAAGTTCATGATGATACAAAATATTCTTTTATTAACAGAAGTTAAAGGAACTTAAAATTCTGTGTTAAAGGTACAACTTTATTTTTGTATTTCGAACTCTTGAAATTAATTGTAAATTTTTTGTAGTTTACCATAATGTACTATGATTTATAATACTGAAGTAAATGGCATAGACACATATACGGGTTTTGATATCGTTGACGAAGCCCACTAATCATAAATGGCGAGTTTAATTTAACCGATTTCAATAGATTCTGTGTACTAAATTGTAGTGGCAGTTGAGGCTTTATTAATTACATAATTGTCAACGTGACTGTGCTACGTTTGATGTCCTATAAGTACTTTAAAAGTCAGCATATCACCACCTGCATCGATTAGAATGTTGGTAGAAGTAGTACCGCAAGTTAAATTAATCTAAATAGGGTGAATATCTTGCTGCATTACAATTAAAAATGTGTTTAATGTACCTTCTTTAATAAACACTGTAAATATAATACTTACCTCATTTATGAAATTAATAATATATTTAAAGTTAGTTTTGTTAGTTTGTTTTGTTTTAATTAATAAAACAAAGTTACAGGAACAATATATAATGAATGATAAATAATTAATGCACCAAAGTATTTCGATTTACTTATTTACATCGTTTTCAAAATAACTAATAAGCTAAATCATTTTAATGTAAGTTTCAGTCGTATCCAAGGTTATTGTCTAATAGGCTATTTTTTATTAACTAAATAACTGCTACTAATCAACTGCAACAAAAAGCACTTAGTGCATTATCAAACTCAATGTTTTGGATTAAATTTATATAGTTTTAAAGGACTCGGTACTTCATAGGTTTATTTTTTATAACAGTCAGTAGTTCATTAACATTATTAATCCACTAAAGGTAGAAGTCTATCAAGTAACAATATACACCATTGATAACTGGAATTTCCTATATTATTTCATTATATTCGTCACTTCTCTGAAATAAAAATTACAATTCAGTGGAGAGTGACAATATGTTCCTACATGGTGTTGAAAAGTTTCTTTAAATAACAGTATCAGTATGTTAACCTAAAATCGCATTTTAAAACAACTAGTTGAGCTAGATGTTGGATTAATAGAATAAATCGGCTTGAACTTCCAGTTAAGTGAAGTTACTAATAAATTGAGTACATATTGTGTACTAATACTTAAAAATCACACTTTGTAATAATTGTTTGACATTGAACTTCATACCGAACAAGGAATGTGGTTAACTTAGTGAAACAAAACTACTTCAGTGTTACCAATAAGAATTTTTAAACTTTTTTAAACTGTTAGTAATATATATATATATATATATATATATATATATATATATATATATATATATATATATATATATATATATATATATATATATATGGGTGAGTCACGAGGAACTGTACATACATTTCTTGGGCTTGTTCATTTCATTCCGATTAAAATAATTACACATGATTTTTCTCAAAAATAAGAAAACTAGGTTATTACAAAAATTTTTATCTGTTTTCTATTACGGGTGGAAAAAGTTACATACAGGGTGAATTTTTGAGATGAACCAGATATGCCAGATTTCTAAATCCGGCCCTGTAAATCAGTTCAAATTATGGTATTTACCATACTGGAGCACAGTGTGTGTCGCTACTGTTTATTTTAAAGATTTCTTTTAATAACTAAACATTATTATACAGTAAGACATTTCATTATTGCCAATTTTCAATTTGACTCTAAAATGAATCTTTAATTGAAAATGTGAGGTAAGTGTAACAAAAATTGAAATACCCAGGTTTAACTGTCTATTAATGCGCTCTGAAAAATTATATCAGATTTTAGAGAAATCATATACAGGCTGAAGTATTGGATATGAAGCAGTCCCACAGATTTTCACGAAGACGGTCCTGGATTTTTTAATTCTAAATATGTCAGTTAGTTGCTAGACACGAATACACACTTTCACCAAAAAATGAGACAAATCGACGTAATCATTGAAAAGATATGGCGAAACATTGTTTTGGTGAAGATCCATAATTCACTCTGTATATTAATAAACAAAACAAGAAGACATTTTTAATGGTCATTTGATAATCCCCTAAGGTGCCTCTACTTATGTTAGAAGTATGTACAGTTCCTCGTGACTCACCCGTATATATATATATATATATATATATATATATATATATATATCAAAGTTGTTAATCGTGTGATTAAGTTAAAATCAGAAAGATTTAGTGGGTAGCAGCCACTAAATCTTTCTGATTGTTTTTAACTTGCTACCACTAAATCTTTCTGATTGTTTTTAACTTAATCAGCCACGATTAACAACTTTGATTAAATACATAGAATGGGTTTCTACGAAGATATCCGCAGGAGGTTTGGTAACCGATGCAGTGGACTCTTCAAAAATGGGCAAATGGTAACATCAAACTAGCAGCAGCAAAGAATAGGAAGATTTTCTACTTAAAGCAGACAACTTGGACTTATTGGCTGCTACCCACTAAATCTTTCTGATTGTTTTTATATATATATATATATATATATATATACAGCTTTTAGATAACATTGATAAGCAGATGTCTAAAAATTTTTTTTCGAATTTCACTTTTTCTCCTTTTTCTCTCGTGTTATACACTAATAGTTTAGAGATGAAGAAATAGAGGGGGCTTATAAAGAAGTATATATACAGGTTTACTGTAGCCAAAGCGAGATCTAGAGTATTGACAACATTAGTCAGGAGATAACAGCTGATTTCTACTAATAATAATCATGATAGCTTGGATAATCGATCTTTGTAATTTCGCTGAAGGTTTGTGTAACTGACTGTGCAATGTGAAGATATGCATACCGCGCGTTTTATTATTTGATAAAGTAAATCCTAAGTTTTGCTGATTACAAACGATTAAACCATTTAGTAAAAGATAATTTTTTCTATAGTGTACACCTTCAATGTGTGCTAAAATACTGTCTAAAGAATTAAAACGTGGGTAAGGTTATGACGTGCGTGCACTTTTGCGCACTAACACTAACAGAATGGTCCTGTTTTTTTTCACCCTAACTATTGTAAAGAAATAGGTAAAACAATTTGAACCTATGGTAGTGTGAGGCGTACATAACATAACTTCGGCTCTAGACCACCGACCGACTTCTACTTTTGGTTACATGATACCTGGTCTAGCAGCAACATGTCCCCATTCCGTGATTTATAAACGATTTTCAGTATTTGGGCTGATTGTTTCCCAAAATTTTGTGGTTCATAAGTGTTGGTGATCATTTATGCCGGATATTGCGCAAAATCTATATTTAATCTCGATGAAAAGGGTTAGTTCTATGGTCCCTGAGGGTTAGTGAGGATTTAAACCAAATATTGCCCAAAATCTGTACTTACCCATCAATTTCGTTGGAGCCACCCCAAAATCGATTACCTCAATGGCAAAGAGCTAAATTCTTGCACCTTTTGGTCAGTATCTGGGTTAAACCTTGCCTACACTTCTACACCAATTTCGTTGGAAACGCAGCAAAATGGACGGTCTTTATGATCAGGAGCTAAATTCTGTGGTCCATGAGCGTGGGTTAGCATTTAGGCCGAATATTGCACAAACTCTATATTTACATACCAATTTCGTTGGGGTCAAGGCAACATTGATTGCCTTGATGGACAAAAGTTGAATTCTGTCACCTATGTTGGTCAGTATTTGAGCTAAATTTTGCTCAAAACTTATGCTTATATACCAATTTCACTGGAAACGGAGCAAAATTAACTTTCTCGATGAAAAAGGGTTAAACTGTGGCCCCTAAAAGTTTTTGAGCATTTAAGCCAAATATTGCTAAAATGTTTCACTTACACATCTATTTTTCTGAGGTCGCGCCAAAAATGATTACCTCGATACCACATTCTGTTACGTGCTGGTCAGCATTTTTGTTGAATTTTGCCCATAATCTGTGTTTGTACACCTGCTTCGTTGGGGATGCGGCGATATGGCTTCTCTTGATGATCAAGGATAAATTCTGTGGTCCATGAGCGTTGGTTAGCATTTAGGCCGAATATTGTCAAAAATCTATATTTGAACACCAATTTTGCTTGAGTCAAAGCAAAGTCGGTTGCCTCGATGACCAATAGCTGAACCCTTGTACCCGTGTATTTGAGCTGAATGCAGCTCAAATCCTATGCTAATATACTAATACTGTTAGGAACGCGGAAAATGGATTTTCTCTCAAGAGCTCAATTCTGCGGTCCATGTGAGTTGGTCAGTGTTTAGATCGTGTTGCGTTAAATCTATATTTATACACTAATTTTGTTGGAGTCACAGCAATATTGATTGCCTCGATGGCAAATGATTAAATTATCTAATCCATCAGTGTTAGCCAGAATTTGGCTTAAATATTGGCCAAATGTATATTTGTACAACAATTCTGTTACGATTACGGAAAACTTGTTGCTTTAACGATCTAGAGCTAAATTCTGTGACTCATTGGTATAGGTATAAAATAAAATAATTTTTGTTGTATTTTATTGTAAGTTTTGTTATGAACGAATAAGTTCAAAGATAAATACGTAATTAAAAATGATTATTAATTTTATTAAAAACATAAATAAAAAGTTTACCTCGAGGAGGATTTGAAACTACGACCTGTACTTTGCTAGAGTACCGCGCTAACCAACTGCGCTATCAAGATTCAACCCAAGAGATGTTAATTTTATCTTTGTGTATTATATAAAGTTAATAATTGTTTTAACCAATAGTTTGCAAAGGCAAACGTATATTGGTGATAACGTAAAAGTTATGATGAATATACGAGTACAAATTCTGTAGAGAAGAGAAGAGGTTGCGTATCACTACTCTACTTATCCAATTCAGTAATATATAATGAAGTTAATAACTTAAATCTTTTAGTAAATTACACACAGCACTAAACTGAATAATATGCATGTTTGTTTTTGTATGGGTTTAAAAAACAACTACGGAAATAATTATAAAGTGTTGATTTTCAAGTATATCAGGCTGAAAACTATTGGAGAAGGTATGATTCTAACAAAAAAAAACACATATTTGAATCTTCCTCTTTCATACTTTTCCATTCTTTAAACTTTATTCAAAGGTTATCGTTTTAACACACTAATGGCCATATTAAAATGTACATATATATATATATATATATATATATATATATATATATATATATATATATACATAAAGTGGACACATGAAAAATTTGTATGATTGTAATTTCTCTATTGTCTGTTCGTTTCTGCATGTCTAACAACCAAAAAATCCATTGTGACACTTGTCACGTGACCATATATTTGGCGGGAATTAAAAAAAATGTTAACTTATGCAGAAAATGGGTCAAATTCACAAGATATCGAAAAATTATATAAGGTAGTGTTACAATACCTTAAAGTAACAGCGTATTATGATTATTTAAAGGCACATTTTGAAAATCTGATGGTGTTTCTTCTTTTGCAACTTAAATGCATTCTACAAGTTTTCTGGGGCGGGTAAATACTAGGATGAGATGATGGTTGATTTAAATATTTCAATCTATTTGTGAATCTTTTGGGAATCGATGAAAGACACATCTGGATTTAACACTACATCGATGTTCCACCTTTCCTCCTAAAATTTATCGGAAGAAACAGAATGCATTTTCTCGAGACAAGAACGTACCTCTTATGATTATTCATTTTTTAGTAAATATGCTACTTGTTGAGGGAAAACTTGACCAAGTTAAATGAGATAGAAAATGTTAGGTGAATGGGCATATATATATATATATATATATATATATATATATATATATATATATATATATATATATATATATATATCAAATATTGACAAAGGTCAATATCTCCTGTACAATCAATGATAACGAACAACATTTTAGAAGTTATTAGAGGTTAAGAAATTCATCCCCTAAGATTATTTTCGAGTATGCAGGGTACTTCAAAAAGGTAGCGCGGTAAACACTTTATGTTTTTTAATAGAACACCCTGTATATTCTTACATTTAAATTCACCCTAAAATTTTTGCAACGTCGGCAATTAAATTGAAAAATTCCTTAAATTTGTGAAAAAACATGGGTCAATGAAATTTGTAATATTTTTAACTTATAATAACTGCAAACAAAACGGAAACGGAAAGAGGAATGATGACAGAAGCCCCCTAAGATAACACAGATTAATGCTTTTCTAGAGGGTGTTTTATACGGTCATGCTACCATTGCTAACTTTAAGCCTCATTTTTGAAAGTTTTTTTAAATGGAACAGATTGTATTTTATTACTTGGGTTTGTAGGGAATTTAATCCTCTTTAACTTTTGTGAAGGTCCTCCTATGAATATTTTTACTAACTTTGATGGTATTTTAATTTTTATTTAAACTCTAGCAAAAAATTGAATGTTTTTCACCATTGTCGTTTTTCTAGTCATCTATGACATAAAATAAGAACAAAATATTATCAAAAGTAATATGGCTAGCATTTGCCAATCAACAACTGCTTCCATGGCCTACCATACTAACAATTCTGAAACTAAACCGGAAAAATAAAGAATATAGTTATCTAAAATTTTTTCCTTTCTATCCAGTTAACTATGGACTTTTTCAAAAAAACAAAAGGTACACTCAATTGGCCTCATAAAACTGAAAATCTTCCATATTTAACCATCCTTCTATCTGCTCTAGATTCCGAGATTCCCATACTAGATATAAAAAATTCACATTATATATATATATATATATATATATATATATATATATATATATATATATATATATATATATATATATATTTCAAAGATAAAATACCTATATACATGTTGTTTAAAAAGATGCGGCAATATTAAGAGGTTAATTGCATAGGCATTTTATACATAAAGTTCCTATAAACATAGGTCCGCAAACGCTTCGTTACCGATCTACAGCGTGTTGAAGTTTAATTTAAAAAACAGTCAACATTAGATTTTCCAAAACGGCTTGAGATATCATAATGAAATTTTACGCGTGTCAATAGCTGTGGAGATGCATACTTTCCAATACAACACGATGTTTCAGTCGTACCATTGGCGCACGTATTGGCACGTCACAGGATATTTTCAAGAAAAAGTAGGATGCCGCTGATTTCTAAAATAAAAATATTTTTCATTCTTTGTTCAATTGTGAAGAAAACGCTCTCGTTGCATAGTTATCCTAAAAAAATGAAATTATAGTATATTGTTTATTAGAGTAAAGTGATAGTTTATGGGCCAAGCTGAATGTTTATTTTGCCGAACGAATGGAAAATGATTATTCAGCTGAGCCACATAAACTCACTTTCACTCCGAATAACATATACTAGTTTATCCGCAAACGTAATCAGATAAATTAAAAATAAATGGTAAAGATCGAAAGGAAAGAGAAAAACTAATCAGGTAAAAAAATAAAATAATTAGGACGTTTTGCAAGTAATGAAACCATAACAACGCTCATTAAATAAGCAAATTGGTAAACGTAAAAACGCCTAAGCGCAAAAGTAAAACTTTTACTCCATGTCCGAGAAGTAAAGCTTTTACCTTTGAAATTTAGTCATAAAAGTGTCACTTTTGTGACGTTTGCGTATAAAAATTATTTCATTTCTTTTAATTTAAGTTAGCATCTAGATGTCTAATGACGACCTATCTCTGTCTGTCATGAAGTTTTAAACGTCTGACATAGGGGTATTTTAACAAAAAACCTGGCCAAAAGTCGTGAAAAAATTACCTCCTTTACGTGGAATAACGGTATTTTTTTAAATTATCAACCATGTACGGCTCTCGTGTCATCATATCTCTTTTATGCAAGTGAGTCGCATCTGTTCAGTCGAGTACCTTCAACGTTTTCAGTAATAACAAATATTTTAATATTTGGTTGCGTTTGTAGTGGATTTTTTATTTATCTAGTAATTATGGAAGTTGTGAAAAGAAGTATTTATAATATCCAACACTTTATTTGGTGATAATTAGAACCTTCTAAACATAATTAAAGATTCTTTGAATTTGTCAAATTCTTTGTAATTCTAAATGCTTATTAGTTCAACATAGTTCACGCACAATTTTAACTGAATTGTAATTCATAGATATTTGTGAACTAGAATTTATAAAAAAATCTTCCACCTATTTCCGCTTTGGTTCATACTACACTCATAATTAATCATATGCAACAAAAAATATTTTTTACACGATTTCGTTTTTCTTTGGTTGTTTTTAGATCACTCCCGAAATTCGTTATATAAGATTTTTTTGAAAAGTCCATCAAAACAAATTGATGAGAAATTTATGTTTTTAGAGAAGTATGTGGCTTCAATCACACAAAATTAATCAGATATATGGCGTCATCACCAACAAGAGCTACTAAGTTTAGAAAAGTGTTAGCTACTCCTAGTAAAATTGTTAAGAAGAATTCTGTGACCGAAGCCCTTGCAATCTTAGTAGAAACGAATTTAACAAGAAGACAATACCAAGTTATTCGCGAGGCCAACAAAGAAATATACCCTTCCATCCAATGTCAACTACCGTTCCTAAAATTTTGCGACGTGGTGCCACAGTAATAGAACAGGCCTTGTTGCCTATCCGGCAATTGTCAGAAGAAGCCCCTGAGTTACGGAATAAGCATTTCGCTTATACATTTTCCAGAAAATTTTCGCGGGAAGAATGTAATACAGACATATTGAATAGACTTTTATTGACCTCGGATCCATTTATAAGCTGTAGGTAGTAGACGGGCTCCTGCGAAGAGAAGTAAACCTTTTTCTTCTGAAACATTGAAACTCCTCCTACCAGGAACCTCAGACGATGAATACAATAGCTATGAAATCGAAGATACAGAGGAACCGGAATATAAAGGATGACCTAATTTTCTCATTTAATTTATTGAATTTTTTATTTTGCTTTTTTGTACAACAATGAAATAAATAGGTAATTTTGATCTGGTTCCTTGGCAAATATTCGCCATTTTGAATTTTTTAATTTCGAGAAAAAAATTATATAAATCAATGATTTCTATACAGGGTGTCTAGAATCACCCACGTTTTGTGGCTATCTTTGTTAGATACAGAGTCGGTTAAATTCGCAAAGTTGGGCAGAATTACATGATAATTCAAATACCGATAAGAAAATTCAACATTCTTGCCAACTTTTTAAGATATCTGAAACTAACTAAATATCGTCCAAATCTTCAATCGGCTATATCTTTTTTAATATTCAAAATACGAAAATGTTATAAGAGAGACTTTTGATTACGCAAAATGGAAAAAAAATTAGTAATTATTTTTCGAACTACAACCCAAACATGCATTTTTTTAAATTACAACATAGGTGGTTATGTACTGCTGGATGGCTTATTTTTCCTGATTTCAAAAATGTATAGCCTTGTATGTTTGGTATTACCAGTTAACTCAAAATTTTCAAAAAATTGTAATTATAGTATACAGTGTCGGTTAAATGGGAAAGTTATAAGAATTTTATAGCTATCATCATGGTAAAGTCAGATTTGAAGTAACTTTTTTGTTTTGAAATAATTGAAGAAAACAAAATTGTGCATTTTCTACTACCCCTGTAGCTCTTTTATTTGAAGTCTGACAACATTTTGATTTGTACATTATTATGACACTTTTAAAAGACAATTTTAAAAAGTAACAAAATTTATCTACAGCCATTTGTTTTGAAATACATACACTAACTATTGTTTTCATATGGACGCCATCTTGGATTTTACATTATCGAATAGTATTTTTATCACCTTTTCAGCGATGTATCACATGATACGAGAATTTACTTCAACTATCAAAATTTAAAAAATATAAAATTGAAATAGTAGGCCTTGAGAAGGCATGGATTAATAAATGAAAAATTTATACAATTAGATTCCTAATTATTGCAATTTCTAATAACTAAAATAAAACAAAACCGATAATAGTAACTATCATAAAACATGCTCGATATGTCCCCTCTACACTCCACACATTTTCATATCATGTAATACATTGTAGAAGAGGTGTTAAAATCCACTATTCGATAATGTAAAAATTCAAATAGCGTCCAAAAACAAAAGTTAGAAATGTATTAAACTTTGTAAGTAAAAACAGATAAATTAGCGAGGGTTTAACACTATATACTAAACAAATGCAGTTTGCCGCGGTGTGCTGTGACAATTAAAAACAAAACTTTGCATTGATGGACTGTCAAATAGTACATATTGAAGTATTTGTTGTAACCTGTTGCAGTTCGTACTGAAATAGTGACTATTAATTTATTAATGACTTAATTTAATTTAATAAAATTAATAATAATTTTTAATTATTAATGACTTATTCTTCTGAAGAAAGAAATGATATGCTTTTTTGCTATTACGTGTTTGACAGAGATGCTAATGCTGCTTCGGAATTATATCTTCAAACTGACATGGAAAGAAGACAACCCGATGTGAGGTTACTTGCCAAGCTCGAATCGAATTTAAAAAAATATGGGGCTTTTACTGAACCTCAAAATTTTAAAAATAACGTCAACACAGAAACAGAAGAACGTGTTTTAGCTTACGTGAAATTGCGAGCGAGTGCAACACTTCCAAAGATAAAGCCCGCGTTATTTTGAAACACTATAATTTTAAGCCATATCATTTTCATGTCGGAAATACACTGTATGTTGAAGATTATCAGAATAGATTACGTTTTGCTACATGGTTGATTAATGAAAGTCGAGCAAACAATCAATTCTCGAAAACAATTCTTTTTACCCATGAAGCAAAATTTACCAACAACGGCATCTTCAATAGAAAAAATCATATCCAGTGGTCCCAAGAAAATCCTCATTACTGTTGAGAGGAGAGCTCAATATGCTTTTTCAGAAAACGTTTGGTGCGGTATTATTGGTACCAAAATCCTTAGGCCGTTTTTTTATGAATACAATTTAAATTCCGAAAGATATCTAACTTTTTTACGACACAAATTTGAAGAAATTTTGGACGACCTTCCGTTGAACGTAATTCAAAATTTGAATTATTTTCAACACGACGGGGCACCAGCACACAATGGATTACGTTTTAATAACTGGATAGGAAATGTAGGTCCAATAGCTTGGCCGCCGCGATCTCCAGACTTATTCCCTCTGGACTTTTTCTTGAGGGGTGCAATTAAAGACAAAGTGTACCGAGTAAAACCTGGTAATCTAGACGATTTAAAAAATAAAATTCGTGTTGCTATACAACAAATTAGAACCCAAGGTTTATTAAAAGTTCAAAACGAAATTTTAAAATGGCGTCAAATGTGTGTTCAAAATAATGGAGGGGAATTTGAAGCACTTTTTTTGTGTTATCTGTTTTTTTTTATGATGGTGGATCTGAACAGGCTAAATTTGGCATATCGTGCTAAAGCACTCAGGAATACTTAGGAGGATGGATAGAGGGATAATGAATTGCCAATAGATGCCTATGGACAGCTACCATAAATTTTATCATATCATAAGTGAGAGGAAAACAGGAACTAGGTAGATCATTCCAGAGTTTAGAAGCCGTGTAGACAAATGTGGATTGCGCCCGTTTGGTACGACAAGTGGAGATTTGTACTGTATACTGATGGTGTGAATCAGCGAACCGAGTGTTTCTCGCAAAGATAGCCCGAGATGGTATCAAAGAATATAATTCAGCAGCACAATAGCCGTTGTAATAAGGATAATAGAAAGAAAGAACTGAAACCATCCTTCTAAGCTCAAGGGACTGTATGTTAGAAGTTAAGGACGAGTCATCTATAAGCCTAATTGCTCTCTTTTGAATACGATCAGCGATATCGAGAGCGTATTGGGGAGCACTAACTCAGAGGTGAGAATTATATTCCAGATGAGGCCGAATTTGGGCCTTATACAGCAGAAGGAGTTGCCGAGAGGTAAAGTACTGCTTAGATCTGTACAAAAGCCTATTTTACGAGCAGCTGT
Source organism: Vesta saturnalis (assembly GCA_036346205.1). Lineage (NCBI taxonomy): Eukaryota > Metazoa > Arthropoda > Insecta > Coleoptera > Lampyridae > Vesta > Vesta saturnalis. The sequence goes on along the minus strand of JARFJB010002461.1, from coordinate 2,650,331 downwards.
TTTGGTAGCTGACAGAAGATGGTCAACCCATGAGAGATTTGAAGATACAGTCATACCCAACAGAGTAATAGAGTCTGAAAACTTAAGAACTGAGCCATTCATACTTACAACAGGAAATGATTGATCTTTTTTGGCGGGCACAAGGCAACACTGAGTTTTGTTAGCATCAAATTTAACTAGATTATTGCTTCCCCATTCGAGAATACGTTGATTGAATTTGCCATTTCAGATTTAATTTCTTGATTTGACATAGTAGGTGGATTACCACTGTGAGTAGACTGAGATGAACTACAGTAAAGAGTGCTATCGTCAGCAAATCAATGGATGGGGTTACTTGTTGAAAAAATAAGGTCATTTATGGACAGCAGTAAAAATGTAGACGCTATAACGAATCCTTGTGGTACGCCCGCGTTAATGCTAACTTCTTTTGAAAAAAAGCCATCAACTACGACACGTATTCGTCTTTTATCAGATGATGACCGTATCATTTAACCCAAACGAGAGGTGAGTTTGGCAAGTAAACACTTATGCCAAACTTAGTCAAATGCCTTTGAGATATCAAAAGCGACTACAACTGTTTCACCGGACTGCTGTACTGGGTGACATATGGAAGAAGATCACCTGTTGAACGGCTTTGCCTAAACCCATATTGGTGGTCACTAAGGAGTTTGTTAGTTTCAAGTAACGTGAGTAGTTGCTGATTGATGACGTTTTCCATGATTTTAGACAAAATGGAAGTGATGGCAATTGGTCGGTAGTTTGAGAGGGTCGGTCTTATCGCCTTTTTTGGGAATAGATTGAACATTTGCTAATTTCCATGATGAAGGGAATTCCCCAAGAGACATAGAGATCGTATAGAGCTTAGATAGGACTGGTACTAGTTCGTGGGAACATTTCTTTAAAACAATAGCTGGGATACCGTCTGGGCCAGTCGCCTTATTGAGATCAAGCCTACTGATGATCGATTCCAAGAGCTTGTACCGAAAATGAATTGGTTTCATAGCGTATGAAGAATCATTGAAACACGAGTTTGATGCAAACAAATCCACAAAACATTGGCTTTTCTACAGAATCACAACTATCCGATCCGTCAATAGATGTCAGCGGAGGAAATGAAGATGTTCCAAAGTTTTTACTAATGGCTTTAGCTAAAGACCAAAATTTACGACTGCCTAAAGGAGATGTAGCTAGTTCATTGCATTTTCGTTGTTCGAACAACTTTTAGTTTTAGTGATTTCACTTTTGCAGATATTTCTAGCACCAACGTATTCTACATGACTGTCGACCGATTTATTAGATTTCCGTTAATGTAATATTTATTTTTAAAGATATTGCATCAGCACAAGCCTTATTGAACCAGGGTTGGGAACGTGAATGACCTATACGTACTGTTTTTGGGAATGTATAACTCATTCCCATGAGGATGACTTCAGATACTGAAAGAGCGATGTCCAAGAAGAGGACGACTTAAAACAAAATTCGCGCCATGGAAAGGTTGCAAAGAAATCCCGTAAATCACTCCATGGAGCTGACTTAAAACACCACAAGGTTCTATCGGTTTTGCGAACAACAGTAGAATTAGGTACAGTAGAAATGATCTCTATTAGACAATGGTCGGAAAGACCTAAAGGCGAAAGAACGAAAGTTTTATAAACAAGATGTAGATGTAAGAAAGAGATCTAAAAGATGTGGAGTATGGTTAGGGTTATCAGGGATTCTTGTGGGTTCAGAAATCATTTGTGTGAGATCACATGAAATAGCAAATGTTTCTACACTATGACCAGTGGGATTTGTAGTAGATGAAAACTGCAGCCAATTAGAGTTATGAACATTGAAATCGCCTACAACTGAGGTATCGCAAGATGGAAACTGAGACAGAAGATAATCAACTTTCATACTAAGGTAATCGAAGAAATCTTGAAGGTTACTGTGATTTGGAGACTTATAAATGCATCAGTAGAATTTCACAAAATTAAGACCAGAATGTTTAACCAAATCACGTCAAAATTTTTATTTTCTAAGGAAGAAACCCTCGGAGCTTTCAGAGGAGACTTGTGTTTCAGATAGAAACAAAATATCAGGTTGCAATTGTTCAAGATGTTGGTGAATAGCATTAAGATTAGATCTGATACCGTGGATGTTGCAGTAGTGAATCAGAAAGTTGATACTTTCGACGACCGAGGTCGCTTGGGCCCTGCCCTCACCGGACATCCGAATGGGGCAGGATTTTACGTCCGGCATTTATTACCCTAGAAACCACATCCATCTTATTTTTAATTTGGGACTTTTAATCCGTAGGAAGACAGTGAGGGCGAGAAGGAAGAGTAAGGATGAGAATAGATTAAGGATGATGGAAAAGGTAACTGGCAGCCCTTACCGAGCTCAGAAAATCGAGACCCAACATTAAGGAGCCCATGGTGAGGATGGTGGTACCTCCCCGGCTGGCATGAAGTATACATGCCTACCACCTTTTTTTTATATTTTTTGCTGTTACTCTTCGTTGTAAGCTAAATTTCTTTAGAGCTCTTTTATTTTGATAATGTAGTACATTATTTCTTGTCGTTTCACGGCACATTTTAATTTGTTTAATAAATATTATAATTACCTCTTTTTGAAAATTGTGAATTAACTAATAATATTAAACAAACAAAGCTATAAATTTTTGAAATCAGAAAAAAATAAGCCATCGAATGAGTCCATAGCCACCTATAGTTTTTCTATAGCCATTTAAAAAAAACGTGTTTTGGTTGTAGCTCGAAAAATAATTACTAAAAAAATTTTTTATTCGCATTTTCCCATTTTGCGTTAAAATAGCTATAAAACGTCTCACTTATAACTTTTTCGTATTTTGAATATTAAAAAAGATATAGCGGATTGAAAATTTGGACGATTTTTAGTTATTTTCAGCTATCTTAGAAAGTTGACAACAATCTTGAATTTTCTTATCGGTATTTGAATTACCATGTAATTCTCATCAAAACTTTGCTGATTCAACCGACTCTGTACCTCTTATAATAACAAAGATAGCCATAAAACGTGGGTAGATTTTGGACACCCGGTATAAAACACGCTGAGAACAAAAAAGTCTAGGAGGACAACCTGATTTCTCTGAACTGGCAGTTAGAAGCTTAAAAAGTATGTCCGCCATTTTTAATTCTCTGCGTTTGAGAACAGAATCGTAATCTCCTCCCTCGGAAACCCCTTCATACTGATTTTTAGACAAATTAGTAACAAATTGTAGTTTTGACCACGTTTTTGAGGCAAATACCCTTATGTGCGTCTGTTTGACATAGATTATTGTTTTTGCGTTTACAATGTTGCCTATTTTCGTAATGAACTTCTTATAAAAGAGGTTGCATAAGTATCCTAAAAAAAAATGTTATTAAAATTATTTCATTCCTTTTAATTTCTGCTTTGTAGGTTAGAAGGTCGTGTGGTATTCCACACCAGATATTTTAATTTTTAAAATTTAGTAGTGTATAGAAATAAATATGCTGAATACAAAAATGGATGCCAAGTTGGCAAGAACTATACCAACTGTCGTATAAATTCTTACATAAAATATAAAAAGCGTTTTCCAATAATACATTTTACATAGATTTGGTTTCATGCCAAAAAGTAGGAAAGCGAAATCCTCTTTAAGGGATGAAATCTAATTTAAAGGTTAAATTTCTCTAATTAAGCTCTAGATTGAATATTAACGAATAATCTGTTTATCTAAAAATAAACACATTCATCTAACTAGGTTTAGATTAACGTGATTATAAGGAATCCTAGTTAAAAACATGAATATCAATAAAGGTACGTTTCGAATACGTGTCTATTATGTATACAAAAGAAGAAAAAACATAATTGAAAATTTTGGGATGACATTTTTAAAATACCATTAAATGAAGGGAAACGTAAAATTGAAATCTCCACATCGTTTACTCACATAACAATTTTGCATGTAAAAATGAAGAAGAATAGAGTGAAGCTCGTAAAATATACAATTTTTCGTTACAAATAATCTAGATGGGTTTTAAATGTTATCAAAATTTTTGTTTTATATAGAAAAATGTAGAAAAGGTTTCAGAGATAAAATGGTTAACTTCGCAACCCTTAACACTACTTTACATAATATTAGGTATCTAATAATTCCCTTAACTCACATTCTGTAGTAGATTTATTCTACAATTCAAATGAGCTTGGGAAATTTTGTGATAGTTATCATTCAAATTCTCGTCATAAAGGGATGTTTTAGAGAAAGTTTAATTTTACTGTAAATAATTTCTGTATTTTCATACAGTTGAAATTGAGTAAAATGCAAATTTGAAAATAGAAAAAAATGTATAATTTGCATCTCTAAATTAAAATTCTCATTCAAGCTTTTGAAGTGCCGGATACCAGTCACGCACTTAAAAAAAAGCGATTTTGGTGATTATGTTTCAACACACGATATTTTTAACATAAAAAATAATTATCTAAATATTCAAGTAATACTATAAAATAAAATCTATTTTAATATTAATTAAACTGGCTGTTACTTGATGAAACTATATTACTTAAAATGACAATTTTTGATAACATTGTGTCTTCTTCAGAATGAGTATTTAAACTAAATTTACTGTTTTTTTATTAGTATGCTTAATTGTTAGGTACTTAAGGCCAGTTGTACCACCAGAAAATAAGTTTTAAAATAGTCAGGCCGACTCAAATATAAGTTGAGCTTATGATGTTGTTGCATTACAATAGAAATATATCGTTGCTTAACTACGTCGAGCTTACGCTCTATTATACTCGGCAACATCGCTTCAAATTCTAAAGTTGAAATTCTATTGGTTGCTTTGAAGGGAATGGGAACAACAAACATTGGTTACCCTAACTCAACTTTATTCGTGTGTAGCCTTAGTGGTGTACGTTGCACGTTTAAATAATGACGTCAATTAAAAAAAGAGTAAATTATTCTTCAACGGAAAAGAATGTGAATCGATCTTGTGGAAAAACACAAGAAGATTATAGAAAGCAAAGCGACGAACGCCGTTTGTAATCAAGAAAAAGACGGTGGGGAGTTCAATGCACAAGGCATTAATGTTCAGAGGGACATTGGTTCTTTACGCAAGCTTTGGTCAAGTATAAAGCAAAAAACCAAAAAGTTGTGCGCACGAAATCGCTTAGAGTTGATGAAAACTGGCGGTGGAATGAAAATTGTCGTAGAAACACCAGACGAACAAGTTCTAAGTATGCTCGACGAAGCTTGCGTATCAGGACTGGTAGTTAATTACGACAGTGATAACGTTCGAGGTATGTACACTATTATTAGATCATATCTTGTTTTTACTACATACTTAATTTGCAGATATGTTTTTGAATGCTACCGCATCGACACTCGAAACGTTATCGCCACAACCGAACATTCCCGACCCATCCCACGCATCAACACTCGACCTGTTGTGTTCACAACCGAGCTACAACCTATGATTCCGGCCCATCCCATGGCACTCAGGTCTCTCATCCACGTCTTCTCACTTAGAAGTGAAATCTCGAAGGTTAACTGACAATTATTGTAATGTAATAATTACAGTGAGTTACATTTAGAAAATAGTTCCATGCGGTAGACGGACTGTGGATGGACGGACTGCGGACGAACGGACACCAGAACAAGAACAACGAAAAGGAAACAATCGATGATCAACCCAGTAGATTGTAACAACCCATTTTGAGTTGTATTAGAATATACCCTAATTTAGGTCTTTCGTTCATTCAGTTGTAAATATAAGAAAAATTTATTTATTAATGATTTGTAGCTATGAGGTAGGCAACTTAATTTGCATTTTGGTGTAACTTAAGTGCATATCTTCTTAAGGGTATATATTTCTTAATGGTTTACACTCCCACTTTAAATTTTCTTCTGATTATTTTATTCGCGCAACGCGTCATCACCAGATATTCAAAGCGTCCATTTTTTACTTCCTGATGAATGTGGTGTTGTTAGAAAGCTTTTTTTGTTTCCACCTAAATTTTGGTGAAAGTACCATCGATTTGATGGTAAGATATTTTAACTCATTATACTAAAATTAAAACATTTGCTCTTTTCAGGCACTTTTACTTTCCTTTCTTTTATTTTTACTTGATTTACACTTTTATTACATTTTAAGTGCGCATTTAATTTTACTGTTGCGTACGCTTTCATTTTATGGTTGCAATTTTTTTGGGAATTTCAAGAAATGCAATAAATATTGGTTTATTCAATTTTAAGAAGACAAATTTATAAGAGATAAAATTCCAGTTTGGGTGTGGTTGACAACATAAAAGCAGTGTTATTGCAATATATTGCGCAACATTGACACAAGGATTACGTCATTTTGGTTTGCATTTCTGCACTATTTTTATAATACCAGGGTTCTCCAAGTAATACATTTTGTACAGGTATTTATTTTTAATGATTATTAGTAATTTAAGGCTTGTTTTAAGATATATTTTATATAACCCTATCATTTTACATGTTAATAAACATAGTTCTATATTTTTATAAAATTTTTAGTGTAGAACTCGGTTTAGGTATTCCGAGCATTATTAAGAATAACTTGGCGTCCGAGATCATTTTATTAGTGTTACATTGCAATTTTTTATATTGATGTTCAGTGGAAGTAATCAAGCAGAAATTTAGGTAATTAAGCAAATCAAAATAATGAACCTCCCACTCTAAACTACCGACTGAATCAAAGACATTATTTGTGGTGAATGGTTAGTATCTCCAGTTAGTTTAACGATTTGTTTTGGAGAACTTTACACCTATTTCTTTATTCATTTATGTTATTTAAAATTATCACCATTTACACCACTTATATTTATAAGATGAGGCAAAAATTGCTGTTCTACGTGCTCATGAACAGGAGGTACGAGACAAGACTGAGCAAAATAGAAAGTTGTTTGAACTTGAGTATGAGCACAAAAAATGAATGTATGATTTGCAATACGAAAAAGCAAAAAAAAATTTGTAAATATGTAAAATAAATGTCTATTATTATTATAAAATTATTAATTATTAAAATAAGTATTTGTAAGCAATTGTCGATAATCTGCTCTAGGGTTATTTTTAATTGCTGCAGCTGGAACATCTAGCAAAATCAACTGTTGCACTTTATGATCGTTGACTTGAGGATCAATTGGTGGGTTCACTTCTCCTCTACTCGTTGTGATATTGTGCATCACAGCTGTCGCAGTAATTGCGTTGACGGTGTTTCCAATTTAAGACGACAGCCTCAGCAAGGATAGGAAAATGACGTTTCCATACCCCAAATAAATTTTCTGTTTTGACCCTCGTCAACTTATGGCTTCTATTATATCGTAATTCACTAGGCGACTGTGGATTTCCATATAGTGTATACATATACCAGGTATTTTTATAAGCAGCATCGCCTTAAAGTTGAGAAAATTAATAATTTGACTTATCGTATAATATACAAGAATTACCTAGCAATATACCGCTTCTAAATTCTTCTTGCTCGAAACGCAGTTTTAATCGTGAATTGTTGAATATCGTTGCATCATGAGCAGAACCAGGCCACCGTACAACTAAATCTCTAGTCAGTAAATCTGCATCTCCAACCACCTGAACATTTAAAGAAAAATAACCTTTGCGGTTTCTGAAAATTTCGGCCCTATCTCCTCCTACAAAAGTTTAATTAGTTAAATTGTAATTGCAATATTGATAAAACTTTATTTACCTTGCGATTGTATTTTTATGTGTGTTCCATCAATTACCCCAATCACAATTTGTTTTGACACGCTACAATCTCATTTTCATTTCTCGGCATATACACCGTGTCCAAGATAAGGATGCCCACGATGGGGATCTCGGAAACGGTAAGAGATGGAAGGTCGGTTAAATGGAACAAAAGTTACGCATTTGAAAGGATGTATTTATGGTCTTTGTAGAACTCGAATATCTCTTTTAGTTTTAAGATATTTGAAAAAATTTTAAATTTCTGATTTTCCTTTTTATTTTTTCTGACCTTATTTGAAGAGCTACCAAGAAAAGAAAAGCACATTTTCATTGCCTCTTTTCTAGCTCTACTTATTGCTGTTATTAAATTTTTATACAACGTTCGTTTGTTAGCAACCATCATCAACTTTATTTTTTAAATACACGAAAAATTATTTTTGCATATTTAAATTCTCTTCTTGATTCTAAATTCAACGATATACCACACTTTATATTTTTGATACGTTTCAGATGAGAAAATTCATATTCAATATAAAACATCGAAAACGTACAGTTAAAACTAATACAAAAACAATAGAAAACCGTAAAATTATTATAAAATTATGTTTTGTAATTTTAAATGATAGACAAATTAAAAACAAATTTATTTTAAAGGTTAATAAACTCAGAAAAGATGCTCAAAAGATTCCCGTTATTCTCTAATCATAAATAGCATCTTCTAACTATAGCATCTAAAAGATTCTTCAGCATTTGAGGAGTAATACTAGCAAACGCTTCGAGAACTAATCTTTGTAAAATTTCTTCGTTTTCAATATCGTTTCCATAAATGTAATTTTTAATGTATCCCCAAAGAAAAAAATCCAGAGGTGTTATATCTGGAGAACGGGCTGGCTACAGTACATTTGCATGAGTGCCAATACATATTTATGGAAATCTAACTGACAGACATTCTCTGACAACTCTGGAATTATCTGCTGGTGCACCGTCCTGCATAAACCAACAATCTTCAACTTCTTGGAAAGGCAAATCATTCAAAGCTATCTCTAATTCATTTTGGAGTAAAATTTGGTAACGTTCAGAATTTAAGGACTCGTGGTAAATGAAAGGACCTATAATTCGAATACCGAATATAGCAGCCACATATTAAATCCGAAACGGTGTTGGCATCTGGTAGATAACTTGGACATGAAGGTTCCAGTTGCTACTCTTTTAGCTTTAATGAATAGCTTAACAAGCGTAACCATTTTAAACTATTGAATCCATAGCTTTGAAGTAGTACCACGATTAGCTATGACTCGGAGCTGTGCAGAACTCTTGGTTTTTAATTCCCCTGCACACTCTTTTTCGTGTGCTAACAAAGTCAAGCATTTATATAAGTCAAAGGGAGACCACTTGCGATTTACTTCATGAAACCATTATGTTCAGGAATCCCGGGCACATTTTTCCACTTACCGTAAAGCCAAATCAGGTCTGCCAAAGAAGGTGTAATGGTATTAGCTGAGGCAAATATCTTTTTGAGATCTTCAAAGTTGATATTCACTTAACTAGGAGGATTTGATTTTTCAAAATGTTGTGAGCTCCAGCTCACCAACTAGTTGAGCTGGTATTGTTTTCTTTACTAGCACAATTCTATGATCTGGAACAATAGCGTTTATACGGGTTATCAAATATATTCCCCCCATTGCATGGAAGGTATTATATCCATCCACTGTGCGAGTGTTAAAATCTGCGTTGTCATGAACAAATTGATCGAAAGCTGCCGGGTCTATTTGTACTGATGGTCTCATGAGTCCCGGTACTTCAACAAGATCAGCTTCGGAATAAGAGGCGTAAAGTCCAAAGCATGACATAACATCAATCAATTTTTGAGACATACATTTTATAAAAAAAGCTGACAGCCCAATTTGTAAGGGGGGAAACAAAAGGGGTTGGCCTGGCTGCGCTAATAACACTGTGTGAAACAGCTAACACTTTTTTACGTTTCAGTGTTTCCTCGCTTTTTCTTGAGTATCAGTCTTTCTAAGGAAACTTTGAGAACCTCCGCAACAAGGCTTTCAATTTCCCCAAGAAAGAATCTGGAGGAGGATAGTCATCCACGGCATACAGTACTGATTGTCTCTTACAGAATTACATCATACGCTATACTCAACTAATCGAAGATCATTCTGGTGAACGTTTTCAATATACTACGAATTTGCCAAAATCTTATGGCCAGTATGTTTTCCTTTGAGGAATGCAGTTGCCCTTATCTATTATTAGGTGCTCTAATAAAAACTGGCACTCCTCGTCATTGCATTCCATAATAGTTCAAATGTCATTCATGGACCTCTAAACCTCTTCAGAATGAGGGCCAACCTTTTATTATCAACCTGGAGCCTATTAATGTACAGTACGTATTGATAACCGCTGCACCGAAATCATCTCCACGTAATTGAGCGTGTTTCATAACCGTATCTTTCATCTTCATTTTCGTCACATAATGAACCAAATTACATTTATGAGGAGGCAGTTGTTGTGAACTTTGGAAATCTTTAGGAATGTGTTTTGGAATAAAAAAGCAGAACATGGTCTTAATTTTCCTGAAGATGTGCTTGGTTCAGCAGGTTTCTTCAGGTGAGCAGCTATCACTCCATCATTCTTATGTAACTTTTCGGACATGAAAACGTTTTATTTCTTTCTCTTGGACCACTTTATCTGCACCCTCACTCAAATTTTTTGAAAAGCAAACTATTCACCTATTAAAATCGGTACCACAAAAATAATCTAACAATTTGATGTTACTATATTTGACACATTAATGCTCATAATAGTTTTTATGAAACTTATATTAATTATTAATCATCACACTGTAAAACGACGATAACTTTCTCTCAAAAGATCTGCCTGATTGCCAAACTGGTTTGAAATTGACCATAAAAATTATTTGAAAAATAGGTGACGTGCGTAGGATTTGGTGTTTATAAATTACGTCACAAATTTCATGTAAAAGGCTCTATATTAAATAAAATAAGCATAAAAAAAATAAAAACAAAAAATAAATAACGCATAATGAACGAATCAAGACTACATCCCCCAATCAACTGGTGCTGGTTCAAAGTGCACCAAATGCGAGATAGAAAAACAAAATAATAAGATAATTGGGGCGTGAAACTCCGATTTAGTACGAAATACAAGGACAAGCAAAAATCTACACTTAGTGATATACGAAACAAGTTGTCCTTACATAATTTCCTTTCTTAGGTAGAACTCCACAGCGGGCAACAAAACTAACGAAGGTACTTTATCGAGCATAAAACACATTCGACGATAATTTAAATCATAATGGTTTAACTCAATATGCTCCTTGTTTTAACAAAAATTTCCAAAATTTAACTTGAATCTTTTAAACCCAGCTTAATGTAACATCCGCAATAATATTTAGCTGTTGCTTAAAGAAACTTAATTTTTAGGGTGACGCGATAAGACTTTAACGGTAATAGTAGTTTAAATGGGATGAACTCACTACATCCGAGAAGTAGGCGCCTCCTTTTTTTAAGCGGTAACGAAACAGATTGGTTGTGTCAAATTGAGTACTTAGTAAACCACTCAAAACCGAAAGTCCCACGCAATGATAAATGTTTGATACAATCGACCGACGCTCGGTGTCACCATTTCTCTTATCTTTTAAGTTACTGTACTAGACCTTCACACCTTGAGTTCGAATCCTTAACCCATTAAGAAAGTAAATCTAACAATCCATCTCTTATAATTTATTAAATAGTTTATGTAATTCACCAATCAAGTTTATTTTGCTGAGATGAAACATCAAATTCTATGAGAAAATCATCTAACACAAAAAATGTAGTTTCATTCTGTAATCGCCAAACAATTGCACAATAGTCAAGCTTTCAAAGTGTCCATTATATTACAAATAAAGAAAAACGCTACTAAACTTATGATGAATTTAACAAAATTTTCTCAATGCATTTTCAAAACATCCGAAATCTAATTAATCCGCATTAATTTTTTATAACAAAATACTCGCCCACATGTCGGTCTTCAAAAAATTCAATGAATATGTTTGTATCATTGTAATCTAAAATGCTTGACATTTTTCACTGACATCCTTGTGATGATCTATTTAATAGTATAATCAGTTTTATGTATTCGGTATAAAGTGAGGGCGTGTCCGTGAGGCCCAATATTCTCAAAATCGGCATCAAAAAGTTAGAAAGTTCCTTTTAAATTGGCATATTCATTATTGCTATTTATATTTATATTTAATGAAATAGAAGAACGCGATACATTCACAATATTCTGTATTTGAATGTTATTTTTAAAAATATTCGTTTTTTACAATTTTACATAATCAACACTCAATAAGAAACTCACTCGCTTACTCACTGACGCACTCACGCATTCACTCACTCACTCACGCACGCACACACACACACACATCTAATTACCACTTAATAACCTATCCTTAATATAAACCAACAGTGAATTAGCCTCCAAGTTCTCTGCAACGATTATAGCCTAAAAATGATTCATATACGGTATCTTGAAAGTAATAACGTGCAAACACCAAAATTTGTTCACTTTTTCCAATATTTTTGGTTTCGTCTACGATGACGGCGAAACATTCACATTCACCAACTTTTGTACTAATCTTAAATCATGCGATCTAAGCTGGTAATTGCATGAGACACAAATTTTGCGGATCAATTCGTTTTAATGGTGATGCGTGTATTTTGCGTTTCGTGGACTGTAGTGCAGCCTTTCCTTGAGAAAACTGTTGTTTCTGAATAATAATTCCAACAGCCCTAGAAAATTGCCTATAAATAAAAATATTTTAGAGAACGACCAATGAGTACACATTTATATTAGTTATCGAAGGGATGTGTACTTACTCTACGTGTTTGGAGGGCCAATTGGCGTTGATTTATCAATCAACGCCTCTGATACTATTTCTAACTATATCCGGTTTTAAGTTATTATTTATTTCGGGTGTCGGCAAACTTTACCTCTATTCTCACTTATTTCAGTTTCGTCGGCTCCTCTAAACGCAATGCCCTGTACAGCTTGTTGTTGCGGGCGAAAATGGCAGTAGAATTTGATTTAACGCATAAGGGGGGGGATCATGAATAAAAGGGCGCCAGCTTGTTTATAATCGAAAATATCGGGAACTAATCACCTTAATGCGAGTATTCCATAGCCAAGTTCAAAAGAAACAAAGAACTTTCTTACCTTACGTCGCATAAACCAGGTGAATCGGTAAAATTAAAGCCTCGGTACAGCACTTCCTGTAAAGCTTCAAAATATTTGCAGATAGTCAAAGTAAAATGATATGCTAGAACACCAGCCGGTAGGTCATCGGCTTTATTTACTCTAATGTTACTTTGTGTTATTTCTTATAAGTGAAATTATACATTTAAAAAAATAATAACTAGAAAACCAATTCAATAGTGAAATCTCATCACTTAAACATTGTGTTAGTAGTGCAAGATAATTTTAATACCACCATTACGGACACGACTAATAATATTAGTGTGGCACGATCTACTTGCATAAAGTGTTGAAAAGAGAAGTTCTATTCCAACAAGATATGCTTACTTCACGAGCTGTCGGAAGATGGTTCTGAACGGCAAAATGAATGTTGTGACTAAATGCAACAATTATGTTATGGTAACGGCAATTTTGTAACAAGAATAATTTTTACGACCAAGCAACATTTGCTTTACACGTGAACAGACAAAATTGTCGTTATCAGCAATGATACATGGTATCTGTTTAGGTAAAATTTTTCTTCAAAATGACCACATCTTCTAAACTGCTCTGTTTAACATAATCAAACCTTATATTTAAAGAATGGCCAAAGTGAGCTGAATCCAAATTTGAAATAATATACAGTGTCCCATTCAAACAATCTATATTTAATTCACCCTGTATAAATGAAACACCCTGTATAACCTAAAATAATTTTAAAATATACACCTCATTTCGTTCTGCCACACTTCCAAATTATGTTCTCCTATTCCATCAAACAAGGCCGCAGACGCAAGTTTGGGACACACTGTATTAACGATATCCCGGTCTAGGACGTTTAGGCGCGTCTTTAGGCGCGCACCGTTAAACGCGCGCTTTTAGACGCAGAGCCACTAGGCGTGATCCTTTAGGCGCGCGAACTTTTAGGCGCCGGAATATTAGGCGCGAGTACAGTTAGGCGCTACTTGAATGACTCTAACATTACCTATGAAATGTAGTTTGGTAATTATGGAGCGAGTATGAGTTATGTATAGGCTACAAGCTGTCGGATCACATTTTATTCAACCTTAATGAGGGTATGAAAACAAAGGGATTAAAGGTTATAAAACGATAAGGTTTAAGCAATGGTTTTCTTTTAAATCTGGATGGCATATTTCATTCATTGATTAAATTACCAGATGATTAGACATTTTCAAGAACACTTTCAAGGTTTCTAAAAGAATGTAGGTACGTCGCAAAAATACTGATCTCTGCAAACCGTATGGTGATATACAGGTATGCAATAAAATATACTGTAAAATATACATAACTATATATATATATATATATATATATATATATATATATATGTACAGGGCTGGGCAAATGTGTGAAACCCCTGATTTCTGGCTAAAATATTGATTGTGTCAAAAAAGACCTTAACAAAAGTTAATGTAAATTTTATGATCTATTCAGTGGCGTACTAGGATTTGCAGCAGCTACGCCAATATGCGAGATATGACGTCATCGATGGTTTTTAAATGGGTGAGCCTGTATATTTTCGCATTTTCAGATATACCGTTTTCTCAATTATAATGATATATGGTTTGGTAAGTATGCGACTTGTCGTTTTTAAATATTAGCTAAAATAATACAATGAAGAAGATACATATTATTTAGTAATTTTAATGAACTTTTAATTTACAACAAAAATTGAGCGCTTCATATTGAGAAAATATTCATAGTAAATGCTCAAATTGGAAACCTTCAGCACCTTGACAGTGTCCTATTCGGTCAGCAAAGGCTCTTACGGAGTTTTGAATGGCTTGCTGTGAGATTTCTTGTACAGCCACTAATCCGGTCTTCCAGTTCTTCTAACGACTGAGGTTTGGTCTTATACACAATAAATTTTAAATGACCCCATAGAAAATAGTCTAGAGGGCTTAAATCTGGCGAACGCGGTGGCCACTCAATATGTCCTCTTCGACCTATCCATCTCCCGGCAATATTTCATTAAGATATTGACGCACGTCAACTCTATAATGAGGCGGAGGTCCATCCTGTTGGTACCAAATTTCATTTGAGGGTCGTTCAGGATTCTCCTGGTTCGGAAATAAACGAACTAATGCTGGAACAATCTGCTCCTGCAACAATTGTAAATACCGATTAGCATTTAAATTGTCTCTCAAAAGAATGGTCCAATTATGTGTCCTCTGATTATACCCGCCCATACATTTAATTTTTGAGGATATTGGATGTGACCTTCTTCCATCCAGTGAGGATTGTGGTCAGACCAATAGCGACAGTTATTTTGATTGACAAAACCATTCAGTTGAAATGTTGCTTCATCTGAAAAGACAATATTATTGAGAAATTGCCATTCATTTCAATGTGATCCATCATTGACTGGCAAAACTGCATTCTTCTATCAGGATCATCTTCATTAAGTTCTTGTATTAAATGCATTTTATACGGATGGAGATGATTTGTGGACAATATCCTTCTTACCGATCTACCGCTAATATCGTGATGTAAGGCTAGTTTTGGTACTGAAGTTATCGGTTCTACTTACATCAAGAATAATATCAAGTGCCATATCTTCATTTGTAGCCGATTTAGTTCGACCTGATTTTGGCCGATTTCTAACACTTCCAGTTTCGTGAAATTTCCGCACAATCCTCGAAACCGTTGATTTGGAAATCTGAGGATTCTCTCCGGAAATGTTGCATTAAAAATAGCACATGCATCTTTTAAAGATCTCTGCCTGTCTCCAAATCCAACCATCATTAACAACGAAATACGCTCACGTTCACATAATTCAACCATGATTAAACAATACTAATACTTTACACCGAAATTATCTGACGGAATTAACAGTAACTGACAATAATACAAAATATTTGAGCTATGTTACAGAAATAACCATGGCAACAACAAAAAACGAATATCTTTTATTAGATAGTACAGCGACAGCGATCTCTTATTTTATTATTTTATTTAATATTTAAAAACGGCAAGTCGCATACCTACCGAACCTATATCATTATAATTGAGAAAAACGGTATATCTGAAAATGCGAAAATATACAGGGTCACCCATTTAAAAACCATCGATGACGTCATATCTCGAACATTGGCGTAGCTGCTGCAAATCCTAGTACGCCACTGAATAGATCATAAAATTTACATTAACTTTGTGAAGGTTTTTTGATACAATCAATATTTTAGCCAGAAATAAGGGTTTCCACACATTTGCCAACCCTGTATATATATATATATATATATATATATATATATATATATATATATATATATATATATATATATATATATATATATATATATATATATATATATATATACACATATAATATATATATATATATATATATATATATATATATATACATACATACATACATTTCGAGCTAAATAAAACTGTTGAAAAACCGCTCATATTTTTCCATTGCATGTCCACACCATTCTGAAACGTATCCACATGGCGCCTAATTGTACGCGCCTAATGTTCCGGCGCCTAAAAGTTCGCCCGCCTAAAGAGCTCACGCCTAATGACTCGGCGTCTAAAAGCGCGCGCTAACGGTGCGCGCCTAAAACGTGCCTAAACGTCGCTTTCCGACAATATCCATATGTACCTTGTCGTACGTAAAAGATGTACCTTCCCAATTCTGCAATAAAAATGGGGTTGACAAAAAAATGTCAATGACGGCATATCTTTTACTGGCACACTCTGTATATTTTGACTTTTACGTAACAAAATTCTAAATTGAAAATTAAAATCGACCGGTCCCAGCGTTTCCTTCCTAAACTCCCATTCAATTTTAATTGAATTTATCTGCTACTTAGCGAAAGCGCTGTGACGAGTCCGATTTTGCTTGTGGGTACGATGATCGTAGGGGGTCAGACGGATGCTTGGAGAACGCAAAATTCAACAAACACAGCCCTCACAAGTAGTAATAATATGGTGCAATATGTTACGGTAGCAGATCATTGGTCTTCATTGATGGCAACAAACGTCGCTGGTTATATTGCCAATGTGCTAGAACCCGTTGCGCTTCCATATCTTCATGCTCTGGAAAATCCCATTTTCCAACAGGATAATGCGCCCTCATACGGCAAGGGCTACAACACGTTTTTGGAAGAATAACATTGCCGTCCTCCCATGGCCTCTGGTCGCCTGATTTGTCGCCCATTAAACATCTATGGGATGAGGTCGGTAGGCGATTGGGTAATTTTCCACCCTCCACATAACTACAGATCTCCGATCTCCGGCTACGGATTCAAGAAGCTTGGGTTGATATACCACAGGCAGCTATAGATCACTTGATTGATAGCATGGCACGCTGTCTAAATGAGTGCATTACAAATCGTGGCGGAGCAACTCATTATTGAAAAAAACATTTTTAGATTTTGTTCTTTTGTTTTCAAATTTTAATCGTTTCTTTGTTCTAATAAAAGACATTGTTGACGAAAATTTCAATAAAATCGTTCAATAAATTCTAGGTGTTGCAATTTTTATGGAAGTCAGTATACATATTTCAACTAAAATCTCATTTTAAAACACTTGTACATTGACGCGGATGCTGGATTAATAGATCAAACTGGTTTGAACTCGCAATCAAGTGCTGTTACTACAATCAATAAATACGACGTATATCTACTGCACAGGTTGTCACAAAATAACTATTCCTAGTTTTCAGAAATGACAGAGGACACTTAAAGAAACATTTTTATTAATAAACTAGTGTCCGGAAATCTCTTAGTGTCGAGATGAACTAGAAATCTTTAAAATAATCGCAATTACAAAAAAATTATTTTTACATTATTGAAATTGTTCGAAGTTACGACCACCATTTTCAATAGACACGTTGTAAGATGTGTAATAGACTTCCAAATTTTTCTAAATAACTGTGGATGTTCACTAATATCGTCAAACACCAGAATAATTCACTAACTTTTCTTCTGCATTAGTGGGTGTCCCATAAACCAGTGATTTAATATGACCCCAAATACAAAAATCAACTGGAGTCATATCTGGTGAACGTGCAGGCCAAGAGATCGGCCCACCTCTTACGATCCATCCATTTCGAAATTGTGCATTTAGATAAATTCGGAAATTTAATGCAAAGTGTGCTGGTGCACCATCATGCTGGAAAACAATATTTCTTCAAATATTAAGTGGGACATTTTGAAGCAATTCTGGTAGAGTATGTTCCAGAGAAATCCTATACACATGACCATCTAAGCGCACAGGCAGTAAGTATGTCCAACTACATAACTGTCAACAATCCCAGCCCACATATTACCAGAAAATTTCCATTGATCATGTAACCTGCGAACGGCGTGAGGGTTTTATTTGCTCCAAATGTGACTATTGTGTGTATTAAAATAGCCATCTCTTGTAAAATATGCCTCGCCTGTCCATAATAGACGCCTAGGAAATCTTGGTTCGTCGTTAATTTTATTCAAGTAACATTCGGCAAATTGAACTCTATTGGGATAATCTGCTGGAATTAACGATTCCACTTTTTGAATGTGAAACGGATGCTTCTGATATTCCTTTAATACCCTCTATACAGATGCGTGACTTGTATTCATCGCATGGTCAATGGCACGAGTGCTTGTTTTCGGGTTATTTTCAAATTGTTGCAAAACATGGTCCTCAAAGTCAACATTTCAGACAGTACGATTGACTCCCGAATCTATTTTCTTTACTTGACATTCACCAGTATATCGAATACGCTGATTCAATCTTGAAAATGATGTATGACAGGGAATGTGACGCTGAGGATGCTTCTTTAGCATTACCGTAAGCTGCTCCATAGACCTTATGCATGTCTGATAATTCAGTATTTGCAAAATGATGCATTTTCAATCAAACACTAATTTTTCTAAGAAAGGAATAATTTATGGCACACGTAAAATGACAACAACTGCTGCGAAAATAGTTGTTTTTCATGGGTTGCTACACTTTATTTCATTCTATCTCGTCACCAACACATTTCCGGACACTAGTTTATTATGGAAAAATGTTTCTTTAAGTGTGCTCTATCATTTCTGAAAATTAGGAATAGTTATTCTTGTGACACCTTGTATATATTTCAAATACACATTAAAAATGTGTAAACACGAATGGTCCTTAAAAAGTATAATTGTTGATACGTTGAAAACAGTATGTATACAGTTAATCTAATTTAATTTTAACTACATGCTATAGTTCTATTCACAACATTTATTGTTCTTATTTTTATTGTGGTTATGTAGAAAACTAATTTCGTAGCTTACTTTTCAATTGAAAAGCTATACTTTATTGGGAGTATCAGTTAAGGTTACATTGATTTGGAGTGCTGTTTATTTTTTTTTTCCTTAATGTTTTGTCCTGAATTTAGGATGGTAACTAAAAAATATTATAGTAAGTTAGCTAATCTTCTGTACACGTCATGCATAGATCTGAGGTTAGGTAACATTAGACATAAGGTGGTGGTGGTACTGACATTAACATATATATTACAGGGTAGATACTCTAAGTGGAATAAATTCTGTAACTCAAAGAGGTGAAGTCCGGGAGAAAAATCATGACAGGCATTCTGCATTCTTTATAATTGTTTCCAGTCCTCAATCTGGGGGTTACAGTTTCTCCATATATCCACCCCCGGTGATGAAGCCACCCCTAACTTTTTTTTTTCAAATGTAAGGGTAGGTTAAGTGATACACCGTGTGAAAGCTTGTATTAAGAGGAATACAACGCAGTATTTATTTTCTAAAAGTACATTATTTTGAACAAAAAAATCAAAATCAAAAATAATAAACAAATAAACGCACTCTCTTAGCAAAGGAAGTTTCATTTGAGAACGTTCTTAAACTAAACTACGATTTAACGACTTCTCTGAACAAAAATCTTTTCACTCATAACTTTAAAGATGTTCCAAATGGTGTCCATTTGTTTCTTGACAAATACCCAATCGGTGATAAAAACCATTTGTCACATTTTGAAACATGTCTTGTGGAATATTTCTGATTTCTGCAGTAATTTTGTTCCTCAGACCCTGAAGGTGGATCGGTAAAGTAGCATAAACCTTACTCTTCAAATATCCCTATAAAAAAGGTCAAGGGGATTAA
Source organism: Vesta saturnalis (assembly GCA_036346205.1). Lineage (NCBI taxonomy): Eukaryota > Metazoa > Arthropoda > Insecta > Coleoptera > Lampyridae > Vesta > Vesta saturnalis. The sequence continues at coordinate 2,630,264 of JARFJB010002461.1, read as the reverse complement.
GATCAGGGGATCGTGGTGGCCATTCAAATGAATCCCTTCGACCAATCCATCTATTTGGAAAAATTTTATTTAAATAGTTCCGTACTGGCAATGCATAGAACGGTGGAGCGCCATCTGGCTGAAACCAAATTCTCTCATCCAAGTCATTTGGATTGTTATTTGAAATAGACCCTTAAATTTGGGAGCAGGTCATCCGTGAGCATAGAATGGCCCTACTGCTCGATCTCCAATAATCCCAGCCTATACGTTTAATTTTTGTGGATGTTGCGTGTGAGTTTCCCTCATCCAATGGGGGTTGTGGTCAGACCAATAACGACAATTGTGATGATTCACTTCACCATGCAAAGAGAAAGTACATTCGTCCGAAAAGAAAATCCATTCTAACTGCATGTGACCATGGTCAATGAAGTCCATCATTCCTTCACGAAACTCAATTCGTCTGTCTGGATCTTCCTCAATCAATTCTTGTAGAATTTCCATCTTGTAAGGGTGCATCTTTGCAGTGTGAAAACCTTTAAAACAGTTCTACGACCGACCTCATTGTCACGCGCCAATTACCGTGCTGAAATGCTGGGGTTTCCTTGAATAGCCAACAAAACGTTCAGATTTGTATTTTCATCAACTGCCTCTATTCTTTGTCTTGGCAGATTCCTGACGTGCTCAATTGTCTATAGCGCCTTTTTATGTTGCTAATTGTGCGTTGAGAAAGCCGCGGGAAATCGGGATGATTTACTTGAAATAATTCAACTACCTTAGCTTGAGTGCGACTTTGGTCACCATATCCTATCACCATTAACATTTCAATGCGAAGGGCTTCCGTTAAATAAGCCATGCTAAATAATTTATTACGATGTGAAGATGTGAAAACTACACTAGAGGATTATTTACTTAAATAAACGAGCAAAGAAAAATACAAGGAACAGACAATATTGTAATTAAAAATTATTATTAATTTTATTAAATACATAAATAAAAAGTTTACCTCAGTAGGACTTGAACCTACGACCTGTACTTGCTAGAGTACCGCTCTAACCAACTGCGTCATCAAGGTTCAAGCCCCAATCGATGTAAATTTTATCTTTATGTACGTAGAACTATATACATATATATATATATATATATATATATATATATATATATATATATATATATATATAATAAAAGGCACATTTGCCCTACCGACCATTCTAGCATTGTCGAAATTAAAAAGCATTTAGTGAGCGTAAGAAACACAGAAGATAAAGATTTTTCCTTCAACGATAAGATCATGCTTGTTGTGATAATAAATGCATGTTATCACTACGGTACATGTTTACCTACCGACATGTCATTTCGAAATTACCATTGAGCCAGAGAAAGTTGTTCATTTAGGTTTTTTCACTTTATTTTTCAAATGCCCGAGAAAATAAATACTGCGTTGTATTCCTCTTAATACAAGCTTTCACACGGTGTGTCACTTGACCTACCCTTACATTTGTTATGCAGCCGGGAGTGGATATTTGGAGAAACTGTAACCCCCAGATTGAGGGCTGGAAACAATTATAAAGAATGCCTATCATGATTTTTCTCCGGGACTTCACCCCTTTGGGTTACAGAACTTACTTCACTTAGAGTATCCACCCTGTATATATAGGTTTAACAACTAGCAATTATTTAAGACTTACGTGCTATGAATAATACACCTGATAAAAGTTATTTTAAGTGCACACGTTCTAAGCAGATTTACCAAGATTTTCATGTTTCAAGAACAATTGCAACTATCCTTTTCAGTAAAAATAGAAAACTGTTAACAAGTATTTCAAATATGAATGTGCACAGAATTATTATAACTGATAACTATTGACGTAACAATCCAGCTGCACTCATACCGGTTGTTCAACACTTTAAGCGGATTACCTTGTGTTAAGAGACCTCATTATTATCCTCATTACGATTGAGAGGCATTTTACTATCTATACAATTCTACTAAGCCTTAAATTTAATGAGCTAGTTTCTCACTGTTTCCATAAAAGATTTTTAAATTATGTAGGAAGGGAAAGCAACTGTTTTGTGTGAGGATATAGATTAAGGTTTTTATGTATCAATTTTTGTTAACGTATGTAAAATAATAATTTAGAAGCAACTACAACAAATAATTAAAATACTTACATTTCAGGTTTATAATCGTATATTTATAATTATTTTTATACAAATTGGTATGTCAAGTTTTTAGCTTTTTGTTAAATTTGTTTTCTCATTTTTATTGTTAGCCTCCATCCGTTAGATGGTGTTCTGATTTGTGATTTTCAAGGCAGTTTAATAATATTTAATCTATTAAAGATCTAGGTAATCGCCACTAAAATAGAATTAGATTCCGACTTTTTCAAGTACGCTCGCCTAACTATTATACCAGACTTACATTTGCGTTTTCACATTTTATTTATTTGTCAATATAATTCTATTTTTAACTTTACAGAGGATGATAAATGTAATTTTTATCGAAACTCAATTTTTACTGAAATTGCCAATTATTTTAGAGTGTTGAGCAAGACAACGTTTTATTCTATTATTCATGAATACATGAACACATTGCTTAACTTCTTGTTCCGATACATTTGGAAGTAAGTGTTGCAAGATAATCAAAATTATAGTACACTACTTTGCGTGCTTGCCAGTGCACTCACTGCCGTTCCACCACCTACTGGTGGCATTTTAACAGTTATACTTTATTCACAGTTACCAATAAAAGATCACTGTGGGAAATCTCAACAGTAACTGAAAATAATTAAAATAAAACTGCCGGTCATTATTCGATTTTATATACTGTATTCTACGTAAGTACGTTCTCTTTTGTAGACACCGCTATGTAAACAAATTTATTAAAAGTGCATTAAATAGTGATTTATTTATTTATTTCCAACATGTTTGCACCCAATTACAGGAAAAAAAGAGAAAATAAGGATATACAGGGTGGGTATCTACTGCGTGGACGGAAGATTTCTCTTTAACTATTAGAAATATCAAAACCAATTTTCGTGTGGAAATACACGATCATTGGAGCTACATTCTAAAAATATTTATGTATATACAGGGTGATTGACAAAAATGTGCCAACCCAGACATGTGTTTTACATTTACATTTAGAATAAAAGTATAGAAATTTGAATCTATATCACTAACCGTTCTGCAGATATCGTCACTTTAGTACCAAAATAGAGTTAACTATGGAACCACGATGCGAGCGTTGTCACCACGATTCTGTAAATCTTATTATACCACGGACTATTAATAATAGTCTACTAACAAACAAACTGGGAAATTTTTCGAAAAGATGTAAAACTATACAGAATGATTAACTTACGCGAATTGTAATTTTTCTCAATTTTTTCAAATGCAACATCCTGTATATTTTTTCACATTTCGATTCACCGTGAAAAGTAGATACTGACTGATAATAAGTTTCATAACCATAAGACGAACCCTTCTTGAGATATTGACGCTTTCTTTGAAAATGTTGACATACAGAAGAACAAATAAAACAAAATCCAGAGCAAATAAGAAAATACGAATGGCAAATAAATTCTGATAGGAAAACTTAGTTAATAACTAAACAATAAAATAATTCTCTACACCACGCCTACCTAAACACGTTGCAATTCGCTCGGTAAAAGAAAGATTGACTCGCAACAACATTAGAGGCGAAATGGATTGAAACACAGCTATAACTCTATTTTTCATATCTTCGCTTGTGGTGGGAAATTAAGGGCGTAAGATGCGGTAATCTGGCTGGCCAGTTTTGCACACCACTCGTCCTATCCACCTCATCGGATAATTTCTATCGAGATATTGCCTAACATTGGTTGCATAGTGTGGAGGGGCACCATAGAGTTGAAACCACATCGTACGAATATTATCTACCTCGATATTTTTCAAAAGCTCGGATAAATCATTTTCCAAAAATTGTAAATATCTTTCACCAGTAAGACACCCATCAAATAAAAAGGACCAATCACATTAAACTGATTATACCACCCCACACATTAACTGACCATCGATGCTGGTGATCAACAACTCTTAAGATGTGTGGATTAATATCTGAAGAGTGATGATAGTTATGTGTATTAATATTTCCATTACTGTGAAAAGTTGTCTCATCCGTAAATAGAATGTTGTTAACAAAATTGGGTTTTCGTTGACTTTAGTAGTTACCATTGACAGAAAGATTCACGATTTTGAAAATCTATTTCACTTAAAGCTTGATGTTGCTCGATATGATCAGGATGCAATTTGTTTTTTTTTAATAAAGCTGCGAACTGGATTTCTGTTTAAGCCTAGGTGTGTACTTAGCTATCTGGTACTAATTTGCGGATTTTCTATAAGAGATGCCACAACTTGAAACTCAATTTCTTCATTTCGGCTTGTTTTTACGCGCTTGCGATGACACACTTCCATAATTTACAAATCTCTTCATTCATAAACGATTCTTTTCGTGGCTATCTTATCTCTGGGTATCGTTTACAGTACAAACGGGTAGCCAGCAAAGCATTTCTTTGAGCTTCGCGTAAATAAAGATCGTATCGACCATTTCTTCTTTGGAAAAATTCATTTTATACAAAAATTGACAAAACGACAATCCAAAAACACACAAACTAATGGAACAATATTTTAATGATTATACAAACGTCAAAACAATAGATGCAATTGTTCCTCTTTATTACGAGCTGCTAGCCTACCTGATTTGTTTTGTTGAATTCTATTATCATAGTAAATTTGTATTTTAGAATATTTTTACGTAAAAGCGTAAATATCTCAAAAAGAGTCCGTCTTATGGCCATAAAACCTATTATCAATTAGTATCTACTTTTCACAGGGAATCGAAATGTGAAAAAATATACAGGGTGTAGCATTTACAAAAAATGAGAAAAATTACATTTCGCGTAAGTTAATCATTCTGTAAAGTTTTACATGTTTTCAAAAAAAGTTCACAATTTGTTTGTTAGTAGACTATTATTAATAGTAGGTGGTATAAACAGATTTACAAAATGGTGACAACGCTCGCATCGTGGTTCCAAAGTTAACTTTATTTTGGTACTAAAGTGACGATATCTGTAGAACGGTTAGTGATACGGAACAAATTTCTATCCTTTTATTCTAAATGTAACAGTGAATCAAAAATGCAAAATATACAGGGTGTTCCATAAAAACAGGTATCTGCAGAACGGTTAGTGATACGGAACAAATTTCTATCCTTTTATTCTAAATGTAACAGTGAATACCAAAATGCGTAAATATACAGGGTGTTCCATTTAAAAAACAGAGGTTTGGGTTGGCATATTTTTGTCAATCACCCTATATATACCTAAGTATTTTAAAATGTAGGTCCAATGATCGTGCATTATCACATCAAAATTGGTTTTGATACCTCTAATAGTTAAACAGCAATCTTCCGTCCACGCAGTAGACACTCACCCTGTATAATGTACGCATACTATTCTGTAGGTACTGACAAACTAAACTAAAAACTCCTTAGATAATAATGAAACCTAAGTATTACAATTATATATCTGTACAAATATCCATTTACAAAAAATGAAAATGGAAAAAAGTGCGTTTCACCAGTAATTAGACCTCTGCAACATAGCTGCCATTTAAATTTGTAACCAAATAAAGCGCGGGATTACTCATAGCGTAGCACCTTTTTTCATATAAAAATAAAAAAAGTGAAACATTTATTTTACAACGTGCCAATTCTTGGCTATCGTTACGTTAATTTAAGTTTTAGATTTTTATTATTATTGTTAAATATATTTACATTACATTGGTATCTTTTTTCTTTCATTAATTACATTTTGGTATATGTTAATATTTTCACTTTAGTGTACATAATTACGAACGTCCCTGTACATATGTTATGGTCTATGTTTTGTGCGCAAATGCGAACAGAAACCACTTAATGGATTTCCGTTTCTTCAACCGTTCAGTACGTTACGTTTTTAAGCTTTGCTGCCTTGTGAACGGTATGGAATGGTTTTTAATTACATTTTTGTATATATTATATTTAATAGGGAACAAACAACTAAGGAACAAGGGTACGCGCCCTGCATTAAGGAAAACTGATTGCGTTAAGAAAAAGCTATCATGTTAATGAGTTTGCAAAGGCGAGGTGGATGGCGTCATTATGTTAATATGCATAAAGTGACGTGGGTGATGGTGCAACGTCATTTTTAAAAATTATAAATGGAGATACCTTTGTTTTACATTAATAACGCATGCTGTGTAATATATCTGTTTTCGTCGTCTAAAGTTAGCTTTCGTTGTTCGAAGCCTGCCTTTGTGGTTTGCATTTCCTTTATTTGGATGTGGAAGTCCAAGGAAAATTATCTTACCTTACCGTCCGTTTATGATATGAAAATTACGTTACCTTAATATATGGCCTACATTTAGTATATTTGTACGTAGAAGACAAATGGAAATTACCTTACTTTGCTGTATGTTTATCTTATGAATGGGAAATGAAATTTCGTGTTGCAGTTCGTTTTAAGACAAAGTTAATATATTCAGCTTGAGTACATTTAAGTAATAAGTACCCGTTTAATTCAAAAATACGTTTAAGGAAATAACAAATCAGTATAGTATTGTTTTGATACGGTTACAAGGAAACAGCTGGCTTCTCTTTCTAAGATAAAAACACTTGAGTTCATAACCTATAGTATTGTAATACTGTTGACGTAGGTCAAGGATACATTTTATTATTAAATACAGTGTTAATAATATTAAATTTTTAATTTTAAATAAAGATATATTATATGCTTATGTAGTTTGTGTTGATTTATTAACTATTTAATATCGTAAAGTTTTACGAGAAATACCGTTTTAGTTATTTTATGCTGAAATTAATCAGACATTTTGTTTTCTTAAATATACATATACATACAGCTGTTTAGTTTTATTCGGATTACCTGTGGTATTAATGTACAACTCTCTCAATTTTTGTTGTATTTTAATTATTAAACCTATAAATTGAGTGACGTCCAACAGCAAATGCTTTACAGATTATACCTATGGATATATCTCTGCCTCCCTCACACCTGAAAATAAATCCAGTTCTCGACCTACAGTAAGTTTCGTAAGTATTGTACCTTTCTGAGATACACCGTGGTGCAAATTACCTTTATACTGACTGCAAGTTTTGAATAAAGTTCTCGTCTTTAGTTAAAACAAAACTTTCTTCCATTTTAATATAGAAACTAAACAATCACTACAACCGTTACAAATTTTTGTTTACAGTACAGTGACAAAATAGAAAATTGACTCAAAATTTAAATCATTAATGATTCCTAATTCACATTGTGTTAATGGAATATGCAATTTAAACATTAATTACCAATTAGTAATGGCAAATTTTCAGAAATTCTTAACAATAATAACATTTATTTCGATTATTCTTTTATTTTAACAATGTTTATTTCTTACAATAATTAATTTAATTGTCAAATTTTCTACTTTACTAACCTAAGCAACCTCTCCGCGTGATACGCCACTGAGTCGGCAAATAATATTTTAAACAGTTTGAAGGTCGTATTTGTTATTATATTTGTCTTTTGCTATTGTAATGTTGTAGGAAAGGATGGACAATGCGGTTAAGGGTAGCCAACCGAAATATCGCTTTCATTACAATTGTAGCGCCCCAGGTACCTTATCTTGAAAAGTGTAATCTGAACTTATTTGAAATAGTAAAAATTCAAGAACAAAACAATCGCTAAGTGATTAATCTTGATTTTACTAACAATATTGTTACTATTACTCAAATTAACTGCTTGCCTTACTTTGAATTTCTTGGAAATAATAATACATTATAATTTATTTACAAGTCTGATATTTAATTACTCGCAAACCTCAAATCTGATCAAACGAATTGGCCGTCTAGTGGTAGGGATGTTGTGCTATTTGAATTAGATAGGCAGGATGAGGTAAGCGTTGTATCATGTGGGGCAGGTAAAAAAATGAAACTACTCAAATTAAAATTAACGAGCTTTGCACAATGGTGGTTCAGCCCGTTAAAGTACTATTGTGGGAAAGAACCACCCATAAAACCCAATTTAATCATAAATCAGTAATTGTACAAGTACATTAATAAATCAAATAACACAAAAAAGCACTGAAACGGTAAAATTATAACGAAACACCATTAAATCAGGTTAAAGCGCGTACAAAATTACAAGAAAAATGAATAACAAGCAGTTTAGTTACACATAAACACAGTACCAATAAAACCATGTAGTCACACCCTCAATTGTGTGATAAATAAATTAAAATAAGAATCACGCCGGTAAATAAGCACATAAAACACTAAGGCAGATTACGGTACATATAAAATACCAGTAAAATTGCACAGGTGATAATAAGGTAAAGGCTAAGGACAACAGAAAATATACAAGGAATTTACACGTATACAATTGTTTAGTGACCAGTGTAGCAGAAAATACATACGAAAAATTGCAATAAATTACATATAAAGAGAAATTAGATCGCCAGGCATACAATTCTGCTTAACAAACTGGCACAAAAACTTATTAAACAAAACCTTACAAAGGTAAGTTGTAAATAATTCATAACATCGTGACCGATGTAAGTTGGAGTGCGTTAGAAAAATACCTCTTTCTCAGGTTACACATGCATCTATACAACAAAAAAAAAACAATAAAAATAAAATTCGAGGTGTTTAATGGTCATCTGGACCCGAGAGTGTATACCCACTCGGCAATTGCACGTTACAGTTAATAACCAGAGCGGTATCCTGTACCCGTTCGCCCACGCCTCACCTCTACACAAATATAAATATAAACAACAACCAATGCTTATTCACACAAATACAAGATTGAGGGAGCCCTGTACTGTCTTTTATTTTAGGAGATTTCAGTTTAATGCGCCTTCGTGTGAATGAGATACCTTTGCAAGACAATGTTCGATTTTTAATACGTTATACACTTTTATAAAATTATTTGCTGCCAGCCTTAATTTATATAAACATACCTACGTACACTTGAATATGCTCCCTTTAGTTAAACACTTCACCACCAACGCCACGAGTCAAGATAGGCGGTTTAAAACTCGGCGCCGCGACGGTTAGTTACAGATTAAGTTTTGGAAAAATTTACATTAAAACATACACAAAAAGAAAAGAACGAATTAGCACTTTAGTTCTTCTAAAAGTTACACGACCAAATATATTTATAGACCGAACGGTTTCTAATTAAAACCATTCAAAAGATACGGCTCAATCAAAATTTCATCAGCAACAGGCTTCTCCTTCGATTTTAAAAACTATCTCTACTCCCGAAAATCAATCCCCGTCTTTCAAAAGTAATAAAAACAAACTAGAAACATTAATTTACTTTGGAACAGTTTCATACTGATTATTGAACGACATCTTAATTTTAAAAACTCGATATGGAGTTTATTTTTTATTTTCAAGCGGCCCAAAACCGCATATTTATGTATCGTTATAGGTACACTTGAAGTACGTATTTTTGTCACCGGAAGACAAAAACCGTTTCAAGTCTTATTTTATGTTTGTTTTCGTTCAGTTTATGTTTATTTTAATAAATGTGCCCTACTTAGTACCCAGATTCTTAATTTAACGCAAACATTGACAACACTATCACCGCATCACTTTTCGAATTATGCCACATTTAATAATTAATATCGCACATACTGTTTCAAATAATCCCAAGAAATAGGGCATTTTTTAACTCAGGAGAAAGAGTTGCATCGATTTCGGCGAAGAATGTACAGGGTTGCCATTTAAAAATATGAACTTTGACGTCATATCCGGAAAGTGCGAAGCGCCATATACATGGGACACAGCATACAGTCCGGAATCAAAATAAAAATCGACGTGTCGCAGGATTTTGACCACAAATTAACGATTTCGAATAATATATATATATATATATATATATATATATATATATATATATATATATATATATATATATATATATATATATATATATATTGTGTATGTGTGTGCTGTGTGTGTGTGTGTGTGTGTGTGTGTGTGTGTGTGTGAAACTATAAAATTGTTTTTAATGAACGAACAGAAGTTCAATTTAATAATCTTTAATTGTATTTTATTTAAAATTAACTTTTAAGGTACATACAGTAAAAGATTAACTCGAGTGAGACTTGAACCCACGACCTCCACTTTGCTAGAGTGGGGCTCTTCCATCTGAGCTATCGAGGAGCCAGTCATACTTGATTCAAACTTAAACTGTATGTACTTCCCTAGTTACTATGTATTATAATTTTTATACACATAATGAAGTATCACAGTCAACTTTTTGTGAATATCATGTGAGATTTAATCTACGTTTAGCTATATTTGAAAATCTATCAAATTTTATTGTCAGTATTTTTGCCCGTAACTGTTCGAGAGGTTTTGTCACTATAATCAGAACGTGATTGGCTGATATCTGAAATGTCGGGAGAAGTGATTATTGTTATTTGACTACGGGAAGTAGTCTATTACAACAGGGGCGGGGGGTCTTTTCCTGCCAAAAACTTCTTCCCGAAACTAAAACCCGGAGATGGAAACCGGAAGTTCTGTTGAAGGGTGTTCCCCAATAGCAACAATCTTTAGATAATATTTTGCCTGTAAAAAACGAATCCCAAGGTGTCTTCGATAAGACCATTTTCCAAATAAAGTTTTTTTGGAAGTGCTGTTATTACTATTGGTACTATTTGGTCCCAAAAATTTTTACTCATACACCAGATTAATTGCCAAAGTGGTGTAAACTGTTATATCATCATGCAAGAACTAGATTTAGTAATATTCGAATTAGTATTAATTTTCTGTGAATTTAGAGGTTAAAAGTTACAGTTGTCAAACTTTTGCACCTATACTACTCTTGAAACATATATTTTGTAAGTCGGTGTTTTATTGAAACCAGTTCAATTCTTATTTACAAGTTTCCGAGGAAATTTGCAAGCGCCCGGAAATTTGTCAAACGACCATAAAATTCAGATGTTTCCTGATAGATTTAAGGAATCTTGTAAGACAACTGAGCCACCTTGATATACTTGTAACACAACTACATTTTTGACAACTTTACGTGTTTAATGATCTCTGTTTTCGGGTAGTTTTTGATACAGTCGTAAGCGATGTTCGTTTCACGGAGTTTGAGACCAAAGGGGACTGCAGCGCCTGACGGACAAGTCTGCCAGGGTTCCTTAAATCTCTTAGGAAACATGTGAATTTTATAGTCGTTTGACAAATTTCCGGGTGCTTGCAAATTTCCTAGGAAACTTGTAAGTTTACGGATATTACACATTTCTCCGACATATATACAATTTTTTTCACTACTAGCATATTTAATCTGACTTATTTTTATTTATTTTTCTAATAAAGTAAACCATTTGATGTACCTCTTCAATATCAATAACAAAATATAAGGAGCCTATACTTTTACCTTTATTTTTTCGTAGACATTTTGACGATTTTGATAGTTTAATTTGATTTAGAATTGTTTTCGAATTTCTTATTTTTTTATAGATGTTTTATTTAATTTAGTTGTTTTCGAATTTCTTACGTCTTTATAGAATGTCTAGCGAAATTGGTAGGTGTACACTTTCAGAAATTAGAGAAGTGGCACGTATTGTAGACGATAAATTACTGCCAGAGAAATCAAAATTGTATATTACATACCGAGGCGGAAAGTGTTCCATTCCTGTCGAGAGAAGTATAGTTCTCGAGACAGGGGAATGATACTTTTGCCGAGGTTTGTATACGATTTTATTCACAATTAAAGAACAAGCAACATTATACAGTTCAAATCAAAAAATTTTGGAACAAATCCTTCGCAGCTTCTCGTTTAATATTGAAGGTCGTGACAATGCGACTTTTAACTTTTACTTTAATGAAAAGCCATAAATGTTATGTTTACTATTTTTCTATTGGTTTTGTCGTTACTTGTTATCAATAATTCACTTATTAAATATGCTTACTAAAGAAAACGTGTTGTTTGCTTCCACCTATTGCTTGCGTTCACTCACCATCTACGCACGTGAGAAAAAATGGTTACATGCTCTTGACCCTTTATTAAAATTAGCAAGTTGTCAATTTGACATTGATGGTTTAAATCGATAGTAGCCCCCCCCACCCCACCGGTTGGAAAGCGGTCCATTACTGACCGCTTCATCTCATTACTGTCTCCTTTTTTTGTTATTACTGACCGCTTAAAGTATACCCATAGAATCATTCACTTTTCAGCCTTTAAAAGGGTAGAAAACCGGTATGTTACAAATTGTGAATAAAATTTATACTTGCATATTGGGTTTAAGGACTGGTGTATGGCTAAGAATGTCACGATGCTTCTGAGAATGTGCTTCCAGTATATTTTCAAGAGCATGCACGAAACAATAAGGCTTCCAGTTTATGTTTCAATGCTGAAATCAATAATTGTCCTAAAAGAGAATATATATGTCTTGAAATATTTTAAATTACTTGCCTTTTTCAAGCGTCAAAACTATTATTATGTACCAAAAAAATCATCTGTATTCTCAAAAGAAGAAGTCACCAGATTTATAACGGAAGGGATGTTACATTTGTTACCTAGGCTGCACGATTTAGTAAATTTTTCGACGTGTTAAAATCTCTGGATTATTACTGCTTTGCTAGTATTTTCTTGAATATACTATTTTTCTAAAAGTAACTGCATTTCTATCATTTGGTCTCTCTGTAGTTTCTTGAAAATATTACTTTTTCAAGTAAATACATTTCTGTAATACGTTGCATTCAACCTTATGTTTGGGAGCACTGGTTCACAGCAGATATTTTGGTATTTTTCTAAAGAAAAATTAAGTTTCTGGACTTATTTAGTCCATCGAGTGATATCGCTTTTAAAATCGTTTTTCTAAATATGTACTGACATTCTGTAACCGTTTAGTACATACGATGCTGTCGGATTGATAGGAAATACATCGTACAGGTGAGCTGTCTGGTATGCTCTTTTCTCCTTTCACCATGTTTTTAATTTTCGCCATCTACATATCTGGGGTTCGATAACTAACTAAAAAGAGATAAATTTATTAACTAAAGGGGTTATACATAACCTCACCAGGTTTTCTATAAGGACACATTAGTTTTATACCATAAATCGTAAGGTAAGGTGTACCTATTAGATTAACCGTTGCTAGTTTTACTTTATTCATTTTAGGGGATAATCATATACTATTTTACTTTTCGAACTTGTACTTGGTTAAATTCATTTCTTGAACATTGTATAATCATTCTCCGACTAAGTACCTCATGGAAGGTAAGATCTATTTTCATGCTTTCGTTTTGGGTTGATATATTTAATTTTAGAGGTACGTTGTACATACGGGTATACCTTGTCTTAGACGTTGCACATTTTGGGATACACCTTGTCTTGTACGTTGTACATACTTGGATATGTGTTGTCTTATATGTGGTACATACTCTATGTATAAATTGGGTATACCTACAGTTTGCCTATTAAGTGCGTTCTACTTCATATATATTAGCAAGATACCTGATGCAGAATTTGCAGTACCTGGTGATGATTAACTGTTAAACATTTGGTCGTTGCATTGGATCTCTGGACAGGCTACCTGGATATTAAAAGCTACGTTACCGATTACACCTGTTTTGTATTACTTAAGCTTGACGCTTTAATTGTTGCATTGTGTAAGATTGTACAGACATATGTTGATTGAATTGATAAACCGTTAATTGTGTACTTCACTAACTATTCACTTGTACATTAATTTGTTTACTGTGTTGGGGTGAATGGCTACAATGCCGATTTATATTTATATTTAAACTGTAGAAAGAGTAAAACTGTACAACTGAATGCATTCGGCTTTACGGTTGGTAAGTGTTATTACTGTTTTAATTGTAAATTGCCTATTTTTCATAGAATGTGCTATTGACTAGTTTACATAAAATATATATGTATACTATAATATTTTTAATGTGCCTCTACAATTAGGAATCCATAAATTACACCTTCTTTGGCTGTTTAAATGTTAATATCTATACTTTATCATAACCTATCTTTGAAGATCCATATGTTATTACCTTTTCATTTGGTTCTTTTTAATTAAATTTATTTGATATTATTATATAAATTGGAGACTATAATTCTTGGTGGCTTACTGTAGTGTATTTAAGGGCACAAATATTTAGTGTGTAAGCTTTGGGTTAACGTTTTGTGTGTGACACAATTTAAATATTTATTTGAAGAATAATCCCATACCTTCGGGATACAGTTTAGTTTATATCTACAAATATTTAAAAGCTATGTACTACGTTTATGTGATATTTGCATATAATACATTACTTGTGTTTTGGGACATTATATCTTGTAACCATTTCTTTTACTACCCAGATCTTTCCTTATATTCATTGCATAGCTAGGAAAGTGACTAATTCTCTCCGTTTACCTAATCAATGTTAATCATTCTAGCTGGCGCCCTCCCTTCTCTTTTAAGCTTTTAAGCACAACCTGCCTCACTGTAGAATCCATCCCACTCTTTTACTTTGACTGAGCTTTCCGGCAGCCCTAAGGCTATCTTGTCTGTTACGGTAAGTTAGTGGAAAAAGTACAAATTTGCACGTAACAGGGTCTAATAACGCCTTTTCAGCAATAAAGGTAATTTTTTATATCTTACAATTAAAATTACATACTTTACTAGTGATTACATCATATAGACTCCTCTTGTTATTGGGGTGGCTGGAGCTTGTAGATCCGATGAAATGCAAAATGTTTAAGAGGTATATTGATATTAGGAATGATATGATTATCATAAGTATGCCAAACAGCAAGAATGGTTCTCCTGGAAAATTTGTTATAATAGAACCACTTTGGATGGACGTACTAAATATTTTAGTCACCGGCCCACTCCTGATATCCCAAAAGCAGTTATTACCTTCTGAAGTAACAAATCTACAATACAGAATATAGGTCACAATACATTAGCAAGATGCCAAAAATTGTTGGAACATTCTTGAAGTTGGAAAACCCACAACGTTACACTGGGCACATTTTGAGACATACGTCTGCTACGACATGAGGGGTTGGAAATCGTCTACAGTGGCGGAAGGATGTACAGAAGAATCAACTCAAAGGTGTTGCGCCGCTTTAAAGTGCTGCTATGGTTACTAAATGTGAAACTTCAATTCCTTTAATTTCTTCCTGTCCAAGCCCCATACCTCGTGCATTTCCAACGATGTCGGACGCGAATATTCAAAATACGATAATAAATATACACGTAGGAAACATTACAAGTCCTACCGGTACTGCTTCATTGAATACGGGTACTGCAGGAATTAATATGACCTGCCACAGTTGAACTGTTAACTATCTTCAACAATTAGTCACTTTTGCTTACTATTGCTAAAATCTGAGATTGTGCATATACAAGGTGAGTCATTAAGAATTGGCAATCTCTGAACTACAGATAGTGAACACTAAGATTATGCCCAACATGCCTTATAAAAATTTTGCTGGTTTAGGAAATACAGGGTGTTCAAAGGAAAAATTTGATTTTAAAATTTCTCGATAACTTAACAGTATGAACATAAAACACGGTAGTTTTAGGTTTTGTGACATAAGAAATACGAATTTGTAACTGCTCATAGAGGGCGCTAGTGGTACCCCCTTATTCCAGTAAATTATATCATATCTTCTTTGTCCACTAAATAATGGTTAAAAATCTGAAAACCCGTTCAATTTTACATAAAAAAGGTACTCTTGTTCAATTTGTCTAGGTCTATAGGTTGTTGAGTTATTCCCTCTTAAAGAGATCTGTGTTTTATTTTAAATTACTAAATTGACATAAAGGAAAGATAGTAATTAATAATAACAATCACTAACAGGAACAATAAACAAAATTTCTAAGTAAATATTCGAAATTCCCACCATCCACCTCAATACACCTTGCAATGCGCTTTCTTAAAGACCTTTGAATATTAAACAAAACATGTCTATTATCTTTAATTACATTCGCGGCTACTTGAATTTTTTGCTGCAACACGTTGATCTAATTATTTTGTTTGACTCCTTAGTGGACAAAAAATCACCTCCATGGCCAATTTTACGAAGGGAAAATGTTAATTCAGATATTGCCGTTCAGGCAAAAAATCATGTGGTGGCGCCCCATCCTGCATAAACCACATATTTGGCCTTACGGCGAGTGGAACATCTAGTAGCACATTTAAATATTATTCGAGAAAGTTTAAATAGATAGGTCCAGTTAGATTCGAAGGAAGTTCAAAAGGACCAGCGAAAAAACCAGATATTACACCACACCAAATATTCACCTTAAACTCATGCTGAAAATGTCTTTCTCTGACCACCGTTAATGTCCATGAATTATGAAATCGCACGACGCAATGGGTGCAAAATGCCAGTCACACTGATGTATACAAACGTCACCACAGAATTGGCCTTGTTGCCAAGCGTATTTTTCTCAAATTCTGCATCTTCTAACATCTTAATCTGAGGTTTTAAAAGTGCAGAATGCAACCAAAAATTGCAAAAAAGTTCAACATCAATATTTTGTTTGAAAATCAATTTTCATCGAATACTTTCTCAGATAAAAGCTAATGAAGTCGGTCAAATTTCGAACTTTAGATGGCTCGTGGAAGAAATGAAGCACCGCCTAGCAATAATTTTGTTATAGGGCTTCTCAGCTTTGCCTGACTATAACGCTACCTGAAACTTTAACACTAATTAATAAACACCGTGTATATTTGTGTGTGTGTGTGTGTGTGTCGTGTGTGCGTGTGTGTGGTGGTGGGTGGTTGGGTTGGGTGTGGGTGGATGGGTGTGGGTGCGTGCATGGTGCGTGGTGCGTGCGTGCGCGCGTGTGTGTGTATGTATAAGGCGGTCCTTAATTAATTGTACATAAAAGTATGGCAGATTCCTTACTTTAAAATATTACGATTTGAACCAACTTGCTTTAATAAATATGTTGCAAATAAAGAAGGTAAAGGGTGTTAAATGTTAAACTTTAAGATTCATTTTTGCAGTAACTTTAACGTTCTTGGATATGTATGCATAAAAATTTGGAACGTTTTGGCACGAGAAATCATAATTTGGTACCTACTTTAATGCAATGTGTAGAGGGCGCCATAAATACTTGTGACATAAATGTACGCTAAACTTTTTTACTGTTTAAGTTAGCACCATTTTGTAAAAGTATATTAAAGCTACGTTATTTCAATAGAAAAATTATACTTCTCGTTAACCCTAAAACTTAACGGTTTACGAGATAATCGCATTTTAGGGATCACCTGCATGATTTTTTTAATTTTTCCTTTCGGGAGATATTAACGCAGTAAGCGGACGTCAAGAACGATTTTGACAGCAAAACATTCTTGTTTCAATATTATCGGAGTGTTGTAATACCTAGTTTGTGTTTGTTTTAATTAATTAAAGAAAAGCAGAAAATGCCGAGGCATAATAATTATTCTAATACAGATATGGTTGCTACTTACTGTCAGAAAATTTGAATGGTTTGAATGGGTTTAGGAAAAGTGATTCGTTTCGTCCTAAGCGTGATAACGTAGGCCGACCAAGAGCAATTACGCCTGATGAAGACGTAGAAATAATGATTCGCATGGAAGATGATCCTCAGGTTAATATACGACGTTTATCTGCTGCTTCAGGAATCCGTAAAACTTCCACCTTAAAAAGACTGCACCTCGAGAAATATCACCCATACCATTTTATTCCGGTGCAAAATTTATTGCCAGCTAATCTACTGTTAAGATTCCAATTCGCAAATGCTATTTGAAACAGGCAAACTCTTGATCACGCCTTCGTCGACAGAATATTATTTACCGATGAAGCTACCTTCACCCATCGTGGTATTTTTAATTTAAAAAACAATCATGTCTAGGTAATTGAAAATCCCCATGCTAAAAGAAGAAGGCACTTCCAAAATGAATTTAAAATAAACGTATGGTGTTCATTGGTAACACTTTCTTAGGACACACGAATTACCCCATAGTTTGAATTTTTTGCAAATGACTTCACTGATTTATTGCCACTGAACATAACACAAAATATGTGGTTCATGCAAGATGGTGCACCGCCGCATTATACAAGAGAAGTCAAAACATATTTAAATAACAACTTTCTTGAGCTCCTAATTGGTAGTGGTAGTCATTTGCCTTGGTCACATTTCTAATGTGTATTTAATAATGTTCATCATATTACCTATATTAGCGTATACGCCTGTTACATTTCTCGAAATGAATAATTGGATAATAATCACGCAGCTGATCCCTAAAATGCTATTATCTCGTAAACCATTAAGTTCTAGAGTTAATGACAAGTATAATTTTTTTCTATTAAAATAACGTAGCTTTAATATTCTTTTACAAAATGGAGCTAGCTTAAACAGTAAAATTATTTAGAGCAAACGTATGCCATAAGTGTGGCGCCCTCTACAAATTACATTGAAGTACGTACCAAATTATGATTTTCGTGCTTCCTAATTTTTATGTATACATATCCAAAAACGTTAAAGTTATTGCAAAAATAAATCTTAAAGTTTAACCTTTAACACCCTGTATCTTCCTTATTTTCAATATATTATTAAAGCAAGTTGGTTCACATCGTAACGTTTTAAAGGAAGGAATCTATATTATATATATATATATATATATATATATATATATATATATGTTGTGTGTGTGTGTGTGTGTGTGTGTGTGTGTGTGTTTCTATTTAGATTTCCACAAATAAGACAATTTTTCTTTAAAACTTCTTTAAAAATTAATTCAACGTTCGGGAACGTCCTTTGTTCCTTTGTCAAGAATTTATTTGACAATTACAGAAATTGAAATAAGGTAACTATTTTTAACAAGTACAAAATATGAAACAAGGTAACTATTTAAATTTAATCTGGACGAGTGTGTTTGACTTCGGGTAGTTGGTCTAGTATGTGATGTAGAAGGTGCAGAAGTGGGGACGCCAGGAATAGTTGCAGCATAAGTGTTTGAAATTTCTGGAAGATTTGGAGTTGGTTGAAATGTAGAATCAACTTGTTTAATGACATTCTTCCAAATTTGTGGCATTCTAGAAGTGTCATCTCGTTTATTGAGGGCGTTTGGTCTTCTTTCAATTTCAACTGCTTCTCTAATAATTCTTGCGTCTGCGGGCGATACTCCTTTATTTGATGGAACAGGAGAACTCAATTTCGAAGTGTAGTAGAAAGAACTGAGGCTCATATTTTAAAATTATTTTAGGTTATACAGAGTGTTTCATTTACACAGGGTGAACGACACAGATTTTTTTTAATGGGCTACTGTATGTTATTTCAAATTTGGATTCAGCTCACCTTAGCCATTCTTTCAATGTAAGGTTTGATTCGGGGTAGTTTAGAAGATGTGGTCATTTTGAAGAGAAAATCGTTTCTAAATGGATACAATGTATCACTGCTAATAAGAAATATTCAAATGATTCTTTTAATAAAATATATTTTGAAACATAGCCAATTTTTTAGGGTTAGGCCTAATTTTGTTGTAAAATGATTCCACTAATTTAAATTAAATGTTCGAATTGAGCACCATTAATAATCTGACAATAGTCAAGGCCATTAACAAATGATTTTTGAAGGTTGTCGATGACATCTGCGGTAATGTTTCTAATTTCTTGGCGAATCCGTGCTTTTAAATTTTCTAAATTGGCTAATCCTGTCGCGTATACTTTACTCTTTAAGTATCCCGACCAGAAGTAATCTAGAGGATTTAAATCTGGCGATCTGGCTGACCACTCAATTGACCCTTTTCTACCTATCCAACGATTTGAAAAACCTTCTTCCAAATAAACGCGAATAGGTAAAGCGTAGTGAGGGGCGGCTTCATCTTCTTGACGAAGAAGTCACGGTGGTACATATCGGGCTCTTTCAAATCCGGATACAACGTTATTAGAGCGGGTATGGGGACATTTTGAAGAAAGTCTAAATATCTCGCACCAGTGAGAGTATCCTCGAGGAAGTAAGGACCTATAACTCTTCTGTGAACTATGCCGCACCAAACGTTCAATTTTTGAGGGCTTTGGGTCTGATATTCCTTGAACCAATGAGGATTTTCGACAATTTAGTCTGTTCAGATAACGGTTTAAAGCAAATGTTGCTTCGTCGAAAAAATTATTCGATTTACTAAATTGGCGTTACTATAACATAATTGCAGTATTTGTTCACATAATGTATTTCGCTAATCAAAATCATCTTCCGGCAGCTCGTAAGGTAAGCTGTGTTTTGTAGGGATGGAACTTTTCTCTTTTCAACACTTTATGTACGGTAGATCGCGCCACACTAATATTATTAACTGTGTCCGTAATGGTGATATTATAATTATATTGCAGAGGTAACACAATGTTCCACTGATCTTCTTCACTTATCGACTTTCGACCAGCCTTTTTTATATCCCGAACATCGAACATGTCCAAATTCCCGAAATTTTGCCTCAGAAGACAAATTTTCTCACACACTGTATTTTAATATATATATATATATATATATATATATATTATATATATATATATATATATATATATATATATATATATATATATATATATTATAAGTTTATTAAATAGCCCATGCGAATCTGAGAAGCCTCATAAAAGAACTAATGCTAGGCGATGCGCCGTTTTTTCTAACGGGCCATCCAAAAATGACATTAAATTACAACGTTAGAAGCTACATGTAAACAAATTCACCACAAGATACGTGACAGAAGGCGTCAGAAGCGTATTGGTGATCAAAACAATACAAAAAGTACAGAACACATTTTCTATTCATGATATGTGACACAAGGCTCCAGAAGCATATTGGTGATCAAAACAATACAAAAAGTACAGAACACATTTTCTATTACTGAACATATTGTTGAAAATGACCACCGTTCATGTTCATGCACAATCTCAGTGAAATATGAAATCGAACGACACAATAGGTGCAAAAAATGCTTGTGACACTGCTGTATACAAACGCCACCATAGAAATGGCCTAGTTGCCAAGCGTATTTTTCTCAAATTCTACATCTTTTAAAATCTTAATCTGAGGTTTTAGGAAGTGTGGAATATAACCAAAAAATTGCAAAAAAGTTTAACATCAATATATTGTTTGAAAATGAATTTTTCATCGGATACTTTCCCAGATAAAAGCTAATGAAGTTGGTCAAATTTCGAACTTTGGATGGCTTGTGAGAAAAAATGGTGCCCCGCTTAGTAATAATTTTGTTACAGGGTTTCTCAGCTTTGCCTGGACTATAATGCTATATACAGGGTGATTCACGTCGATGGTACCTTAGACGTTTACGGAAAACGAGACATGGGATCTTTTTGAAAATTTGGTCACTTGCATGGTTGGCTCGGATCTATCGATCTAAAATATTTTCAGCGTTGGGACGTTGTCTGTTATGTGGAAAAGTGGCATCACCTTTGATATTTTTAATGAGATGCCCTGTATATTATCACATTGTTGGGTTCGCTATTACTTTTAAATTTTTTTGGATCAACATCCCTATGCCTATCTTCAACAGTTTTTGAGTAATTGATTAATTTCCTTATTTTTTAGCCAAAACATGATTCCAATCGAATGTTCATTATTGTGGTGTTTGAATTTGTAGAAAGTTGAAATTCTGGATGCACTCTATGAATAAGCTGTTCATCAGTTCTGCGTAACGAAATTAGTTCCATAGTGTACAGGGTCGTTCGAAATTCGTTACGTTTTCGCAAGGTACAAAAATGCAGAAAAGTTCATTATTTTAAATAGGACACCCTGTGTATTATTGAATATTCTGATAGACAATTGAAGTCCGTTTAAAATGATATATCATGTTCCTATACCTAAACAGTAAGGTTTCCGAAAGAGAAACATGTTCCTATAAAAATTTGTAATCTAGTCACATGTTTCTATTGTTACAATGAAGTGTCAAAATTTTTGACAATTAAATTCTGACATCAGTATTGTTGACATTAGCACGCGTCTACATTCGTTAACAAGAGTAGTAGCGAAAAGTATTAAAATGGAAAGGAATAATTATTCTAATGAAGTTTTGATGAAACTCTTCATTCTTCATGGACAATGTGACCAAATTATAGCGAGAACATGCAGGAAGTTGGACAAAAGAAAGTTTGTACGATTATACAATAATTTCAATAATTATGGATCGAAACTGATTGCGGAACGAACAAAGTATATCACTTCAGACGAAGACAATATTATAAACGTTCTAGCCTATTTTCACGCTCATCCCCAAGCTTCCATAAGGAGTGCAGAAGAAGAGTTAGGCCTATCTTATGCTTCCATTCAAAGGATTCTTCAATATCAAGAGATGCACGCATACAAGTATACGACAGTTCAAGCTCTCAAACCGGAAGATTATCAAAATAGGATAAGCTTTTGTGAAGACATTCTGATCCGTATCCAAGAAGATCCGAACTTTTTAAAAAGAATAATTTAGACAGGCGAAGCTAAATTTTCTAGGGAAGGCATTTTCAACAGAAAAAACCAACATTTCTGGGCAGACCAAAATCCAAAAGTTGTTAGAGAAACGGGATTCCAAGAAAAGTTTAGTTTCAATGTTTTTTGTCTTTTGAAAGATAATAAAATAAGTTATTATATTTATGATGAATCTTTGAACTCTCAAAAATATCTCGAAATTTTAAGAACGGTAGTGAAACAGGCAATATCATGATCACGCCTTCGTCGACAGAATATTATTTACCGATGAAGCTACCTTCACCCTTCGTGGTATTATTAATTTAAAAAACAATCATGTCTAGGCAATTGAAAATCCCCATGCTAAAAGAAGAAGGCACTTCCAAAATGAACTTAAATTAAACGTATGGTGTGGGATCATTGGTAACACTTTCTTAGGACCATACGAGTTACCCCATAGTTTGAATTTTTTTGCAAAATGACTTCACTGATTTATTGCCACTGAACATAACACAAAATATGTGGTTCATGCAAGATGGTGCACCGCCGCATTATACGAGAGAAGTCAAAACATATTTAAATAACAACGTTCTTGAGCGCCAAATTGGTAGTGGTAGTCATTTGCCTTGGTCACATTTCTAATGTGTATTTAATTATGTTCATCATATTACCTATATTGGCGTATACGCCTGTTACATTTCTCGAAATGAATAATTGGATAATAATCACGCAGTTGATCCCTAAAATCCTATTATCTCGTAAACCGTTAAGTTCTAGAGTTAATGACAAGTATAATTTTTTTCTATTAAAATAACGTAGCTTTAATATTCTTTTACAAAAATGGAGCTAACTTAAAGAGTAAAAATTTTTAGCGCAAATGTGTGGCGCCCTCTACAAATTACATTGAAGTAGGTACCAAATTATGACTTTTGTGCCCCGGTCCTAATTTTTATGTATACATATCCAAAAACGTTAAAGTTATTGCAAAAAATAAATCTTAAAGTTTAACCTTTAACACCCTGTATCTTCCTTATTTGCAATATTTTATTAAAGCAAGTTAGTTGACATCGTAACGTTTTAAAGTAAGAATCATAATATATATATATATATATATATATATATATATATATATATATATATATATATATAGGGTTACTCAGTGGCTCTGCCGTAAAAGAGTTGTGAGTAAAAGGTACCAAGCTCGACTATGAGAGTGTTTGGGAAAAATTACAGTAAATGAATTTGACTGAAGTGCGAAATCGATCCTTCTCAGGACTAAGCCTGACGACGAATGCGGAGTGCGCTTCCGAAATGTCGCACTATAAAAGCAAGAACTGTGTAAATAATCCCAGCAGCTCAAATAATGTGAGACTACAGTTACAAAACACTTATAATACAGAATAAGACCCCCGTATCCATAGTAATTATTCCCTACTCACACATACAAGCATTAAAAACTAAATACTTTAGTTATTGACTTTAAAAGTGGTATTCATAAAAAAAACATAATTATGAGTAATGATAATGGCATGCTGATCTATTTATGGATGATAGATGCACAATGGGATTGTAACAAAATATGTATTCAAAACGCAATTAATTAATTAAAAGTAGCGTGAAACGTAATCTCATGAAACATCTACAATATATGAAACAGAAAAATTGCTTAAATGTAGTCGATTACAAATTTCAACCCTTAAGTTAATTAGTCGCGTTCATATTTATAAAACAGCAAACAAATTACATTTTGTAACAACACATTGTCCGCAAACAAACCAACACAAGAGAGAACTATCTTCACTTTAAATAATGAACTTCATCCCCTTTTGAACCTTTTCTAGGTTAAGAGGTACTTTGAACAATATACAATTGTAAAAATTAGACTTTTGTCGGTATTTTCATTATTATTTGTCAATACAGTCTTTTTCTTTTATTTACAGGGGGTTATAATGTGGAGCTGGCGAGAAAATTGTACGGGGGGCAGCTAGCGGAGCGAAAGCCCCCCGGCTTCAGCATGACGCGCGTTAAAGAATGAAGAAGCAAAACGTTCGCACGTTATCGCTCATTGTGTGCACTTTTACGTATTTGCTAATTGGCGCAGCTGTCTTTGATTCACTCGAATCCAAAACTGAAGCTAAACGGAAAGAAGTTCTTCAGGGTAAGAATTTTATTTATTTTTTAAGCTTGAAATTTTATATTTGTTAGAAATTGAATCAATCATTAAACGGAAATATAATATTAGCGACGACGATTTTAAAATAATGGAAACGATTGTACTTAAATCAGAACCACATCGTGCTGGGAGGCAATGGAAGTTTGCTGGAGCCTTCTATTACGCAACTACTGTTTTAACCACCATTGGATACGGTCACTCCACTCCTAGCACTATTGGTGGAAAACTCTTTACTATGTGCTACGCTATGATAGGCATTCCGTTAGGATTAGTTATGTTTCAAAGCATTGGAGAACGTGTTAATAGGCTAAGTAGGTTAGTATCCCATATTAATTACGTGCTTACTATCAAGGACACTGCCAATTTTTACTCTTTTACAGTGTAATAATACGATCAGTAAAGTCTTCCCTAGACTGTCGACAAAAAGAAGCTTCTGAGTTAGATTTGATTTGCGTAGTAACAACTCTCAGTTCCTTAACGATAGCGGGTGGTGCAGCGGCCTTCTCTCGATATGAAGGTTGGACCTATTTTGATTCAGTCTACTATTGCTTCATAACACTTACAACAATAGGTTTTGGAGATATGGTCCGTACTCTTAGTGGTAAACTGGTAAATAGGAAATTCTTTTTAGGTTGCTCTTCAAAAAGATAGTGCATTGAGTGATAAACCAGAATATGTAATGTTCGCTCTTATATTTATCTTGTTCGGATTAGCAATTGTTGCTGCGTCTCTTAATTTGTTAGTTTTAAGATTTGTCACAATGAATACTGAGGATGAGAGAAGAGACGAGGCGCAGGCGATGCAGGTAGTACAATTATAATTGTGCATTTTATGGTTGTTTTATGTTTTGTTCTTTTAGGCATTAGCTGGGGCTGTAAGACTAGATGGAGATGTGATTACAGCAAATGGGTCGATTTTAAGTGGCCAAATAGGTCATCATTGCACGGAAACAACGTCATTAGAGGCTGATGACCAATCGGTGTGTTCGTGTTCATGTGGATGTTTTACTACTCATAGGTAAAAGTTTTAAGCATTGCCTTACTGACCCTTGCCTATTATTTTTATGTCGTATAAATGATTATTCCCGAATTTATTTTGCTTTGGTACTTTATGTTTGCTTGTTTATACTTTTGGAATTAGCATTTTATGGTGTATACCGGGTGAGAAATAAATTATTGTTAGAGGCGTCAGGCAATTATTTTTAAGGTTAAAGTGATATTCAACCAACTGAATATCACTTACGGTTTGACCGGAAGTGCGCACGAGTCGAGAATTTTATCAGTAGTCCGTATTTTTTACACCATTCGTTGCTTAAAATTCACATTACAATATTTGTTTTCTAAATAGCAGTGCACGAACGCTAAATATTAAAGAAGTTTCTATGTGAACACATTTTGAGTCAAATAACATCAAACTAAAAATATATTTTGAATATAATTTTTAAAATACAAGGGATGCACATCTTAGTATGTGTTGCACAATAAACCCTCATTAGAGCACTGGAGTGCATGAAACCGACCTAACTCAGCAATAGGGTAGTCGTTCTTACCTTACAATTAACAGGGCATAGAATCAAGCATTGGTAATAAAAATATTACACAGGCTAAAAGTAATGACGGTATGATGTTACGGTCAAAAATGGAATTAACACGGAAGGTAACAGATAATTAATGTGCTCCGGATTATCTCGGTGGGACAGAGGGCCGTAGGCGTGTTTTGAATTTAAAAATACTGAAGGTGTTTAGTCGTATTGTCGAAAGTCGCAAACAAAGGTGCGTTGTAATTGGAATAAAGTCAAGTAATGGGTGCACGTAAATAAATCATCCTTAAACAGTCAAATCAGTGGGCTACCTCCAAGAGCACGTCGGAGTTGCTTGGAAACTTTAGCTCTAGAACAAATCTCAAAATATCCACTCGCTCAAATACTTAGGCTGCGTGTACGCAAATCAGCTGTTGTGGTTCAATGATTTCTTTAACTTTATTTTACATTAGGTTACTTGTGAACAAAATCCACTCAAACAAAGGATAGCCAACCCTAAATACTTCGTTAATTATTGCTAAGTTAAATTCAAATACTAATAATCTAAACTCAAAAGAAAATAATTGCAACATAAACTACACAGACGTCATTCGGCTTTGTTACGTTAAACAAAAAAAAACTATTTCATGACAAAACTATATGAAACTAAATACGTCAATTTCAGGAAATTACCACTGGTCACTTTCAAAGCAAATCAATAAAATTTGCTTTTAATTAAATATTTTAGTTTTAATTCTTTAAATCACCACTTTTCGTAAACTATTGCTATCGCTGGTCGGGAGGAGATCACAAATAACGCAATTAAATCCAATTGATTGTTCATCTATTGTCTAAACATCAGTGAAATAACGAAAACACACAACAATGATGCATATGTTAACACTAATTTATAATCCGTTATCTTGAAATGTATAATAGAGGAGAATACACCACATCTCTTTCTCGATTTGGTCTAACTTACAAGTTCACCCTTCGCCTTACGTTAAAATGATGAAAATAAATTTATGTAGATACGGTTGAAATTCACGACATTTACGTAGCCAAATGGTTACTAAAAATCAATTCGACAATGCGAAATGTTTATACACATAAACCGGTCGTACATTTAATTAAACATTAAAAAAAGTAGCAAAACAAAGCGCAAATAAAAGCAATTAGTCAACCTTAATTTTAACTGGCGTAAATGCATCAACAATTCAACTATAGACGACTACGTTTATTCGCGTTATCGCCAAATAATTTCACCAAAATGCAAATAATCGTACAACAGTAAACGTACAATGTTAAATTACCTTCTGAAAACTTCTTGAATACTCCCCATCCAGGTGGCAGAGGAAGCAATCTGGACGTGAACGCCTTCAGGATACTGCTTATTGACTTCCAAACAATAAACCAATACAGGAATTTCCAAATGACAACTTCAATAACGTTACGTTTTATTTGACTGGACTGGACGTTGTATAGTTTATGTACACAAAAAAATAGCTTTTATGCACGAAATTATTAACACAATCTTGACTTAATCTTAAATTAAATCGGTAACTTTATTTACAAGTCTGTGTATGACTAAAAATAATTATTTACACAATTATGTATAGTGAGATGTCCGTCTGTTTCGGCTGTACGTTAGGACTGATAAAGAACGGGGTGCTTTTACAATAATTTTTGTGGGAAAATGTTAATCCGCGTATTTGCGTTTAATATTTCACTAATAAGATGCACTTAGCAAAACACATCCCTGTATGAAATGTTCGTTAGCTGACACTAAGTGTCCGAAACTTTACAATAAACAAGCTGGAGGAATAAACGTCAATATATACATCTGAACGGTGCTCTAGGTAGGGCCCAATCGGTACGATATGTTCGGTCTTCCAGATTATTCGAAACCGCACCCCCACCAATAACTCACATCCTTCACAACCGACAGATTAAGGAGCCACGCTCAATTAACCGCGAAAAAAACAGCCTCTTTCCCTTCTCAACAATATTGTACCATCTTTCTCAACTAAACTTTCGCACGAAAAATACTGCTAGCGCTTCATCCTCTTTCTAACTCGCGTTATCAAGTTTAAGAACATCAGTACTGCACGTTTACTGAGTACAAATGCTAGTCCAAGTAAATATTACATTAATAGTAACGATGATTAGTTAACACCAACGAATTGAGATACTGCATCCTGACAGAAATACGGAGTCAATTACTAAAAGGCGTCAAGTAAAAATGGCATCAACAGCACCTGATTTAAACATAATTCAATGAGTGATCTCATCCTTTAATTTAAATTCGAACTTTTCTTATCACCAATTATGTTATATTTTGAAAACCTTTTTATAAAAATTTACAGGAAGAATAATTTAGGTTTAACTATTTCCAATTAATTAATCAAAGAAAAATTTAAACACCAATTATATATATATACAGGGCGTTCAAAGGCACATTACCATGAATATGGTCAACTAGTCTGCGTATGACTAAATATTTTACCAAACTTATACATTCACCAAATACTCCTCACATCCAGTGCTGTAGCCCTGACATAACTCACCATAATTCAGAACTCAATCTCTGAATTTAATTCGAAGCCGTTAATAAAGTTTGTTCTCAAATCACTCTCTTATTTTGCAACCACATTCACTTCCTGCCTTTAAATTTTCTCAACTAAGTCTTAATCTTGATTACGTAAACTCAAAAATTTACTACTAAATCGGTCTCGAATCTAAAAAAACTTTATATTAAAATAAGAAGACTGTTTTGTTAAACAAATTCGAAAACAATCATACACTACTTATCACACAAAATGTCGATCTAAAACTAGGCATGTTTTAAAATTTCGTGCTCACAAATAAAAGCAATAATTCCTAAACACAACCTAAAGAAAAGGGAAATTGTCGTGAAGTATTTTCCAAAAGAAATCTTATATAAAAATACAAATTTTCCGAACAGAAGATACACAGACATCTTGCCCGTTGTTTCGTTCGAAAAAACACTAAACATCGTAGAATAAGTACGTCAAGTCTGATGGATTACATTGCACTATTAGCGATCATTTTCATTTTTTCAAAGACCTTGACAGGTATTGAGACCTTGTAACTAACTTGGACAAGGATAGATTCTTACAGAGGCGTATGAGACATGAATCTGGTTTGTGTGTTGTCTAGAGAAAATGTTTTACGAATCCCTTCTCGTTTCTGACCATTTTTAGATAACCTTGATTCCAGGAATTTGTTTTATGTTTAGATAACGTTGATTCCTATTTGACATTCACCTTGAAATACGCCCTCAAAGTGAGTGATATGTTATGTATTTCGTTTAGTTAAGAAAATATTTTTGTTTTTAGACAAGGCCAGTTTGCCTTAAAAAGATCCTTGAGTCATACATCTGGTTTGTATCTTAGCTAGAGCCATGGTCTCAAAGAGAGTTATGTACCTGGTCTCATTTCTGAGAAATTGTTAGATAAATTCGTTTCCTGGAATTGATTCTATTTTTAGGTAACTACCTAAAATGACGTTGTAATATGACCTTTCTCATCTAAGCCGGTGAACTTTCGGTCTATTTTTTAGTTAATCTGGTAACATTAAAGAAGTCATGGTTTTGACCTTAACAACACCGCATAGCGTGGCAATGCCGCGTGACCCTGAAATGGATAACACCGCGAAGTAGGCCAGAATTGATATAGTTATGCTACTGATTCAATAGAACAGGATTGAGTATAATAGTCACAACTGCAAGTTAAAGAAGTAAGCGTAAGCTGTGAAATACCGCGAGTGGATAGACATACAGCGTTACTTCAGATATACAGTCGAAAGCGATTGGAAAACTACAATTTTAACACGACCTAGATCGCCAATTTGACAGTATATACTTAAAAAATATATGGAATTAATTTCTTTACTCCATGTAAATAAAAGAAGTTTGTTTATATTCACATAACATTACGTGCTAAGTTAAAGTAGGGATTTCGTGCATAGTGCCATCTGGTTACCATGTTACCAGCAAACAAGATTAACATCCAACCAGGTCACTGGATTGAAAACAGGTCGAGCTTATGGTGACGTAAATTGTTATGGTGCAGAATAGGAATTGAGGAATTAAAACCAACCGGACTTGCATTTACAAACATTTATGCTTAAAGATTATTTAAACTAAAAACGTGTACACACTAACAATTCTGTGCACAGTGGTATAATATTGTTTTCCTTAAAAATCCTCTAAAGATGACGTATTAACATTTTCTTCAACAGATTCCGCCGTTAAGACCGCTGCTAGATCATTTTCGTTAAAGCTATTGTTTCTCTTGTTACGTTTATAGAGCTACCAGCAACGTTTTTTTATTGGTTTAAACATATCCATAATTGAAATATGAATTCCAGGTGTTCATCTGAGACGTTTACTTTTGCGTAGCCACAGAATAATTTTTCTAAACCATGTCAATATCGCAAAATAATCAAAGTTAACGAGAATGCCGATGTATAATCAATAATAACTGTTTCTGAATCTCGGCCATCCATGATATGGTTTTTTAAAGTTGTCCAACAGTACAGGTTGTCCCATTTTCGTATGTTTTACGGGGTATCTCGCTTATTTTTTAGGTTAGAACCTTATGGCTTTCGCGACACCGTGCTACTTTTTAATGAAACCAATAATCAAATTTTCCATAGCCATCTTAGTTTTTGTGCTACAGGGTGATTTTGGAAAAATTGCATTTTGAGTCATCCCCTGTAACTCGGTTATTGTCAGACATATTAAAAAGTAAAACTGATATTTGTAGATTTTTTTAGGTAGAATCCAGTGGCGATACTCAGATTTTCTTTAGAGGTCACAGTTTTTGAGATATTGACATAACCTACTTTTTTTTAATGGGACATCCTATCTATTTTTTTTAAATATTTTTCCCCTTGCCAAGAGCTTTTCAAAAATATAGATATTTATTTTAATAAATAACGTGACAAAATGATTTTTTTCTATAATTTACATTGATAAAAAACAAAATAATTAATTAATCACAAATATTGTTCAAATTGCAGACCATTATGTCTCCTACAAGTTTCACAAAGTTTATAAGTTCTTTTAATGGCATTTTCCAAAATAAATGATTGTCTTCGTAATTCTGCAAAATCATTTTCCGTTGCAATTCTTAATTGTTGCATGTTGGCATATTGCCTTGAATAAATTTTATTCTTTAAATACCCCCATAAAAAAATCTAAAACCGAGAGATCCGGTGATCGTGGTGACCATCTAACAGGTCCATTTGTTCCAATCCATCTCCTGGGGAAACGTTCATTTAGCCAGTTTTGTATTATTCTAGCATTGTGGGCTGGAGCCCCATCCCGCTGGAAGAATGTACCGTTCAGTTGAGCCAGTGGAATATCTTCTAAAATGTTCATAGTTTTTTCTTGTAGAATTTGTAAGTACATAGTAAATAGAGTTTAGGTTTTATTCATAAATCTTGTAAACTATTTTTCGGTTAAAAATAAAGCAGGAGACATTAAATCCGAACCTGCCTTGACGCTCTCTAGGAAAAATCACGTGGGTGTTTCCTTGACTCCAAAACCGCGAGTTGTGTCTATTACGAATTCCCGAACTTGTGAAACGTGCCTCGTCTGACCAAATTATATTTTTTTCGAAATTATTGTCCAGTTTTCATATTTATAAACCAATTGCAGAACTGCAATCTACGTTCAACATCACCAGGGTGCAGATGATGAACAAGTTTATACTTGTAGGGTTTGAATTTATGTTTTTTTTTTAATCCTTTGCACTGTTGTTTTAGACACACCGGTCTTGAACAACTGCTAAAACGTTGATCTCTGATTCCTCGTTCTCTTTGTTGTAAACTCGGGGTCGAGGTTTCTCAAAATATCCATGTTGGCAAAGATTAAATTTTAATTTTTGAAATATTCTTTTGTCGGGTTGTCTTCTTTCGGGATATCTATATGACAAAATAGGTATATAAAATAAATACAAATTCTAAGGTAAAGATTAACTGACCTGTTCAGATAGAGTTCTAAGGCCTGGTCTGCGTTTTCATTAGATAATATGAAGCAGGTATTCATATCATATTTCTCAAACTTATCAAATTTTTGGTTTCGAGCCAAAACAACGGATAACAATAAATATCAGCACTAAATTTGGGAAAATGTAACCAGGAATAATTTGAGAGAAGCAAAAACTTCAAAAGTCAAATACCTACGTAATGGCAGAACGTTAATTGTTTTATTTTTTGCGTTACCATGGTTACCCACGGCTATCCACTATTATCAATGTAAATTATAGAAAAAAAATCATTTTGTCACGTTATTTATAAAATAAATATAGACTATGCTATATTTTTGAAAAGCTCTTGGCAAGGGAAAAGATTTTAAAAATATATAGGGTGTCCCATAAAAATAGGTTATGTCAATATCTCAAAAACTGTGACCTCTAAAGAAAATCTGAAAATAATTCTTTTTTTCAAAAAAAACAAACAAAATTTTTTAAAACCCCTTTTGGTTTTTTTCATTTTTTAAAAAATAGCACGTGCCGGAAAAAAGGTTCTAACCTAAAAAAAGCAGACAAAACAAGAAAATCCCTGCATTTTTTAAAGTTTTAATTTTTAGGAGTTTTAAATATTTTATACAATCTGTAAAGCTCACAAGAAGTAACAGCATAGCGGCTTTCATGTTTACGTGTACCAAACCATATTTACTACCAATTTGGAAATTGGTAACAGCGCAATCTTATCAAAGGCAGAAATCACAATTTGAATATATGTATAATGACAAGAAAGCTTTCAAAAGCTGAATTACAATATAATCAGTCACACTTATATTCACTAAACTGTCAGATTTTCATGGATGACCGAGATCCAGAAACAGTTGAAGCAGTAATTCGGACATCGGTTGAATTGTGCTACAATTAACTACGCATGTAGTCTCTTAATAATCATTGCTATACAGATTTGAAGTGATTATGTAGTTTTAGCTTAATATTTGTAATTTCGTAAAAACAGATACAGTGCTTTTGGAAAGGAGTACATCATGTCATTGGTTTCTTACTGAATTAGTACCAAAAGTATAATTAGATATTTAGTGACCTGTATAGTAACTTTTTACGTGTTTCCTTTTTTAGTACAATCCTATAATTCTTCTAGTTTGTGCAATTGATTTCATGCAGTCTAACTTGCCCAAATAAATATAAATATTCAAGATTAAATGGTTTTTCGTTATTACATCGTACATCGTTATTTTAATTTGTAATTTACAATAAATAGAATAGAGTACTTCCTTCCCAAATAAACTGGAAGTCACTGTTACAGTACTGTTACTTTATGGGTGTATTTTAAAATCACCGACAAACGAAAACTGGAGATTCTATGATTCTAAATAAGACAAAAATGATCATAAACGCTTTTCCGAAAATTCTTCCAACCGAGATACAGGTTGATTAAAAATACTTTTTAAGGTTTTTAAAATTTCAAAAACTACAAAGATATTACACAATTTGGTACACCTAATGTCTAATTAAATACAATTAATCAAGGTGAGTTTGAGTCAACTGACTGTCCAGTGGCGTAGAATATTTTAAGTTAATCAGTTTAAGTAAAACAAAACCATGCCCCTGGTTTTTTGAAGAAATATTTTTTTGATAGATTCAACATTTAATTCTGCAAATAAAATAACTTGTATTTTTCGATTCGGCATCCTGTTTTTGAAATATTTGATTAACTTAATATTACCCTGATGCCATTGACTCAAATCCTTTTGTATTAAAACATTTATGTCCAAATTCAGTGTTTCTTTTTTTGAAATTTAAAAATGTTTTTAATCAACCTTTCTCAAAAAAAAATTAAAATTTTATTTTATCGGTGATTTTAAAATACATTATTTATTTTAAATCTTTAAAAGATTGTATTTGTAGAACTGTAAATTACATATACCATGATACTTTTCTTGTTCACTGCTCGATACAGCCACGCAATGATCCATATTCCTCGAAGTTTTCAGTTGCCGCTTCTATAGTGTGATATCAAAATAAAAGCATCCGGCATAGATATCATATTCGGAGGATCTAAAAAACAAATATCAAATATTATTTAATTAAATTTATGTATATTACTTATTAAATAGTCTTCAACAAATGAATTAGCTGTGAAAAGAAATGTGTTTTTTAAAAGATAAAAACCTGAGTAATTAAAATACTTAGCTTTTTTGGGATTTTAATGATGTATTTTTGTTTTACAAAAATCTATACGTTTCGATAACAATTACAGTTATCAACCTAAGTAGAAGTAAAACCGTTTAGAATTGTTTAAGATGTCGCAACAAATTTCTCAGTAGCACATAAACAAATAAAACGAAATAAAATATTTTGACAAGCGAATGTCAGTCACTGTAGAACACTTACTAAAAAACACTGTATAAGTTAGTTAGAACCAGGTGATTTACAATTGTTCCAGTAACTGTTTGATACACTGGGTTCAATTTTCGAAAAACCCTTCTTAATGTATGGGAACTAACTGGCCACGTGGAGTATGATCACTCATAAAAGCATTGTATGATTAAAGTTCCGGAAGTTCTTTAACTTTTACCACGAATTGGTCGCATTTCGACCATCGGAAATTGTCACGAATACAATTGTTTCAAAAATTGATGATACACCAATTTACACTGATCGGGTTAAAATGTATAGGAAGTAACTGGTCACGTGGAGTTTGGTCTTTCATAAAAGCATGTTATCCAAATGCAATTTTTACCACTTGTCGTTTTCAATCATTTTAAATAAATTTTTCAACAATTGTTGATGCACCAATTTACACTGATCCGCTTAATCAGGTTTAATTTTTGAAAACACCTCTAAAGGTATGGGAAGTAACGGGTTACGTGGACTATGGTCATTGATAAAAGCACTGTATCATTAAAGTACGGCAAGGACTACAGTTTTTACCATGAATTTGGTGCCAACCCAGTAATGTGACTTTTTCTGCTTAGTGTATTTCCCTCTGTCTTATAAAATGTAGTAGTGGGGGAACGTCAAACATGTTTTTATTTAAATGGCAATAACACCGGTATGGCTTAACAGAATTGACAAACTAGGTCTCGTTTAAAAGAGCTCTATTTACTTAACCTGCTGTATACACATTGTCCGGATAGATTTTTATGGTAGCTAGGGGTAAACAAATTTGCGCATTATCATCAATTTTGATTGCTTTTTTTTTTAAAATAGGACAAAATTCCTAAAACAGACCAAAATTTATTTCTCCAAGGAAGATATCAATAAAAACAAAATTATGGATAACAATATTATATATTTTTAGTTGGAAAACGAATTTAAATTCATTACCACAATTTAATCAACGCCGCCCTAAATGTTCAAACTGGCGTCCATCGTTTTCGATACACTTAAGCATCATTTCCCGGGCAGACCAAACTGCACGCTCTAGTTCAATAACTGAAATAGTTGGCATACCATCCCTTATTCATCCAATCATGTTATTGTAGTTTTGGGCAGAAACCATATCTTTAAATAAATAAAAATCCAGACATGTTAAATCTAGTGATCTAGCCGGCCATGGAAAAAACTCTAAGTAATTAACACCATTTAGTTGGTTATTAAAGAGAATGGGCAAATATTTCGCCCTTCTAGAATTCTTGCCCAACAATTTACAGACCAACGACCTTGGTGCTGGACTTCTTGCATCCAGTGAATTTTCTTGACCAATTAATAGTATTATAAAGTAAATCCATTGATGAAATGAAATCTTGTACAGTATACCTGAAAGAACTTGCCGATCTTCTACCATCGTACCCAAAATCCAGTGGCATTGGTCTGGTCTTCAGTCAAAACCGAACTGATTCAACAGGATACTATTGGTTTTTGTATGAAAAGCATTGAGTAAACCTTTTGAGTTTATAGTGGAGGTTCAAAATCGAAAGCTCGATGTGCTTTTAGAATGTTTTGAATGGTAGTTCAAGTTACTCTCAGGTCTTACACAATACGTCTAATACTTAGATGAGGATTAAACTGGGAATAAGCTAAAACATTAATAATTTTTCGGTGCGTTGTTTATCAACATAACATTTAGTTCTTCCAAGATAGATAACTAAAGAAAATTTTTACTCAGTTCTATCAGTATATTTTGCAATACCATTGCAGCAAAATTTTATGCATTAAAAAAACATATCATGTAATTACTTTTCGTTGATATAAAGCATTTTATAACACTAAAGGACAACGCATCTTAACATTTTGACGTATTGCTGCCAATTTTGTTTTCACAGCCTACCAACTTTATAGCGGATTATTATTTACCTAGGTTGCATTTTATTCTCTTCTTGTTCATAAACTATTGGTTTTGAGAAAGATGATGATTTTCATTGATATTTGGATTTATTTTATTAATTTTAGAACAATAATATTTGTAAAATTTGCTTTTTGGAAATATGTTTTCTGGTAATGTTCTAATGTCGAAAAGCTTCTTTTCCAAGACTAGTTTCATATTTTTTATGGAATCCTCGTCGAACGACTGAGATCGAGTTTCGTTTTATTTTCCAATATTATGGGTTTATAAGCTCCAAAAGATCCTACCGAATTTTCAGATCACCAGCATGCCTTTGATCGGAACGATTCATGACTTAATTTTTTTTTACTGTTTTTTTTTTCAAAAAAAAACCATCTCATCCGTCGTTACGCGGAAGATTAAGGTTAAAAATAGGGTTTGATTATGTTTTTACTATCCTCTCGCGCTGGTATAGCTAGTTACTAAAATATTATGACCCGAAAGAAATTGCATAGTCAGTCGACTAATATTTGTTTTATCACTATCTTCGGTTGGCAAAATTATAGGAAGTTGCGGTTTGCACTGACTTTTTAGGAATTTCTTCCTCTATTTAACTATGTAAAAAGAGACATCGTACTATTTAAAAATGATAACGCAATTGTTGTAATTAAACAGCTTCTAGCTACCAAAAATAATTCGGACAATGTTAATGCAGCAGTTATTAAAGAAGAGCTCCTTTAAACTAGATCTAGTTTGTCAATTCCGTTAACTCATACCGGATAAATAAAAACATGTTTGATGTTAATCATTTTTACGACAGCGTTTACTATGACAATATTTAAAATATATCTTTACCTGCATACTTTCTGAGAAATGGGCCGTTTTATGATTGTCATAACAGTTGCGTCTCCTAACGGCCATCTTTCGAACTTGAAAATAATATCCAGCGATTTTTCTTTGGCGATTGACCCATTTTTGTGTTTTTTTCCAACGTTATCAGATTGACAGTTGCCGAAATATGGCCGGCTTTTGATAAGTGTTTTGCAGGAATTTAATTTTATTGTTGCTTTAACGCGAGCGTAAAAATAATCTAGTTTCATTACTGGTATATATTACATACTTAAGGATAATTAGACATGCCTTTAATATAATTCGTAATTATATTCAATAATTATTCAAAAATTTAAGTAATTATTCATTATTTTAGTATATAATTGTAAGTAGAGATTTTTAGTAGGGTATTAAATTAATTAAAGTGCTAGCCAATACCACTGTGGTATTAGTATTTCGTTCATTCATATTATATTCAGGACCGTAGTAAAAATAAAAAGATAAAACGTGTTTGATGGATGTGACAGGCTAAACGTAAAAATATCGCAAATTTTTTCTTATTATTTTTATAATAGCTAAAAAGCGAACAAGAATAGTAAAAAACAACTCCAGGCCCGTATTTAACTCTTTTGACTTGATGATGTTGCCTGGAGTATTTCTATAGTTATATAAGAAATGACGAGATCGTATCAAAAAGAACGAAATTGCACATTAAACACAAGCTACGTAAAACATTTGGAATGAAACTATAGTTAAAATTTTATTCAAACATATTTAGAATAATGGCACAACGATGTTAAATGTATTTGTCTCTAATACTGTAATGCCATATTAAAACATATTACATGTTTTAATAGGAATTGTTTACTACTTTACATACGTGTCACAAGCATTTATCTTCGATGATGTATCCTTGTTACACTCACAGATATATTTCCAAAAACA
The DNA here is from genome assembly GCA_036346205.1 of Vesta saturnalis. Classification (NCBI taxonomy): domain Eukaryota; kingdom Metazoa; phylum Arthropoda; class Insecta; order Coleoptera; family Lampyridae; genus Vesta; species Vesta saturnalis. Next base: position 2,592,054 of record JARFJB010002461.1, on the reverse strand, counting down.
TCGAGACAATCTGTATAAGTAAAATAATAGCTAGTAGTTATGATAACAAATCATTAAGGTAAAACTGCAAACTTGATGTGCATTATAATTCTGTATATGAAACGTGACTTTATAAGATCAACTTGTTCGTTCATTAAAGGCACTTTCCGTTTATGTTTATAATTCTCGAATGCTTCCAAAAATTCCACTTCCTTTTTTTTATTACAAAAATGTAAAAATTACATATTGTTTTGTGAAGTCATATGGTGATTATTTAGTATTGAATGTTTGGCATAATTTGATTTGTCTGTGTGTTTATATTTGTAACATCTAATGTGTTCTTTGTATCTAATATCAAAGTTACCTTTAATACTAATAATAATAATATAATTTACTGTCAAAGATCAGAACAAATTGATATTGACATTATCAATGCATAGAAATAACATACAGAGTGGGCCACAGAAAACAGTCCACCCCGATATTTGATAGTATTCATTAGACTTTAAGGAAATGCTGAAATACGTCGATTTTTGTTCCAAGGGGACACATTTTTACGATACAGATATCTGTCATTTGTCAACCCCCTTCCACTTCCTCAACCCCTTAATTTAAAATAAGGAATGTACCATGTATGGCACATTAGAAATGCATTTAGATGGAGTATTCAGGCATATGATCATCCATGATTTGTTTTCGATATTTACGTCTTTGTAAAATAAGTCTTAATTAATTTAAAGTGCATCGCCTCTTAAAGGATACTACTGATCCCGCTCTTACAGATGTAATGGAAAATAATACGTATTGAATAAAATTAATAATAATTTTTAAGTACATACTTTTGAACTTATTCGTCCATAACAAAACAAATAACAGTTATTTATTTGTAGGAAAACGTTAAGTATACGTCTATATCACTTTAGAAATAATATAACACAGATAATGTAGTACGACCCTTATACAGAGGTATGTAACAAGAAACAAAAATGTTGAGATGTATAAATAGAACAACAAATCATTACCTTAAAAAATATAAATTACAGAAACTGTTGCTAGATGGTGTCGGTGCATCTGAAGAATTCATCTAAGTTATAAAATGAATGTTCAATTACTAAAAGTCTTAATAAGTATTTAAAATTTAGAGGGAATGATAAAGTGCTATCAAGATAAATGTCCAAAAATTTAGGGCATGAAGAGCTATTCGATATGACATTGACATTAACAACGATACGTAACCTACTGTTTTCCCTTTTAGGGTTGTGTTACTTTGTAAGCAAAGTCTTATCCATATTGAAGTACAGTCCAGTATCATTTATATAATTAGCAATATTTGTTAGTAACAGTAAATTTCGCTTCAAGTAGGGTATTGTCCAAATCGGAAACTAATAGAGAGATGTGATCAGCGTACAAGACATGATCACCACGGAATACCTCACTTATTTAATTAATATATAAAATAAATAATACCGAGGACAGATCTTTGAGGTACACCGTGATCAAATTTTTCAGAAATGCTATTTGACATGTTAGTAGAACTAGAATTTAAGCAGGACACAAACTGGTATCTATCAGACAAAAAAAGATGATATCCAAGTAACACGCCTTTACCCATAGTCGTCCAAAATTTTTATAAGTTTAGAATGATTGACACAGTGGAATGTTCTACTTAAATCACAGAAAATTCCTGCAGGGCATTCACCTGCCTCTGTATGTTGTATAAGTGTGTTATAAAAATTGTACAAAGCTGTTGAAGTTAATTTATCTTTCCGGAAACCGTGTGTCCAATGTAAACAGAATTACAGGATGTACAGTTCAATTTATACAAAATCGACTTCAAAATGTCGTTGGTTAAATCTTTAGCATTAAATAAACATTTAATAACATTAGTATTACTTTTGGAAGTTATTTTGCAGGTCTTGCTCTTCTGTAATATGTGAGCTATTTGTCTGATAATTTTCCCAAATATGAAAATGATTTGTCCTCTGAGTAAATTGGGTTAATGATTTTGATATTGATAAGATTTATTATCACTTAAAATGATTTACCCATGGGCATTCAATTTCGTCAATTTTAGCTAATGTCTTAATGTGTATTTAGAAGATTAAATTATTTAATTAAATATTTCTGATAATATTTTATTTTGGTTTCGTCTTGTTGATGATGTTTCAGCATCTTCTTAACGTTAACAATTTAAAGCTTAACATAAAATGTACTGGGTGGCCAACTAAAATGCGAGGTACTGTATCTGGGAAACTATACATCGTAGAGGTTTGCAAAAAAAAGTTATTAAAACGGCCAATACAAAAACCTGGAAAATATTTTCAAGTTTCTGAAATGGCCGCTAGCGTAACTGCAATCTTGAATCTAAAAAGTGATGTTTCTGTGAATTCTGCTATATTAACCTAATAAAAATAACTGATCTTTAAAGTCGAGGATAATCTGAACTTTTTTGTTTGGCACTTTTGACGTATGTCTAAAAATAAAGTGGTGGGGTATTCAAAGGTTTCCTTAAATAACCCCTGTATCTTCGCGTTGAAAGGAGCTATTCTTGGGCTACAAATGTTATAATATTTGAAGTTTTGTTAGTTTCACATTCGTCGCTAGAGGGCTTTGTTCGACATTCCGACAGAAACGGTTAATTTTCGCAAAAAATTAAATGCATTGGTATGACTTTTTCATGAACAAGTAGCTAAATGATGCCTAAACAAGCTCGCGAAAACCGCATCTCGATATCTTGTTCCTAACCTAAAATATCGGCCAAAGAAAACTTTATACGAAAATCCCTTAAATTTTTTTTTTTTAACTATATTTTTCTGGAATTGTTTCTACTGTGTAAGTTGTGGCCCCAAAAGGACCGATTTAAAGGAGGAAGGTTTTTAATGCCCCGTAAATGCTCGAAATGCTGACCATCACGCTCTATGCATTGCTGAAGCCTCTCATGACTAGACAAAACTGCAGCTTCAATTTCGGCTCTCGGTATGTTACGTATTGCGTTACGAATCCGGTTTTTCATATCTTCTCTAGTAGTAGGTTGAGTCCGAAACACGATGTCCTTTAAGCGCCCCATAAATAAAAATCGAGGCAAGTTAAGTCTGGCGATCGCGGAGGCCATGGAAACAGACTTCCTCTTCCAATCGACCGCTGTTGAACATACTGCACATTAATAGCAAAATGTGCTGGGCAACCATCCAACTGCAAAACAATTTTGCCTTGTTTCCAGAGGCACATCTTCCAACAACAACGGTAATTGATTGGCCAAAAAGTCAGGAAATACATTGCCATTTAGGGGTTGCTCGAAAGAATATGGCCCAATAATTCTGCTTCCCAGTATGCCACACCATACATTTAAACTCTAACGTCCTTGGCACTGAACTTCACGCAACCAATGGGGATTTTCTGCAGACCAATAATGCATATTGTGCAGATTGACTCTCCCGTCACTACTGAAGGTGGCTTCATCGTCCAAAGAATTTGAAATAAAAATTCTCTATTTTCGCCTAACATCCAATGGCAATAGTCTAACTTTCGATCAAAATCTTCCTCTTTCAAAGCCTGATGCACAACTACATGATATGGGTGCATTCTTAAAATAATTAAAAAAAGTTTAAACGAATATCTATATATTTTGATGACCATTAGAACTTGCCTATGGTCCTTCAAAATATTTTGAACCGTTGTCCATGATATGCCCAACTCAGTGGATAATGCTCTTGTGCAAACATGAGGATTTCCTTCAATATAGCCCAGTACACGGTTAATATTTTCTTGTGTTCTTCCAATTCTTTGCCGTTGAAACGTAGGCCGAAAACTACCATTGCAAGGACGCCGATTTGGATATCGAGCCGCGTAAACTCTTTTAGCTACGGCGGCATTCTGAAGACATTCAAAATAAACCGCAAGCATATTAACAGCTTCATTATTCGTAAAACGCATTTTGAAAGCACAAAATTGCTCAAAGTAACGCGAAAGTATTGACAATTTGAGGATTATGTATGTTTTGTTTAGGTATCTGTTTCCATTGCCTGCTTCTATTAATTGTATTTTTCGTATATATCCATAGTGAATATGCATTTAAACAAACAAAAAATAGGCCTTTCGTATAACTTTTAGCATTGCTTACTTGCCCGTAGTAATTTCAAAAAGGGTGATTTTATTCTGGTGAATAAATTTACAAACATTTAAAATCGCAATTTCTAGGTAACCTATTCAGAGCCGAAATTGAAGCTGCAGTTTTGTCTACCCATAAGAGGCCTCAGCAATGCACAGAGTGATGGTCAGCATTTCGAGCATTTACGGGGACATTAAAAACCTTCCTCCTTTAAATCGGTCCTTTTTAGGGCCACAACTTACATAATAGAAACAATTCCAGAAAAATATAGTTAAAAAAAAAAATTTAAGGTATTTTCGTATAAAGTTTTCTTTGGCCGATATTTTAGGTTAGAACAAGATATCGAGATGCGGTTTTCGCGAGCTTGTTTAGGCATCATTTAGCTACTTGTTCATGAAAAAAAGTCATACCAATGCATTTAATTTTTTTGCGAAAATGTCGAACAAAGCCCTCTAGCGACGACATGTGAAACTAACAAAACTTCAATTATTTAACATTTGTAGCCAAGAAAAGTTCTTTTCAACGCGCCCAAGTTTGTTAAAATCGGATTAGCTGTTTTGAAGATACGGGGTCAAAGGTGCCAAACAAAGAAAGTTCAGATTATCCTCGACTTCAAAGATCAGTTATTTTTTATTAGGTTAATATAGCAGAATTCACAGAAACATCACTTTTTAGATTCAAGATTGCAGTTACGCCCCTAGCAGCCATTTCAGAAACCATGAAAATATTTTCCAGGTTTTGTATTGGCCGTTTTAGTAATAACTTTTTTTCCGCAAGCCTCTACCATGTATAGTTTCCCAGATACAGTACCTCGCATTCTTAGTTGGCCACCCCTGTACACTAGAGAAAGACCAAGTAGAGCTAATTACTCTAGGTTTAAAAAAATTAATACACAGAACAAGTTTGTTCTCCGTATTCACACTGACAAGATAGTTCCAAACGATTGATGTCACCATAAAACACATAAGTTAGCTGCATACAGATCTTTAGTACATACAGCAATGTCATAACACTCATAACCATTAAACCAAACAAATTTCAATAAAAATAGCAATCATAAAACAAATAGCACAAGCAAATGGTTACATTTCAAATATAACCAAGGCTTTAGTTAAAAATTAGAGTACAAATTGTCTATCAAAACGTGTACCCAATGAACACAGAATCGATAGAAAATAAATGCACAACAATTTCATACACAATGTCAGAAAGAAAAGTAGTCACGTATTAAGCACAAAGTAGCCTTTAAAACTTATACCAATGCTCTTAAATGTTTATTTAACGCCAAAGATTCACCTAATGAGTCGGGTATCTATAAATTGAATTACACATCCTGTAACTCTGTTTATACTGGACAAACACCTAGGAACTTTGATATTATATACAAAGAACACATTAGATCTTACAAATATAAACACACAAATAAATCATCTTATGCCAAACATTTAATAATAAATAATCACCTTATGACTTTACAAAGCAATATTAAATTTTGTAATAAAAAGACAAATTAGGTGTTTTGGAAGTATTCGAAATTTATAAGCATAAACAAGAAGTACCTTTAATAAGCCATACTTTAACAGAGATTTCAAATATAGAATTACAATTTACACGAGTTGACTGTTTTATCTTGATTTTTAGCTTACTCTACGATTGTGTTGATAAAATAAAGTATAGTGTTAGATTTTCAGAGTTAATGCATAAGCTCATATTTTTGTAAATAAGAACCGTATTCATTTTCCTCCGTTGATTGTGATTTTCAAACTTGTAAAGGGATCATATTGTTTTCGGGAACTAGAAAGTTACAGAACAAATACTGCAGTAATTTCTATATTTTAAGGCGGCCTTGATGATATGCTGTGTTGCCATACTTTACCAAGGGATTTAAGGAAAGTTTTATTTCGTGTCCCATTTAAAACTTTGTTCAAAATTCCTCCTCGTAGTTAGTTTAAATACATGTAACTAAAAACTCAGTGTCATTGCATAAATGAAACTATATTTATAAGAGAATGCCGAAATATAATTGTTGCAAGTTCTTGGTGATTAATCTTCTTCATATTTAGTACAATTGAAAATATGTTTGGAAATTATCCAAAAATCTGATAAATACATTCCAAAGGATAAAAAGTATCAGTTTCTAGATGCATACATCCATGTACCCATTTGCATCTGTGTAATCACATAAATTAATGACATTGCTCAAATACACTAAATTTGATTTTGGCTACACCACTGTAATCTACGTTAAAAAGTACATAAATCATATCTAAGTATTGTTATTGTTACCTCGGCAAACAAGCGAGTTATTTTAATAAATACGTGAAAACTGACAATTGAAGGGTAGCAAACAAATGAAAAGAGATACAACACAACTGATGAGCCACAAAAGATATTCTTTCCTATCCGACCAATGATATCTAAAAGGTGTCCCAGGAGTTCGTACCAAAACTTGGGAGACGATAGATCTAATCATTTTACGACAAAACTTTCATAATGCGTAAGTCCAATCATGCTTCGTTTCCGAGATACAGGTGTAAACGTTACAAAAAAAGTTGAATTTTGAAATATCTCCAAAACGAAGAAAGGTATTTTTCTTGTTCTTGGTATAATAAATAGGTATAAAGTACGTTAATTTTAGTTATTAATACGTTTTATTAGTACAGTGCGTAGAACGCAAGCAGTGCAATCGTTTAATCCCTAATTTCTACGACAATGGAGTAAATTGAATTTTTTATTACAATGCGAAACCTTGATGTTTTTCAGATAAAAAGGTACACTTTGTATAAATCAATAACTTTAACATTTTCTAAGCTATTTGCATTTTAGGTGCTTATTACCAATTGCTTAGGAAGGTTTTGACACTATATCTCGAAAACGAAGCACTATTGGGCTTACGTTTATACGAAAGTTTGGTGTTAAAATGATTAGATCTGTCATTCTTGAAGTTGCATCTATCTTCCCGAAACACTGATTTTCACGTTTTGATGTTTACCCAATACTACAGAATAATAATAACCTGCCTAAGCAGTTGGTAATAAATACCTAAACATGCAAATATCCTTAGAAAGTCAAAGTTATCGATTTTTTATCCGAAAAACCAAGGTTTTGTATTTTAATAAAAAAAATCTAATTTACTCCATTGGCGTAGAAATTAGTTAAAAGGTTGCAATGCCCTTGCGTTCTACGCCGCTCTACATAATAAAAACGTATTAATAAGCTAAAACCAATACACTTTATGTTCCTACTTATTATACCAAGAACAACAACTTTCATACACTATACACAAGACTTGTTCGAGATATGACCACCCTGTATGGTGGCGTTGGTATCACTTATTTTAATTTTTATTATTCTATGGTTAGTATATTCATAAATTCCTTAGCCAGATTTCGTACAGTGGAAATCTCGCATAATTATGAGTAATCGCGTGCTTACACCACGTTTATACTTGTAAACTGTTGTAACGTGATACTTCTTCATTTTACAACAAAACGAGTCACAGTGAATCAGAAAGTGTATTTTAATATATGTTTAGTCAGATGTAGAACTGCTGACTTGAAGGGAAAAAACGACTTCTGCTACCGATAAGAAGGATATCCATCTCTGGGTAATTTAACCGCTAATTCCTAGTACTTTGTTTAAATCTGTCCTTGGACTGTTGTGTCACCTGCTTATTGTTCGTTACTGTTTCGTTGTTGGCGGCACCTACGTTTGTGGAATTCTATCAAACCATAGTTTGTTACAAGTAGTACTTTTGACGTAGTTTTTGTGCAAGTGCAAAGGTTGTTGTCCCTGAAGCAAAATTCTCTAATTGGGGCTCTAGATCTGTCACCAATACTAGACCTCACATTTGTCCAAAACATTGCATTTATTTAATATTTAATACGGACCTAAATTTAACCACTCGTTGAATTGTTTCTCCCTGCATGTCAACATTCAGAATCAAAATGCGTGATTACCTGTTTTACACGTGCTTGTCTAAAAAATATGTACCAAGCTTATAACTAATTAATCGATTTTTTTATTTAATGTGTTTATATTAGAACATAATTCTTACATTACTTATAAATCCAAGACGGCCAAATTTCGGTTTCGCGAAATGAACCCAGGTCTTGAGTTTTAAATGTAACACGGTATATTTTTCCATATTTGGATTCTAATTCAAAACACATACAACTCAAGTGTCAAATGTCAGTTTGACAAAAAATAAAAAAAAACTTTTTGATTTAAGACGTCTGAGACAAGTTCTATTGTTGCTTGTGCCGTGCACGCTGAGAGGTTTCCACAAATACCACAACCAACAGAACATACTTGAAAACTGAGTTAACATTTCGTAATAAACCTGTATGAGAGTGACAACCAATGCAGATTACATGACTGCAATTGGTAGCAGACGGCGCAAATAAATAATTTTGAATACAAAGTTCTCTCTGACGAACACAGGTTTACTAATGATGGAATCTTTAACAGAAATAATTTATGATGTTGGGTTAGAGAAAATCCGCATTTACGTCGTGAAGGTGCATTTCAAGAACGTTTTGGTTTGTGAATTGTAGGAACCTAAATAATAGGCCAAGTTTGTTTAACAGGGTTCTACAGGTGTACGATGTTTACACGATGTTTGAACAGGATATCAATAATGTATTGCCTGAAAATACCAAAACTATGTTTTTCAAGAAGACGGAACTGAAACACAATGCGGCTATTGTAACAAATTATTTAGTCAACAGATTTGGACAAAACTGGATAGGTACACACAGTCAGATGGTCAACTAGATCTCCGAACCAATTTTATCTGTGGGGTTATATTAAAATTTAAGTTTACCACCACCTCCCACAACGTTGGAAGATTTAAGAAAAATAGTAGTAACAACAAATTCCCAGAATTCACTTGAGTGAAGTATTAAGTAGATCGATCTCTGTTGTGCGCTTGAGAAAACCGGTAACAGTTCGAACATTCAATAGGATCTTATCAAAATATATTTTAGTATTCATTGTTTAGTTTATATTTTTGTTGTTAAATTAAACTAATTTTTCTTTTCAATTCTCGGTATTTATTTCAAAGGTAATGTTAACGTCTTAGACATCGTTATTAAATAAGTGAATTTTCCTTAAATAGCTGACAAAGAAATGACGTCACCTAAACCTCAGTCAGGCGTGGATGACCTTTCAGGCTCAGCAATCACACTTCAATTCTGTCTTCTCCTTCGGGCAGAACTACTCCTCGGTAGCTTCCTTGTCGTGTGGGTTACCCAGTCTGGTCAATTGTTACGGGAAAGACACTCACTATAACATCAGCACGTAAAGGTAACGTGTTACGAACATAGCTCTGTGGTATGGGCGGGGTTCTTACTGTCACTGCAACAGGACACTCTACAGAACTCAACAATGTCAAAATCAGGAAAATTATGTCACAAAGGCCCCACCTGTTAAATATATTTATAGCGGGAAAAGTCATGAACTAGATATTAAAGTAATGGCCTAACATGAAACCATAATGTTCACTCGAAAAGAGTTGCCTGAAATTCTGCTTCAAAATACCTAAGCAAAGCTCACACTTACACATAAATAAAATTCCAGCTTCAAGTCCGCAAAATTGTAATAACAAAACTCAAAATTCGTTATACCTTTTCGGTTTAAACTTCAACGTAAAATGACTGACTCAATTAACAAAAATAACTGGTCAATACGGTCATTAATTATCCAATTTCAAATAAATGTTGTCACAACAGAAATAAACAAAACGCGGTCGTATATTTAAAAGTTCCTATAATTCAATAAGCGTCACTTAAAATTCATCAAAACAAATCATCAAAACTTACTTTACATTTCTGAATATTAATAGCTTTAATTTCGGTAACTTTTAAAATTTGGCGAACTAAAATCCATGTGTTTTCAATTGGTGAAGGTAAAATAAATGTCCAGAAAAGATACACTACAAATATCAATATTATGATTAAAAAAAAAACAAATATAGCTGCGTCACAAGTGTAACAAAATCCTAAGCGGGTACATTACTTTAAAACATTATTCTATACATTCTTAACACATGGTGAACTGGATTTTTAATTTTGACCAAAAAAATGCAGCACTTGTCGCCTTTCTATTACGCTCAAAAATCACGGTAATAATGTCTATAATTTCAATAAAGTCGATAAAGTGTTTATCAGAAAATGATACAATTCGCAGCCCCTCGGCGGTACCGTCGTCGGTCAAATACATATTAAGAAACCGTTTTATTACTTCAGATCAACACAACGCAAACTTGGAAATCTTCGGTTTCACTTACTCAACCTGAGTTTACCGATAAAACGATAAGAACGTATGCGATAACTAATTGGTAGGGTGTACTTATACTCCAAAACCGCATAAAAGCGAACTGCTACATAGCAACGATACTGCAGGATCGTGACCAAATTAGGAAGCCTTCCACTTAACCATAATAACACAACGGGGAAGGTGCTAATAGACCACAATCACACTACATATTGAAACCTCATCTCTGACTGAACGACAAAGGGAAGTAGTCATCTGCCCCCTGCACAAAAGTATTTGTATTCGGTAAAATAACTACTCATCACTTTACATGGAAGCTCAACGATGAAAAAAACAAGAGACTGTCGTCACTTCAGGAATGCACGAAACATAATACTACCAACGACTGTAAACTCAGTCAAATAAGTTCTCAACAATATTTACGAAAGCCGACATTATCACTATTACGTACGATCGACTTTATGTAAACAACTCTCAAGACGATAAATTATAATATCAGAACGCCACAGGATGTCAAAATAACTGTTCTTAAATTTAGCATCCAAACAAGATACGCGTTTCTAGATTTGTAAAAATCCAACAATATGCTGAATTAATTTCTATACTACGAGCAAGCCAACAAAACAAAAAAGTATATTATGCAATTTTTCTTAACAATTTCACATAATGTGACACAGCGTGTCGCCCGTGCTCGTGCAGAATAAGTGTACCCTCGCTGATCTCGTTTGTTTTGAAGGTAACTTTTTTTTAAACTAAGTTCACTTTCTTACTAAAATCATTCAAGTAACTTATTTTATAAATGTGTAATATTATGTGTAATTTAAGTTTATAGAATTAAGCATTCGTTTTTGAGCATCTGTCTCTCAGGCTCGGCGCGCCCGGACTCGTCTTCAAGTATACTAATGAAGCTGTTTCACCTCTTCTGATGCAGAATCTCACTTGAAGTAGCAAGAAGAAGCTTTGATCTCAATCACCCAAAACACTTTGCTGAAGTTATGGAACTTTTCCTGAACGATGCATCAGAAAACCTTGTAGAGAATGAGGATTAGGGGAAGAGAATGACAACGATGAAGTTAATTTATCAAGTGAACAAGATGGCGAGGATATATCTTCTGATAAAGAGGGTTCGTCAGCTGCTAGTACGGAATTTGATTTGGGACGAGATAAAAGCAAGTGGAATAACAAGCGACCAAAGACAAATCGTCTTGCACTACCCGCATAATATTATCATTAAGCTTCCTGGGGACAAAGAAAATGCGCGCAATGCTAAAACTGCTCTTGAATGTTGGGAAAATTGATTTACTAATAAAAGTCTCGAAATAATTGTCAAGTATACAAACCAACATATGGATACCATCAAGCACAAATTTTCTAGGGAAAGGGATATGATACACCGATGTTATCGAATTGAAGGCTTTCATTGGATTGTTGTTTTTAGCGGGCGTTCATAAATCAAATCGGCAATGTCAGAAGGCACTTTGGGGTAGTAAGGTGATGACATTGAAAATTCGGTTTCGTTATGAGTACGTTTTAAACTCCCCATTCGTTGTCTACGTTTTGATGACCGAATTACTCGTAGCTAACGAAAAACATTAGACCATCTTGCTCCAATTTGTAAAGTTATGAGCTGTTCTCTAAGTAAAAAGTTACCATTGACGAGATGCTTCTAGGTTTTAGAGGCATGCGCTCTTTCCGACAATATATACCATCTAAACCAAGCAAATATGTGATAAAACCGTTTGCCATCGTTGATGCAAAAATGACGTTTAACATGGAAGTGTGTGCAGGAAATCAACCTGAACGACTTTTCTGTGTGAGCAATAAACCTGATATGGTGAAGAGAATGGCGAAACTGTTATCTGGGTCTGATTGCAACATAACATTCAATAATTGATTTACCAATTTCAACCTCGTCTATGAATTGAAAAAAAGAAGTCATATGTTAGCACTGTCAAAAAAATTAAAGGCAGCTGCCTTTTCCTTTTGTCAATGTGGAAGGGAGATCACAATACAGCAGTTTATTTGAATGCAAGGACGGAAAGGTTCTGGTTTACTATATTCCACGTAAAGGGAAAAACGTCATGCTTGCATCATCCCTTCATTTTGATGACACCATTGATCCTGGATCTGCTTATAAAAAGAAACCAGAAGTAACCACCAAAAGTGGTGAAGATACAATAGATCAAATATGTGCTACATATGACGTGCAACGCAACATAAGGCGCTGGCCAATGGCAATCTTCTTTGCTAATGTGGGAGACATCAACCCCCAATTGATTCACCTTGACAATAAATTAGAACCAATGTGTCGAAGAAGATTCCTGAAAAGGTTAGCTCATGGACTGGTAGTTGAAAAATACAGCGAAGAAGTCAGATGAGGCCCGGCTTCAATACCAGAATACAAAGCTGAAAAGATTTCTCCCTGGGGATAATCGTGAAAGGTGTCCTTACACCCTAACAAAAAAAAGGAAACGAATCCTGCTTCTCAGTGTGCTAATGCTTCACTCCAAATGAACATGAGACAGAGATTCTGCCATCTTGGATTTTTATATGATTGGAAATTAGTTTTAATATAAACATGACAAATTAAAAAAAATCGACAATTAATTTTCAAGTTATAAGCTTGGTCCGGCCCCTAAGCCACCCGGTGTACCTAATCATAACTATATAATTCATTTCACAAGAACAAAACCCGGAAGATAAATATTAATTTTTCAATTTGTGAGTTGAGTCTGAAAATAAAAGACTTTTTTTTCACTATCGCTCAATCAACTTTTGGCCAAGTTTCGCCAAGATCGGCCATGATGTCTGAATATGTGAGTATGTGTATGTGTGTGGACGTATGTATGAAAACACCTACGTACTCAAAATTTTGTATTTAGAGTTGAGTAGATTTTGTGAGCAATCCAATGGTGGAGAGGGGGGAGGGCTATTAGGAGTTGCTTTTTGTTTTTATCAAATATTTATAAAACAGCTGCATATTTCAAAGATATAAAAATACCTTTAGATGGACCTTAAACGTATCGATTAACTACTTTCTACGCATTTTTATAAAATGCGTAATTTAGCGGGAAAAAAACTCTTAAGGTAGAATTTAAGTGTTAATTCAAATTTGTTCATTATCTGAATAACAATGTAAAAGTTAAATAAATCTGATCGAAAATTCTGAAGCTGTACTATCGATTTTTTAAAGTGGTTAATTTTTTAATTATATTTATGTCTATTACTATTTACATTTTCTTTGACATAGATTATTGTTTTTTTTAAATGTTTTTTATAAACGAAATAGATGTAAAAAATTAAATCAAATTATATTAAATTATTAAGTTAACATCTAGATGTCTATTAATTGTCTGTCATGAAGTTTTAAACGTGGTTTTGACATAAATTATTGTTTTTACAATGTTGCCTACTTTCGTGATGAATGGTTGAATTTTTACATTAACATGTCTATTAATCTCTATCTGACATGAAGTTTTAAGCGTCATTCTGACATAGATTATTGTTTTTGTTTTTACAATGTTGCCTGTTTTCGTTATAAACGTATAACAGGGGTTGCATAGTTACCCTAAAAAAATTATAATTAAAATTATTTCATTTCCTTTAATTATTTAAGTTAACATCTAGATCTCTATTAACCTCTGTCTGTCATGAAGTTTTAAACGTCTGCTTGACATAAATGATTGTTTTTACAATGTTGCCTACTTTCGTAATGATCTTATAAAAGGGGTTGCATAATTATGCAAAAAAAATGTTATTGAAATTATTTCATTTCTATTAATTTTCATTTTGTAGGTTCGAAGGTCTGGTGGTGTTCTACACCTGGTATTAGTTCTTTAGTTAGTTTGTGTTCTGAACCCATGGAATAAACTGTAATATTGTTCATTATCCCGTATACTATTATATGCGTCTTGTGTGTTTAAAATGTATGTGTTGAACATGCTTTAACATTAGTTATTTTTTCAGATACAGCGGAAGAAGATCATCGACTGTTAAACATTTATTGCCAATATTACCAATGCACGAACTTCATCCCCCTCAAGGTCCACTAGTTCCATCACCGGCAATATATACAAGTCATAGAGCATCTATATGATCATTTCCAGAGTGTTAAGTTAAAAATTGTGATAAAACCTATTTTATACTTCATTAAAACAAGAGAAGAAATATTTATAATCGATACCGCCGCGTAACCCCAAAATATTAAATATTTGAAATTAGAAAAAAGCACGAATGCAGTTTGCCAAAATCATGAAATGGGATCAATTATTATTGCCAAAAACGAAAAAAAAATAATAATGAAGATATCCCGTCGTCAATAGCAACGGATATTCTTGGGATATTTTCTTACTGAATGCTTGAATTAAATACCGGAAATTTCTTCTCGTTCACGAATGTTTTGAGAAAATTATCCCTCGTCGTCGACTCGGGATAATTTTCAAAGCATTGGTGACTCGAAAAAATTTCCGGAAATAATCCAAGCACTAGGGAGATTACAAGTGAAAATTTTATATCTTCAGAATTAATGGCATATGTCAAAAACAATTACATTTAAAGAAAAAAAAAGTGCTTCCAACGCTACTTTGGTATGATTAGATATTGAGAAAATCACATCTATCTTTTCCAAATTTTACTTTACATCGTAACTCTCCTTGCACATTAATTGTGTGCAATTCTGTACATAATCAAGTTATAAATTGTTTTGGTACATTATTTTTCTTTATAAAATAATGTTATTCGTGCATGTACAAATTTTGTGACGTAAGTTGAAAAAAAAAGGACACAGAGCTTTTTTCATTTTAAGGAAATGCTAGTCTAAATTGTATTTTGTGTGGAAATTTTTGTTAAGTGGAAAATTTTATCAAGGTTGAGAAAGCTTATAGCATCTGTTGATGTGTGATTATTTTTAACAATATTGATCTTTTTTAATTAAATTAGTACTTCTGTTTTTGTTTACATGCGATAATACACTCTCTTGACATATTTTATAGGGTTTTATCTATCGTTTATGAATCGTATTATTTATTTTGATGTGTAACGTTTTAATCTATTATCACTTTCTGCCTAAATAATTTTTTTTGCAAATCCTAAATTAAATAACTGAATTGTTTGTCCATTTGGCCATTTTTTAGGGTATATCAAGTTCGTGCTGCTACACGTTCTTTATGTAATGAAACTATTTAAGTGGTGCCGCGTTACAAAGAAAATTTCGTTGAAAATAAAATAAAAAATCTTATAATAATTATGGACAAGAGAAAATTCTGAAAATTGTTTTGTTCTCATTGCCGCCAGATTTTAGGGTATTGATTTCAAAGTTCGAAATGCCTACATCGTTGCAATTTTCCTTAGTAATGTATTAAACTAATTATATAGTGGTGAACTCAACGTTACAATATGTAAAACTTTCGTTGAATGAATTTTACAATAAAATCTTATAATAAATATGGACAACTATATAACGATTACTGAAAATTAGGTTGCTTAGTAGTTGTCAACCATTGATCTCGCCATGTTAAGGCGAATACCTTGATATTCAAATTGAAATCCAACACAATCATTTGGGCTTATCTCTACCAATAGAGGAACTTGTTGAGGTAAAAATTATATACGACTTATTAACTCAACGAAATATTCTAATGATACCTTTGTTAATGAATTTTCACAGCTATTGGATAGGAAAATTAATCCTAGGATGAACTATATAACCAATTACAAAATATCGTGTAACTTTGGATAATCCCAGGTTGCTTGAGACCCGTATGTCAAGATTGATCTCGTATGTTAAGAAAGAATACAAATTGATATTAGTAAATCCAAATTCACTAACAATGTACATTATCAAACGTGACTTAAATATGAAAGGTGCAACATTGTTGAGTGAACAAATTTATGGATCAGAGAAACATTTACAATTCTAATACTATGCTCTAGATGTTATTTACAACCAATACATGTTATTTTCATACGATCTATTGGAAGGAAAATCTAATTCTTAGGATACTTAACTCAATAAAATATCGGTAAATTTAGACATACACTACGCCAGTCGGTTCAAAGACCTCGTCATTGTAAAATCACGTAGTACTTCAGAAATTTTTCAAACAAATTTATTGAAGTAAATCTTTGATTTACCTACACGTGTAACAGACTATACAAACGTTGAGATTAAATAATGATGCTGAAGTGAAATTTCATGAGCTATCGTTTAAAAATTTTTTATGGATTAGAGAAACATTTAATGCACATTCTAATACTATGCTCATTACAGATATTATTTTTACAACCAATACATATCATTGTTTTACGATCAATAATTACGGGACACACGAAGCATCCCAGCTTCTGTCAACTCCTGCATAAATAATTAAACTACAGAATGCAATAAATTCATAAAAATTACATCATTCCACGCTTTTCCTTTTGCTTCGTAAATACGTCTCCTCTCTAAATTAGTACAGTTCACAATTTCTTGTACAGTAACTGGAGTTACAAGTAACTGAAACGCTTCGTTTGGTGTTGCAGCCATATGTTTCCTTGCTAGTCCTGGGGCACGCCGAATAATGTTGTGTGGTTCAATTTTATTTCTTGTTGGAGATTCCAAACCCGAATCCAGACCACTTGGAGCATTGTAACCACTCGTTGAAGAATTACCAATATCGTCAACATCATCCTCTGAATTATTGTCAACATCATCAGAACTGGATCCAGAATACTAGTCAGAAACCAATTCGAAATTTGTATCTTCCGCGTCTTCATTTCCTGCTTCTGACACATCACTTTCTTCAGAAAGCAGATAATCACTTTCAGCTGCCCACTGCGACACTGTTTTTTCATGGACGTTGTCACCAAATCTCACGCTTTTCACATTCTTTTTTGACGCCATTATAGTATGTGTTTCACGAATTAAGTGCTCAAACTGTCAATCATCATTTTCTATGCAGAACTGGATCTTCTCTTGCACATTCAATTTCTGTCATCGGTATTGAGCGTATTCCCTATTGAATTCTATTTAGGTCTTCTGTTGTCGTCGCTCTTGTTTGATATACCTTATCCTTCAAGCAGGCCCATAAATAGAAATCCAAGCTAGTTAAGTTCGGAGAACAAGGAGGCCAGGGGAATATGCTCTCTCTGCCTATTCACCTGTCTGGAAATGTTTAATCAAGATGCCGTCTACATTTCATGAAAAATGTGCCAGACACTCAACACCTTGAAATAACATTGTCCTTCTAGTTTGATGGATTCGTTTGGTAATTTCAAGTATTCGCTTAATATCGAGACCAATGACAAATTCAGGCAACCCGTTTCGAAGTTACACGATTTTTTTCAATAACACGTTACATGGTTCCCCTCCCTTTATTTTGACAGTAATTATAAAAATTCATTAAACAAAGTTTTGCAACGGACGTATTTTTTTAAGCAAAATTGCCCAAAAGTGGGACCCTCAATTTGAAGTCAGTAAAACGCCCTCTGGCTGCAATGGTAGGAAACTAAAAATAATATCCAGCATTTTCTCTTGGCGACATTCATTATAAGATTTTTTATGTCACTGCTAAATCTCGAGTTATGGCCGGCCGGCTTTCTTAGTTGTACACATGGTACAAACATCTACACAATATCTCAAAAGTCGTTTTACACCATTATCGACTAAAATTGGGACATTTTACATGCGTATGTATTTGATCAACGACAGTGAATTGTTTTCCTTTGAGTCGTTTCAAAATTCTCTACATACTATAGTATTTGGTTCACCCCTCCTTCAATTTATTTCTCATTGTGCGTCTGCATACACGCATTCCAATGTAGCTTACAATCAGCAACAGCATTAATATTTTGTTCGAGATAAAGTTACACTAATCACGGAATATTCTGTGGTTCGATTTTGTAGTTTACGTTTTTCTGATAGTGTCTTCCCTATTCTAATCACAAATATCTTCTTCTTAGGACGTTGTGTGACTAGTGATCCCTGTATGAACCAATTGTAAGATGATTTCTGTTGCTGGATTGTTACATAGCATTCATATTATCCGTATCAAACCATATAGTGACGCTTAACTAGGTTTTCTGTCTAAAAAATGATCCAATAGCTTATTTCTTAGTCAATCAAGTCGATGAAGTAGACCAATTCCACAGTGCAACTTTCTTAAGCCAGTTCAAAACACTGGAGGTGATCCATACAAGGTGTCGTATAGATCGGTGTAATAAAATGATATACAATATAAAAATAAATTACAAATTAATATTTACACAAACTAATACAGCAGGTTTTAAGAGTTCTAAAGAAACCATTGAATGGCAGAGCTACATTTCGGCTTCCTTGCTGAACCAAATTGCATGTCTACTGTTTCCTTATCAACGAGTGGTACAAAGACACAACAGTATTCTGTTGCATTTATCTGTAATTTCGTCACTATTTGTTGCACTTATATGTTACAAATTGTAAACTGATAATCAATACCTAAAGTTTAAAATGTTGAGACTATATATTTATTTATTTTTCAAACTATTCTGAGCCGCTACGATAAATGATAAATGCCAATGCCCTTACACCCCCTTGTCTAAGAGGTTTTCCCCGAAAAAATTCAAAAAAATATGTAACTAAACTAAATTTAAAAATAAAACTAGATTCTCCTGCAGGGCTATAAAATAAAAAATGGCAAAGTTATCATGAAATGGTAAAAAATGGTATCAACATCGTGACAATTCGAGAGTAAAAGTGGAAAATCCTTCTAAACCTCTAACGAGGGCAAAGAGGTTTAGTTTTATGCAGAATAAATTATAACGAAG
Source organism: Vesta saturnalis (assembly GCA_036346205.1). NCBI lineage: Eukaryota > Metazoa > Arthropoda > Insecta > Coleoptera > Lampyridae > Vesta > Vesta saturnalis. The sequence goes on along the minus strand of JARFJB010002461.1, from coordinate 2,572,907 downwards.
AGATGGAAAAGACAGCGTATCGTTCATCAGTGGATCGGCGTTTGCGAGTTTTGCAATAATTACATAACCAACGTCTAAAATCATTGAACTCCCAAAAAACTACGCACATTGCGTCTCACTACAAATGGCAAAGAATCGCATCTATTAACTCGTATTGCACACTAAAAAGAAACGTGCTAAAATCGAAAACGCTAAATCGTCAAGTCACTCAATTATGAGCTGTGACAAAATAAAATTCGATAAACAATTATTTATTTATATGACTAACAAATCCAAAAAGGTACTGTCATAATTTAGCAATCTCAAAATTTATGGATTCGGAATAATAGAAATACAATTACAAACACGACAGGTACTCGAAAACGTTTCAGAAATAACGGAAGCGTACCTAAAACCAAGGATACACCTTTGCAATAAGGCTCTTCGTGAGAGTGTCAATTTATACATGTGACGGTCAAATCAATAAATATATGCGTTACGGTATAAGTTGTAATGATTTGCTAACTAGTTCTACTAGTTTTGGAATGAAACAAAGATGCGTGACGGTGAGTGATGGTAATTATTCTTAAAGTCATATTTGGTAAAAACGCTAACATTGTGGGCGCCACGTGATCTAATTCAAGAGGAGAAATGTAAATATATCGATTTAGCTGAGATAACAGACTTCCTTCTTAATGACATTAGTTAATTTACCAGAAGATTGCCTGATTAAATTTTTAACGGTTTATGATTTCAATAATTCAATAATACTTGAGAGATGGTAGGGTTTTAATCTGCTTGAAAAGATAAAAACTTACCCTGCACGAAAATTTTACCATTTCTGCGAGAACCGACTGTAAAGCTCAACTCTACGTAACTAATAATTGAATTTTTTGCTACTTGCTCAATAATGAACACTCAACTACCTTCTCTCCTAACAAATTTAGATTTTCCACTTAGAAATAGCGTGAAAATGATTACTAATTAATTTCAAATTAAGCACAAGGCCCTCTTTAAGGTACGTCCAGTCAAAACCATATATACTATTGAATGCTCTTTATAAATGTCAAATGAACATTTTTAAGCACAAAACCCTCTTTAAAACAAAGATCCAAGTCTAACCGACATATACTATTTAATGCTCTACATGTGTGTCAAACAAATATTTTTAAGCACGAAACCCTCCTTAAGAGAAAAATCCAAGTCGAAGCGATATATACTATTTAACGCTCCTTGTATGTGTGAAATAAATATTTTACATAAAACTACTCTATTCCTCATTATTACGTGTTACCCTGTAACAGCGAAAAAGAGATAACTTACGCTAATTCATTCTTACGACATTTAAGAAGCCAACGCCGTAGTCAAAAGGATGATATGGAACATGATATTTAGATCACTGAGTCTTACACATTATTTTCGAACACGTATCAATCAGCTATAACCTGCTATAAAGACGAATTTAAAATTTCAACTCCGGTATCATCTTCAGAATACATGTTTAATTACGTTTACAAGCTATGAAAAACTTTTACTGTAAATTCCACAAATTATAAAGAAAGCAAGCACCAGTTATACCAGTAGTCTACAACGGAATAAAAATGTTAAACTAGCTCTAGTTTCAGCGTCTTGTAATCACACCACTCGTCATTTGTTTCAATACATTATCTAGTACCACCGGTGGGGCCATTGAGAAGATAAGCAAAAACCTTTACGTTATATAGCATTTAACGTGGCTTGAAAAATGTCCCATTTTTTACTGTTCTAAAGTTTGCGAACATTTCTTAGATTAAGAGTATGATTTTTTTCAATAAATAACTTCAGCAATTTTTGCTTTATCTAAAGAGACCAAATCCTCCCTAACGCTCAAGTGGATACAACCTTTGGTTTGTCGTAAAAAAGACTTTTGCAATTACCTAACGTTCTCATTTATATGTAGGACAACTTGATTACGTCTTGGTATCGCTTTCTTTTTTTTTTTTTTGAAAAATTGCCACTATTATTTGGTTACTATTTTCTATTACTAATATAATATTAATTAAAAAATATTTCTTAAATGTGGGATTTTTTAATTAATTAATTCTTCCAATTTCTTGTTTCGCCGATAAGCTGATAAAAGTTTTTCCTTTTTTTTTCTTAATATGTCAATTGTATTTACAGACTTTAAACAAAAATTTCCTAGTTAAACGTTTTGTTTCAAACAGACTGATAAATTTTTTTATGAATTGGAACACAGCAATTTATTTCAACCACACTCAACTTTTCTTAACTGTTTTCCTCGGACATTATAAATTTATATTTAAAACTATGAACTTGAAAATCCGGGTGTAACTTTTAACATGATATAACTAAAATTTCATTACATTTGTACTTATTGAAAATTGACTAGCATCGAAACACACCTTAACGTTTTCAACAATAAAATTAACTACTCTTGTACGAAACAACTCTAACTGAATGGAAATGAGGTGTAAAAACTAAAGTAAGCACGTGTATGGTAAGAAAGTTTACGTACACTATTTCTTATTAATAAACGGCGCTGTAGAAGGACAACTTGCATATTTATAGTTACAATATTTATATTTTAGCCCACCGGCAACTACAATTATCTAAAATCAAACACCACTTAAAACCCAAAAAATTGGCAAAATTCAAACTGTCTCGTTTCTAGAAAAAATGAGCTTGTATAGGGTGTATGTTGCAAAGCTATATACTGTAACTAGAATATACGTCTAAAATCAATAACATTCCCTCACAACCGCAAAGTGCTGTGTCATACTACCAATTAGACATGTGATGGTCAAAATAATAGATACGTTACAATATAAGTTGCTATGGTTTGCTAACGAATTAGATTGGTTTTGACGTGGACTTACAATGATCAATCTTTTAAATTCCCCACGATTGATTTAACTAAACAAAAATAAATGTAGTAGGTGCTTAGTCACGTCTTAAATTCCTTTTATTTGTGATTTGAAACTTCGTATTTTTTTGAAGAGTTAAAACCAAAAGTCTGAAAACATTCACGTAGGGTAACGGTAACTCAAGTATTCGAATTTTGACGGATCCCGATTGATTCTGTAATTATACCAAACTGTTCATTAATTCATAAACGTTAAGCCAGATATATGCTAAACTACCGAAGGATCAAGTTTGAATTCCCTTGTATTCTATTACTCTTGTAAATCTGATTCAGAACTAAAAAAATGTAATTTCGGAAAACATGTATATTAATTAGATGAAAACATTTACTTCTAGTTCTGGTAACTCCAACTAAAACACTGTATCCTTTGTTGGTTAGCACTTTCACTGTAATCCAAATACGTGTCAGTTGTCAGCTACAGTACTAGTTTTATTCTACTAAATTCTACAATTCCGAACGCATTTATTAATTATTTACTCAGCTGCAACCTTTAAGGGTTCATTTCCACGTTATTTGCACTGTTAACCTAGAATACCAAATATTCGTACATTTTACAACGGCTACTTTTAAAGATACTATCCAGTCTTACCTAATAAATCCCTAGTGCTGCTTAATTGTAGGTCATGTAAAAGGTGGTGCTGTTGAGTTAATGATTAAATGTCATTTAGGCGGTGAAATGGATATTGCGTCGTAAAAATTACAGTAGTCTGTTATTTACGTTATACCTACAAGTACACCTAGTTGCTATACCTCTATTTATTTGTCATATAGTAAGTCTTTTCTACAAAATATATTTACACCTATAATCCATAATGTTTTTGTTACAATAACTTTAACATCAACATACTGCGGTACACCCGTACGTCCAATATGCGCAGCACTGCGAACGATTTATTGCACTTCCTGTGTAGAAAAGTTAACCGATACGGACTTTTTTTCTATAATCTTGCTCAAAAACTTTTGAAAATACCTTTAATGACGTATATCTAAAACTTTTACTTCTGCAGAAAAGTTGAATTATATTATTTCCCGAAAGTTCTTTGCAATATAACGTCGCTTTGGGATAAGATCTGCATATTTGTCTTAAGCTCATTGTCCTTTAGAGGGCTACAATTTAGTTCCCCCTTACAATTTAATCTTACTTGCATGTTATACCTACATAAATTCGTTTGCGGTAACTGTAGCTTATTTAATAGATTTAACAGCTATTTACTAAACTGGGAATATTTTCTAAATTTTTAAAACAATTCTCCATTATGAATTAATAAAAAATGTTCAATATCCTGAAGCTGGTATATGTAGTTTAAGAATTTATAGTAGGTAATCAGGTTTTGCCAAAATTGCTTTTAGCAAGCGAATGCGGATGTTCTAAGGCAGTTGATTCTGATTAAAGCAAACCACAAAACTACTTAACCCCTTCCTCCAAATTTTATTGAGTAGGTCTTCTTTACGGCTTAAAAGATTGATGCAAATGACTCACTCACTCCATAATTTAAAATATTTAATAAAAGGGACGAGTAGAAGCGATCGAATTAAGCTGTATAGGACAAGTTTGATATGGATATAGATCCACATCTACCTTAACAAAATTTATCAAAGAAATGCGTACGACAATATGAAAGAAGGCTAATTTCATGACTCTGAAACTTCTGTTTTTCTCAAAATCAGATTACTTAGTCTATTCAATAAAAAAGTTACTACTGTTTAGACATTCTCAGGGTCTAGTCTAGTGAAAAAGCTACTGTATCAACGGGCGGACTGTTTAATCTAAAGCAATTCAAGTACCTCTCTCAAAATAAAATTTTGCCTTAAAAATATTCACTCTACGTTACCTTCAGGTGCTATATGATCTTTATGTACTAATTTCAAGGTTGTCCCTTTTAATTTTGTGCACAATGTGAAATATTGCCACGAAATTTACTTTCATCAATTGTAAAATTTTACCTAAACGAGATTCTACAATTTCTATAATTGCACAATTTATTACTTTTAATGATTATGTTAAATCTGAAATGGGTCATCATAGTTTATGACCCTACATGAATTACATGAAATTAAATTCTATGGTATTGTTTCTGTTGCGTTAAAATAACCACTTTACGTTACCTTCAGCTTTTATATAATCTTTATGTACTAATTTCAAGGTTCTCCATTTTAATTTTGCACACAATTTAAAATATTGCCACGCATTTGATTTTCACCAATCGTAAAATTTTACTAAACGACAAAATCCTAATGAAATTCGACAATTTCTATAATTTTACGATTTATTATTTTAAATTATTATGTTGAATGTGCAATGGCTCATCATAATTTTTCACACTACATGAATTACATGAAATCAAATTCTATAGACGATTAAACATTTTATTTTACTGTATTGTTTCTGGATACCACATAATTCTAAATAATTTTACGGTATATGAAGTATTAAGAACAATTGTAGAAAAACTAGCCCCTAAAATTCGACAGGTAATTTACTTCCGAAAACTGAACCCGGAATACACACCCGTAAGGAAATTCGCCCTCGGAAGATACGCCATAGAAGATTTGTCTCCAGTATACTTGCCCCCTCAATACTTTTCCCCAGAATATTTTCCCCCGGAGTATTGGCCCCGGAATATTTGCCTCGGGCATATTCGCCCCTGGAAAATTTATCTCCGGGGAATTCGTCCTCGGTATTCTCTAATAACACAAGATGTGAAATTATTTATTAATGTTTATTGGGAGTTCGAAAATGCATTTACGGTGTTGTTACACCACGAACGCTAGCCCGCGATGCAACCGCATGTGTGCGACGTGTAATTGTCAATTAATTCTTATTTGAAGGATAAAAACGCGTAAATCTTTACAACTTTACAATTGTATTTTTTATTATATATTCACGAAAGGGAATTAAAATCACCACAAGCACCTCACATCAAATGTAGTGGTTACACTATGCGAAATTTGTCTTGATATCACAGTAGCTTAAATTGGCTAATTAGCCTTTTCTAAAGCGTATATTAAATCTATCGAAGAGATTTAATGGTTTAATTCTGTCAATACTTAAGTTTGTCAAGGTGAAGTGATGATAAATGTCTAGATAGATAACGAACTTTCTGGGGTAGACTTACTTGAAGACGAATATTTCGGGGCGAATCTTACGGGAGCAAATATTCCGGAGGGAATTCTTCCGAGGGACAACGTTTCGAGGGCGAATATTCTGGGAGCGAACCTTCTGGAGACGAATATTCCGGTGTCGAATTTACCTGGGGCCGAGTTTTCTGAAGCGAATTTATTAGGGCGAGTTTTCCCAGGTGAAATTACCGCATAAGATTAAGAACAGTGCGAATTGTTTACCAGTTGAAGACAATGTATTGTCTGAGACCAGTTAAGTTCTTATCGTTCGCAACGTTTATATTATCTTTCGTTCGATCTCTTTTTTTTATTCTTTGGTTGGCAAAATTACATGCCAACCGCGGTTTCCATGGAAACAAATTCATTGACAAAACTTGCTTATTTTGCTTTCTCATATACGTACATACGTACAAAGAGAAAGCTATGTAATCGGTTTAAATTTTTAAACTTTTCGACGTTTTGTGGCTTAAACAATACGAAAAACACATCTTTATAGAAGAAAATCTCGTGTCTGATTCTGTGTCTGTTTGTGTGTGTGGGGGATATCTTTTGAACCATTAAAGTTATCGATATGAAATTAGGTAAAAAAATTCGTTGCCATAAAATCTAGGTCAAGTTCGTTAATGACCAAAATCCAACCAGTGGCGGGGCATTTTTAGAGGATTAGAAGATTTAAAAAAACTCATTTCTTCAAATTTTAAAAAGTTACGTAGTTAAAAAAACAAACTAATACGTTTTTATATAATTTCAAAATAAAAAAATATGTAATAACCAGTGGTGCGCCGATTTTAGGGTATAACATTGTGCATTTTTTAATTTACCAACCGATATTTTTGAAAGTCGGGTATTGGGCGTTTTTAAGATCGCTAGGTATTAACCATTTGTCAAAATTAAAAATGACGCATCAAAAATGGGGGATTATCGTGTTTAAAATTCGACATAACTAAAATTCCGGTATTGTGGGCTAATGGTCAATTTTGCAACTTCGTTAGTTTGTAAAACATTATATGTAAATAAAAAAAATGTTAAAAACTGCCAGTGGCGCACCGTTTTTTGGTTATAAAATTTATTTGAAAGTCGTATATGGGGGTTTTTAAGATCGCTAAGTATAAATCATTTGTCAAAATTAAAAAATTCAAAATGGCGAATCCAAAATGGGGGATTAGCGTGTTTAAAGGTATAATGGGTTTTGAAGTTATTTATTTACATATATGAGAAAGCATTATGGCAGATAATTTGGCAGCGATTTTTACTTACTGTTCTGTAGAATGTTAAGTAATTACTTACAGGTCATGTTTGATATTAACTATCATAGCAACCAATTATGAATGGTAAATTCAACCTACTGATCTAATCCTGCGTATGGTAAATTGATAACTACAACTGATCCCACGAAAGTCTCATTTTTAACAAAGTCGGAAAAGTTTGGACAGGAGTGATGAGCTATGATTGTGTGCCGTACTAAATGCTGTATGTTGTATTTAGGTTATAGGTTTGATAGTAAAGAGTCATACAGAATTACTAGTTAAAATTGACACTTTACGTTGAATACTGAACAAAGATAAATTAGTGTGTTATGCCGTGTTTTATACATAGAGGATGATTGATTTTTGAACTTCCCATCCTACATGTCCTTGGTACGGTAATAAATATTAAAACTTGTAAAAACTAGTCAATTTAGAATCAAGGGGGACACTATTTTATGGTAGCTGAGGCATTAACAGTCCCACCCCAAGGTCAAGGGAAGGACAGCCCCAAAAGGGAGGTGGGATAGTGCAACACACATTGTTAAAGCTCTTTTAATTACCTGTTCCAAAATACTTCAATTTCTATTTTGGGCCAATAGTTTTGAAGAAACTGCGATTTAAATACAGTTTGATAATGTCACTACGCTGTACCATCAATTCTTGATTTGCAAAATAATCCTTGCATTTGTGGTTTTAATATTTATTGACAGGTGATAGATAATCACGTATCAAGTTATTCAGTTTCTCTTTATTGGTAACTTAATTAGTTACTCTTTCATAATGAAACGAGTTCCATACAAATAGGAATTAAACTATTAGTCAAGAGAAAGTAAATAATATGACGTGTGATTGTCACTTGTTAATATTAAAACTAAACCTACTTATTGATAAATTAAAAACAAAATCTTCATACACAAGGATTACTTTATAAATAACGAATTGGTGGATTTCTAATACCTTTTCAAATAAACTTGCATGAATTCTCTTCGAAATTCAAGTCGAGTAAGTTTATTTTTACTTCTGCGAGCAATCAAGGATGCATTGTGAATACACACATTAATCAACCAAGAAAGAAGGGACCAAGTACCATTTTTTATTTCGTATCTGTGTGCAATACTTACCTACATTTTCGTCCATTCTGTCGACTCCTCCCATGGACTGATTATACGCTCCTATAAGATGAGGACGAGGAATAATTTTTTCTCTTTTTGAGAATAACGCTTAACGATAGTGATGGGCTCAGTTCCTAAACAGTTGGAGGCAATTGTTACGACAGAATTGTCTTTCCATTTGATAATAGTAGCACCATCTTTCCTTCTGATGGAGCTTTCGTGATAACCTCTTTCTTTCTTGTCCAAAGCGTTATTTAGATTCAGTGGACAAGATTTAGTCAATCGGTTCTGCTTTACTGTACTTGTGCTACCATACCGGTTTTCACGTAGAAAAGATAACAGGTTCAGACTAGTAAACGAGTTGTCGAAAAAAAATGATATGGTAGTTGTTTTATTTGGTTAGTAAAAGCTGCTATCATCTGTACCAGTGGAGTTGTCTACTTTCTAAAATTTGTTTGATAATCTTCATTTTCGGTTGGGGATTTGCCTTGCTAAATATCTAAGTTAACTAGATACCCCTCAGTAGTACAAAGGTACCTTACTTTATAGCCGAATTTTATGTGATCGTTTTTTATGAACTGTTTACAAGAATGATGCCCGTAGTACTTAACCGTTAATTTGTTGTATGCTCGATTTTGCGTAGGTATACAATGTCCAATAAATTTTTTCTTATCTTTATTCACTAAGGCCTGTATTTTCCAAAGCTTGTTGTTAGCAATAATCCAGTTATTAGCACAATGGAGAAACCTCGATATAGTTTCAAAGCGATTACGCCTGATAGAATTACACACAAAGTTCATTTTTAGTATCTGGGGTCCCAGTAGTATTTGACCTCATTTGTAGTGATATTACGATTAGCACATGATTCAAAAACTGAATATCTCTAAGATTCTTCCACTAAAAGTTTAATAATATCTCCATCTAAAAACAATTCAAAGAGTTCAACAAGTGAGAAGTCTTCATATTTATCCCAGTTGAAGGGAGGGAAATCTCGAATTGAATTGTTGAGACTTCCAGAGATCCACGTTCACGGTGCCTTTGTTGGAATCGGCTCAAAAAATATCAGGTTCAGGTATATATACAACACTGATAGCGGGATCCTCAACTTCTTCACCATTATATACAATGTTTAAAGCTTCTTGAACAGTTAGACCGATAAACGTAATATGTTCTTCCAGTTTTCTGAAAAAAATACAGAAATTCATAACTATACGAGATATTCTCATCCAGTATTTGTTTAAACCCCGAAAAATAAATTTTACCGCCCCTATTGATGATATCACAAATATGTTGATAAACCTAAAACTTATCACAGATCAATTTGTAATATAATAATGTATTAATGTAAATGCCTTGTGTGTCCATTTGGACACACCAGTATTTATTTCACCTTAGAAAATTGTCAAAACTATAAAACGAAATTCTAGCGTCTTGTAACGTTAGATTCCTTAGTTTACAACAACTCTGTATGGTTACTAATAAAGCAATTAGTTTTATAAAGTACATGTACTTACCGTGGGTCTATGTCCATGGTTTTCTCTAGAAAATCAAAATATAGAATAAAATCGTCTGTAAAGCACACAGCAGTAGGCAAAACACAACAAATTCTATATCACAACAATCTTTGACGTCTCAAGGCCGATACCAAATTAAAAATAACGCAAACATAAAATTTCGTAGCTTGTTTCGAGATCGCATTCAACCGTGTCCGTTTGGGATACGTCGGGCAATTAAGGGTTGATGCAATGTAATTCCAATACCACACAATAACTGTAACAATTTGTTCAAAACTATTGGGTCAAATACAAAAATGGAGATATTGTTGAAAGATGTGTGACTCCACCCCACTTCCCAATTATAATTTTAGAAGTTGAATTCCTCGTTGCCAGGGGGTAGGATAGTGAATGATGTAAGCACCACATAGGCGCTGCACCTTTTGCAGTTTGCGAAAAAATTGGATTGTATTCAATTCGTCCCCTAAATGAGCCCTAAACATCATGACGCTTGAGCACCTCTCCAGGCTAGTTCTACTGCTGCAATATGACAGAATTTCATCTGAAGTCGGAAGGTGTATTTTCGTCGCACTGTTGAATAATTTTGTTTTCCAGAAATTTATTCTTCTCTACAAACATATATTTTATAACACTCAAAAAGAAATCATGCAATAAAGAGAGAATACCTGTAATTGCTTCCTTTTTGTATTTTTCACATTCGTTGCTTTCAGAAAAACAATGTTGTTAAATGGGTCAATTTTTCGTTTATATTATTCGTAATACTTTCGTTGGAATTTGTACTCACTGCCATAAATTTGACGCATACTGAAACCCCAATCTTTTAACATTATTGGTAAAGTTTCATTTGGGGTATTTTCATTCAGCGTGTAATTTCTATTGTCACAAAATTCTATAAATTGTTTCCAAATATATTTTTTGCACGATAGGACGATTTTAGTTAATTACTGGGTTTGTTGCGAGATCAGAAGGTTATTTTTACTGGTGACTAGGATAACACGTTGGGTAAGTAAGTCACTTATATATAATATATAATTATATAATTCAGAAAACATTCAAAAAAATATTTATTTGGCATTGAAATTAAACGTACAATTACTAATTGTAATCCCCCTGGCTTGTGCAGTACTTGAGTTTACAGAAACTGTTTCTGAATTCACGAAAAAAATTGGACATTTCTATTTAAAACGTCACTTTTGACTTTTCGTCTATTTAGTAGAAATTAAATAATTTCTATTGTGGTAAATTTAATACAATCGTGCAAAAAACAGTATGAGCATCACGAACATTAAGGGTTGTACCGGTCTCCGGCCAAATTGGAGGCTTCGATATCGCTCAGCCTCCAAACATGGCCGTCGACCGGTAAACGTCCCTTACTGTTCTTGATACTTTATATACTATTTCAGTGTTCATAGAATGTTTGGGCTTGTTATTGTTAATTCGCCTATCAATTTCATACAAAGTAACAATCGCAAAACGATCTTTGACTTCACTCATCGTTGGAAGTGTTATTTTTTTAATAAAACGTATTTTTATTTACACAGCTAGTTTGATATATTTCATTAATGGGAGCAATGAAAATACGATATCGAATATACCCCGTCGTTAAGGTAAACAAGCCGTGCTTTCATGAAATACGTTCGTGATTGGTTCAAATTTTGAGAAGAAGAAACTGATTTGTTAATGTTTCATAAATGATATAATCACCGTTAGATTTGTTTAATTATGGGCGGATACCTGAAGGTGAACAGGATCATTTCTAAATTTGAAATTAAAGATTGATTAAAACATTTTATTATACTCTAGCAAGGTACAAGTCATAGGTTCAAATCGTATCCGAGGTAAACTTTTTATTTATGTGTTTAATAAAATTAATAATAATTTTTTTTTTCTTCTAAACTACAGAATTCGATAATTGAAAAATTCGAATACTTTCTTAACATGTGTTTTTTTTTAAACTATAATTATTTTTTTACTTTCCGTGCAGCAGTTTTACTGAATGTTTAATTACACATTTAAACAATAATACAATTTAGACTAGTAATACTCCTTTAAAGATTGTCTACCAAAACGTAACTCAGCTATTCGATTATTTATTAAAGACTGTAGTAATTGAAAAATTGTAAATAAAAATGCTTTTTAATCTTACAAATTAATAAACTTAATGATTAAAAAAATTAACAAGTTTATTCAACATGCTTATAATAAATCCTACTTAGTAAAAATCCCAAATTTTTAAAATTCATGTATTTAATAGAAAAAGTCTGTAGAAGAAAGTGCCTGTACGCTACTGCATTATTATTTAAACAATTTTTGCTTCTAAGCTATCACGTATGTGTGTTGAATAAACTTCTGTATATATAAAAGAGGACCATATGCATATTAATATTTTTAAAATTTTTACCATAAATAGGTGTGTAATGGTGATACGTAAAAACAAATTAATCTAAAAACGATTGATATACAAGAGAATGCAACTCGAAAAAAAAACAATCAATTGCATTTAAATAAAAATTTTACATACCGAATTAAAAACGAAATGAGCTTGAATTGGTACGTTTTAAAAAGTGTATCGAAAAAAAACATTGTATATAGGTAATTTTTAATAAATTGTAAATACATTTTAAGAACAAGAAATACTATTCATTATTATTATTAGTAAATTATTGCGCTGATAACGATGGTGATACTGAAAATAAAAATCCAAATGTACTGTTTGTCTTCCCACTTTCAATATCTTGTTTGAGCCAAATGAGTTTGTGCCAAATATTAAATTTGTACGGAAAACCCATATCAAAAATGTTAACCGAAATGTTTTTAGTATCACCCTTGAATTTAAAAAAGAAAATTTTTGAAATTGTACATAATGACTAAACGCAATTGTAATAATTAGTTTAAAAAAAAATGGTATGCGTTTGTGTGTACCTGCTATAATTAATTCAGAGGTACTGCCAAAGGATTCCTTTATAATAAAAAATTTGAAATTCGAAATGTGTTTTTATTATTTTATGTATATTTCGATTCGAAACGTCTATCGGTCATCGTTATTTATTCTCGGTAATACGGGCTCTTTGCCCTCTATACCTTCGTCTTATCGTGATTCTTGGTGGTATTCGTAGCTTCGATGTACCTGTAAAAAATACATTAAAATTACCAATACCTGCTTTTCTTGTGTACGACGTGAGGTCCTCTCGGTGTCTTGATCCCATTCCATCGTTGGGGCGGCCGCTTAGATGAGTGCGGCTTTTGCGTACCCTCTTGTTGGGTGCTTATCCTTTCGTTGTTCGGAGGGCCTTCACGATCTTCCAGTTCTTCTGGCGTCTGTTTTGTATTTCCTGCAGCCATCTGCGCGTCGCTAATGCCGGCCTCGGCAATTCTTTCCGGTTTCCTAACTATTGTTGGTTTGGGGGCGTTACCCTTCTTGATGCTCCTGGGGTGGGCGGGGCATCCACCGTAATTCGCAGTGTGCAACCCGGTGCAGTTGCAACACTTTGGTTCACCCTCTTCGAGGGTCTTCTAGCATTCCTTGTGTTGTGTGCCCCGCACACTTCACATTCACTGTACCCTGAGGTGTCCTACGGTCTTGATGTTGAAGACCTCCTTGGCCTTCGCTCCTTCCAAGATGGACCAGTACCATCGCGGTTTTCCTATGTTCGCGTCCGGCGAACATGCGGCTGACCCTCTGTACTTGAAATCCCATGGATTTGAGATCTTCTTTGACGGTTTCTATCATCTCGTCATCTTGGGGGATGCCCTTAATAACGACCTTGATAGATTTTGCCTCCTATAGTATATACACGTTGAACTGCACGCCGGCGTCGTCCAGTGCAGTAGTTGCGGTTCTGTACTCCTACGCGGAGCTGAGGAGTACGCTGATACCATCCTTGGTAGTTCTGGTCGTTTTCGGTGTAATTCCGACAGTCTTCAGCTTCTTCATCGCCCTTGAGTAATCCTTCTGTCGGTGGAGGATTAGTGGCGAGATCCTTTCTCGTTTTTGTGCGGGCATGTCCTTGCTGGTGTTTTCTGCGTCCACCCGTTGACGCTTTACTCCGCCCTTCTTTGCGACGGTTTGGAATCCGTCCTCTTCTGAAATGGTGTCTTCGTTCTTCTTAGGTTGAGTTGCTTCGGCGCTTACTTCCATCTTGATGTGTTCTTCCTTCTTCCTGGGTGCTGCTGCAGCTTCGTTCTTCTTGCTGGCAACTTCTTCTGTTGGTTTAACCCTCTCCTTGCGCTTCTGCTTCTTCGGCTTCGGAGGTTCTTGGATGTCCTCGACCTTCTCTTCCTTTGCCTTTCCGCCTGTTGACTTCGTCGGAGCTTTCTAGTTTGGCGTACTTCCGTTGTAGACCTTCAACCATCCACACCAACTCGTTGATGCGGATCCGCTGCTGGATGATGATTTCCGCTGGCTCCTCATCTTCAAAATCGCTGTCTCCGTACATCCTGGCATTCTTCAACCGGATCTATGTGGCTTGAACCACACAATTCCGGTGCGAAGATTGTGGATACTGAAATATAAAAATTAGTACTCGATACTAGTCATACGTTCTTTTTATATGATAGCGCCAATAGTCGTATCGAAATATCTGAGCAAACTCTCTCCCAAAACACGTGTGTTCTGTTCAAGTGCTCAACACAGACTCTGTCTCGAAACGTCTAGCAATACTGCACACCTTAAGTATTGCTCAACACTACTCAATTTTAAAAGCAGAGCTACAAAATACTATCTACATTCTGTTTGTTAACTAGGAGTGTTACAAAAGTTCCCGCGGAAAATCTTAGTTTACATTGGCTCGCGCCGGTTTTACACCTGGCCAAATTAAAAATGCAGAACTGAACAAGTTCACCTGTCAAACTTGATTACGATTTTACTTATTTTGAGTTTTATGCCTTTTCTGTCTAAGTTTAATAAAACAATTCCTCTAAGAACTAAATTCGATATTAATGGTATGGTTAGAGAATTATGGCCCACATAAGAATTTAAGTGGTTAAGCTTAATTTAAATTTGAGAGAGAGACAGTAGGGAGGGATAGCCACGCCCTACCTCTCTAAGTGAAAAAAGTTAATTTATTCCAGATTAGATCAAAAGGAGGCGGGATGGGCCCAAGGTCATTAATCCCAAAGTAGGAAAAAATGAGAGGGAGATGTCAAAGGCCATTAAACCCAAAGTGGGTCAAAAGGAGAAGGTATGGGACAAAGGTCATTAACCCCAAAGTAGGTCAAAAGAAGAAGGGAGAGGTCAAAAGTCATTTATCTTAAAGTAAGAGAAACGGGGGGTATAGCCTATTCTTACGAGGAGAGGGAATGGGCCACACCCTTTTTAACTAGATCAAAGGAGGAGGTATTATCACGCCCTTTTTGTCTAGGTCAAAGAGAGATTGGTCAGAGTTTATTGACCCCAAACAAACTACGTCAAAATGAGAGAGGAGAGGCCAAAGACCATTAACCTCAAAGTAGGCCAAACGTAAAGGAGCTGAAACAAGGTTCATTGACTCCAAAGTAGGTCAAAAGGAGAGGGGAGAGCTCAAAGGTCATTAACCTTCTTCTAGGTCAATTGACGGGGGATGAGCCAAAGCTCATTAACTCCAGAACTTGGACAATTCTTGGACTTCTTGAAATAGAACCTGTTTGAATAAATTCTAAACTAGGTCGCACGTACTGATTCTCACAAATCAAAATATAGAACTATTTCTAGGAAGCGAGGAGTGCGTTTGCTAGAAATTCTACACAATCGTCCAGATTATACAAAGTGTTTCAAAAAACGTTCCACTAATTTCTAGGGTAAATAGAATATAAAAAAAAACGTTAGTTTGGATAATAAACATGTATCCGAAAATGCCTCCTTAAGAAGATACGGCCCTGTAAAAGTGGTCCCAAAAATCCTTTTTTCATTATCTCTGAAACGGTTTAAGATATTTAAATGATATTTAGACTACAAATACCTTTGATTAGGTTATAAAAGATATTGTTGACAAATTTTTAATATATTGTATAGGAGCATCGCTGAAGAGGGGGTCAAATACATCAATGGTTTTGGAGGTATTTGAGGTTTTAGCAAGTAATGCTGACCGAATTAATAAATTACTTTAAAATGAGACGATTAATAATTTTCATGCGCGAGAACTTAAAAAAGGTTTTAATTGTATGGCATTAACACAGAACAGACAAAGGAAACAATTAAAAAAAAACCCGTCTAACACAAAACAAGCAGAAAAATAATTTGAATAGGTAGGTACAGGTTTTTACATTAAATGTTCGAAATGCCCACCATTTTCACGAATCGTAAACGTTTTTGTAGTGAAAACATAATTTTTTATAGTGGCCGTGGTTCTTGAATTAACATTCTTACATTATTTTCAACTTTCGCTTGAAGTTCTTCACTGGAATTTATTTTGCTTGAATATACTTTTTCTTTAACTGAACTCCACACATCAACATCCAAGGGAGTGAAACGGGAGCAATAATTGTTCTTTTAATACACGATGTACATTAGAAACACTTGCGTTACTTGCCTTTGCCACATTTCTTACACTCATCTTAGGATCCGAAACAACTAGATTTAAAATATTTTCTTCCGTTTGAGGAATTCTTGCCACTCGTGGTCTATCAGAATTAACCTTTTTTGGTTTAAAGATTCCAGTCTCACGGCACCGCCTCACTAAATTCAAAAATGTTTTTGAATCCGAAACACTTCTTCTTGGAAGTATTTCCGCATATCTTCTTTTCGCTGCTTTAGCATTTCCATCACATTCCCCTAATGTTAACAACATATCGGTATAGTCAGTATTAGCGTGAATATTCATTTTCACAGTTTTTAAAAGCGTTATTACATGTTAAATAAACCAAAACAATCTGAAAACGAATCTGGCAAACAAAAAAAATTGCGAGTCTGCAGCTTAAGCATACTTAATTCAAGTAAATCAATTTAACTCAATATTTCTCTTATTTTCATATTTAGGTAAAACATGTTAAAACCTCAATAACTCCAAAACCAGGTTTGGTTTCAAACAAAGAATTTGCCTTTGTATACAGGACATTAAAAGCTAGAAATGTTCAATTTACCATATATCCATTACTTAGATAAGGTTTCGAGAAGAGGTGGGTTCTATTTCCGAAGACGGGAATCGAGTTTGAATTCGTGGATGTGTGTATTTAGGAAATTTGGGCAATCTTTTCTTTAATTGGCTAATTAAATCCAAGGGGTCTAAAAAGCCAATGTGGTGACAAGAGAAATTATTTACGAGAGCAAAAGTAGCTTAGGCGTGGACGCGATTAGTTTGTCGTTACGGTGACGTAATGATTACCGCGGAACAACGTTTACCTAGGTTGGTGTAGAAAGGAACTATCGTAGCAGAGTTCTTATCCCCTCACAGCCCATTTAAGAGATCATATAATTGTTCAACCCTCACGAGACCAGTTTATCGTTACGTGCAGTTGGTCCATGAGCACTTGTAGGAATCCAGAAAGCGTTTAGAGTTTGAAGTTACCTAGTGCTGTCGTCGTTCTCTAGAAAGGTCTTCGCATTTTGCGGAAAATACAACGTTCGTTCCAAAGTTTCAAAAGTAAAGTTCACAGTTCGCCGATAATCAGGTAATCTGCTGTAAATAAAATAAATCTTTTCGTAATTTAACAATATTAAGAATTACTCAGAACTTGTACATTATTAGAGTAAACATAACAAATAACGCGCCGTAAATAACCAGCTTTTGGAGTATAGTTAAAGAAAGAATAAAAGGTAACAAGTAGAAATAGAATAAAGTATGGTGAACGACTTTCGTGTTAATGTAAATATTAGTGTACCCACGATCAATTGAAATTTGAATCAAAACGCTAGCGTTTAGTAGCCACTAGTTGTATGATAGTGGAAGTTGCAAGCGTCGCCTCGGCATCAATCATATCGTCGAGGTCGCCCTCTGAGTCCATCGTAGTCCGTGCAACAAAAGACCCTCCACAAGTAAGGTAACCTTTCTGTGTTTTTCATTGTTGTCGTTGACAAGGTTAAATAAATTCTTGTGTGTATTTCATTATCATGTTATCTGTATGTATACACGTATGAACGCATTGTTCTGTTGCAGATTAGCTTTTTTATATTTGCATTTGTAAGACCAGTGCATTAATTCATATAATGATCTGAATTTATTTAAGTGTTCTGTATTTGTTATTCTGGTATATCGAAATTACAGTAATTCTAGTAAAACGCCGTTAATAAACATAGCTATGGTCACAGCCTATTTAGATGGGTAATGCAACTCTCATACAATCCGATGTTTCATTATTTATTTACATTACATATCTTTAGGTTATTGAACATGGTTTATTTTGTTTAATGTGAACCTATTATTACATAGCATCTGACGATACGCATATTTAGTGTTTATTTTTTTAAATTTACTCTCAACAATTAGGGAGTTTTCCTAGTGATTATTTAATTATAACGTAACTTTTAGAGGCAGACGAATCATTGCAGTATATTCTTTTATGACTCGAGCATAATTAATTGCGATTTGAGGAATTTCATTTCAGGTGATTGTTTACAGAACTAAAGTGTTTTTTTTTTTGGTTGTTGAAGTGAAATTACTAAGGGTCGAATTTCTTTACTAACGTAACGTAACGATAGATTATTGTTTTTTTTTACAAATCAGTTTTTTGCGGCACGTAATTATTTTAGTTAAGCTTGCAAATATTTTTGACACATTTCAGGTTGGCGAGATCTGCTGATCCCAGCGCTGCCTGCGAAGATTACGTTTAGGTAAGCTAGTTATTTGAGTATTTTGAGCAAGCTGTGAACTGACACAATTAGGCATTTCGTCCCCTACCGTGACATTTCAAATGCATCTGGCGCCCTTTTTTGGTTTTATATCGTTTCAAATCCTATTTGGACATATATATGATAAACTATCCTACTGTGAGCAAAATTTAGTTCACCGAATCCATCTCAGCCGCTGGCTTGTCGAGCAAAAGCCAATTTTTTCTGGCATGTGGTTATACCAGTTTATACCGTAATACACACACACGCACGCACGCACGCACGCACGCACGCACCCACAAACACACACACACCCACACGCACACGCACACGCACGCACGCACGCACGCACGCTCGCACGCGCGCACACTCGCACGCACGCACGCACGCACGCTCGCACGCTCGCACAATTTACAGGATTAAGAAGTGTTCAACTTAAGTGGGTTTTTACTTTTTTTGTCATATCCTGCTACGAACAAATCACCTAATTATGTTACTAATGTGACTAACTACGTAATTTATTATATACTTAATAAATGCGTTTAACCTCATTCTTTACTCCTTTGCTGAACTACGATACTAACTAGTATAACTTGATAAGCATTACTCTTCTTGCATCTTGATACGTGTAAATTTGGTTTATAAATTTATGGTCTTTAGTGTACGACTCATCCTACATGTTATTGGAAAATGGCAACATTGCCAGTAAAATTCGTTCTTAATAGGAAATTTTTCAAACGTGGCCGTTTTAAATTCTGTTATTGGTAGAATTTAATCAGACTTTCTTTTTTTGTTTTCTGGTACCTTCATAGAAGAAGGAAAAAAGCCATTTTGGCAAAGAAATTCAATGCGTAGTTAGAAGCAAATGGAAAATGTGTCCTTAAAAATCTGATTGAACTTTTCAAGTAAAATTTTAACACAGCTTGTTGCTGGATTTAATCTTTTCCATATAAATAAATCCTGTTGGGATTTCGAATTTTAGTTCGGCTTTAATTTTTTTATTTCTACTACACCTTAGCTTCATTCAAGAGGTAAGCTATTCACTTTCTTTTCTTATTTACTAGACATAACTTTGAAATGTATGTGTACATGTTTTGAAATTTTAATACAGCATAAAGATCATATCTTATAAAAATTTGGGTTTTAATTTAAATTCTAACTCAGTTGTCTTATATAGGTTTTTTTTGGTCCTTTACACATTTACTCAAGATTAACATCTTTCGTGCTTCCATAAGAGATAGTTAAACCATTTCTGACAGCACAATTGGATACCATTCGTCCGAGGTGTGAAATATTAGTTATGGGTCTTCGAACTTGAATGTAAACAGTTTACGATTACTCATTCTCCTAGTATCTTCTTAATAGTTGTTTAGTACAACACTTTAATTTTTGGTTTGTAAACATATGCTTACTAATGAATGTGTCAATCTGTGTTGCGCATTTCTTAAATTCTTGCACTGTAATTACCAAATCTGTAATGAACTTAGCCTTTCGGAATTTTCTAAAGGCTTCATGCTTACTTTGTCTGGAATGCTTATATAAACTACATTAATTTTTTTTCTTACATAAGGTAAACAACAGGGTAGACATCTAGTGATAATTTTCGCTTTATATTTGGGGTTTATTTGCGTCCGGTTGATTGGAAACTGATAGATTAGTCCGACGGAGAGCTCTTCGTGGGATATCGTACAAGTATTCAATTTCGGATAAATTATGTACATGTTTGGGTATTCTTTTTCTTTAGGGTCAACGCTAGATGCCGCACCGTATTGTGTCTGCTTATGTAAATTTTAAGTATAATTCATAGTTTTTCCTAGATTCGGTTGAAAGGTAAGTTGATTGCTGGTGGTTTATTTTGTAGATATATTGTATCTGATGTATTATTGATTGATGTATTGGGAATATTTCCTGAAAGAATTGTATTTATGTCTGCGAGTTGGCGCTCCATAATTTTTATGTTAGATACTTATGAACATTTAATTATTATTATAAAAATTTATGCTATTTTACAGTGGGTATATTAAATAAGTGGTGTTATACGATTGTAAGTTGTTTCGTTAATCCTGTGATCTACGATCAATTTCCTATCCATTCCTTTGTCAGTGTGGACTTAGTTCACCATTTTATTTTAATTGTCTCTTTTGTCCTGTGTGGCCGTAGCCCTTTTCTTAATAGAGGGGCGATATAAAATTAAATCAAGTAGTGCTCTTTTTAAATTTTATGTATATCTTCTCTCCTGCCAAAACACCCATGCATCCAAGTGCTTAACAGACCGACTGAGCTTCCGGCTAATTCCTTTATCTATGTTACAGCACTTTAACCACAATTTCTACGAATATCCCTTTGTGCACGTAACAATCTAACTGAGTTGTTATATTTCATACACTACTAAGTACGCCATTCCTTTTCAACTTGGCAAGTAAACAAATCTCACATAGACCAAAATATTTTAGGGCGCCGCGAAAGAAGCACAAGGAAATGTAAAAGATTTCATAGGTCTGTTTAGAAAACAAACATTCGGTATAAGTAAAACAAAGCTTAAAGTATGAGTTTTATTTACATTTACAATGTGATAAAAATATTTTAGTTAAACGTTGTTATCAAGAATTAACCGTTTCAAATAATGCCTATGAATTTTCTCTGTAGCTGTCAAAGGCATTTCTTTCAAAAATTTTACATCACCCCTCAACCTATATTTATCATCCACTCTTTCTTCCACGTATTTAATAATTTCTTCTTCATTTACATCTTCCATGCCGTCTTTCAAAGAAATAACACCAAAAGGATGGTCACCATCTTCTTCATGTGGTACTCCAACAACAGCAACGCCTCTTATTTTTAAGTGACTTATAAGAATATCTTCAACAACTGAAGCTGCTACGTGTTAAAACTGAAACCTTGACACCTCTTTGATACGATTGACTATATAAAAACAGTAATCGTCATCATAATATCCAATATCTCCACTTCGTCGCAAACTATCCGGATACCACTCTTCCGATGAGTCAGTATTATAGCAACAATTCATAAGGTACTTTTAAAACAAACCTCGCCTTTTGATTCGGGCCTAAATTTTCTCTCGTTTCGACGGCAACGAACTAAATTTAACAGAAAATATAATTGATTTACCCATGCAGAACTAATCTTCGCTAAAAAACCTGCACAGAGAAATCCACTTGATTCGGGTTTTGAACACATTAACATAACCTCTCTCTGAATAAGTCTGTTAATCTTTAACAATAGTCTGGCACATTCGGTTTGTCCATAAACAAGGGTGTATTTGGCGTGGGGAAAAAGCTCACGAATTTCTTGCAAAAGGGGTGCTGCCATCGGTCCACCTCCAATCAAAATATCTCTAAGGTAGGTGTAACTATTACCTACTGGTCGTCCGTGTTTATAAACAGCAATCGAATGACTTGGTGACAAAAACGTACAGGTTACCTGTTTAATATCTTGTTTGCTATGTGGATGCATTTTAGGTTAATTACCTTAAACTTGTCTAAAATCTTGCAGTGTGCATTCGGTTTCGTTGAAGTTACAATTAAGCGACTTCCCCCCGTTAAAATAGTTGCTATTAAAAAGTGTAGTAGAAACCCAGTAGTAGAAAGCGTAACTTAGGGAGGTTTGGAAACAAATTCCTGCTGACCTGAAAGAAAATACTGCATATTCTTTCAGCGTGTATACAAAATGCTTACGTCAGTATATTTCCCTGCCCTAAAAACCATAATGAGTAAGCATATTCCTTTCGGCATACCAGTAGTGCCGTTGCTAAAAAATATTATCGCAGTCTGTTTAACATCACTAACTTTAAACGGAGCAAAATCACTTCCAGTATTCGCAGTAACAAAAAGTTCTGCGTATTTATCAGATTCTCCAAAAATGATATCCACGTTAACTTCAGATTGTAAGAGTGCATTTTCGATCAGGCTAAGCGAATTTTCATCAATAAATGCGAATTTGGGGTTTACTTGCTTAAGAAAGTGAACAGTGTCGGATAAGCTCCATGATGGATCAAGACATGCTGGTATTGCACCAAGAAATAAAGCTGCGCTGAAAGGTACACAAGTGTTTAGTTGGTTAACACCACAAATGGTGATTATGTCTTTTAGTTCTTTGTTTTTCCGGTGTATTTATAACGCTAATGCATCGTTCTAATAAGTGTCCGTATGTGTCTTTTGTTCCTGAAATTCCATCAATCTGAAAGAGATTATAATTGAACATTAATAGAAGTAAAAGTATATATGGAATAATTATAGGTCGCCCTCCGTATTATTGTTTCCTTCACAGAACCTTTCTTATAGATTTTAGATAACTGTTTTATACAATATATGAACTAAAATGTATTATATTAGTTTTAGTTCTAACCGACCGCGTAATTTTAAGTATTTAAAGATACCATGGCGATTTCAGAAATCGTTAAAATAATTTGACAATTATTTAAATATTATGTAATAACCGTAAAACAAAGCTGTTTGTTAAATCTAGACCACCATAACTTAACCTTGCTCCAATAGGTGCAGGACAATTGAATTAGCTAGCATCAGAACTGTGCAATATCTTGTAATTAGTAAAAGGTTCACAGGAAAAACCAAAATATTCATAAAAATGTCGTGAATAATAGCTTAATGGCCACCAGCGCAAGAGCACTTATAGGTGGTGTTTCTTAAAGCCGTAAGTGTAGTGTAATAACGACGCCAAATAAAATATTGCAAGTATCCGATTATTTTGTAGGGTAATTATAAAAGAGAATCGCACCCAGCTGTGTGGCTTCATTTACAACAACCAAGATTATTGTTATATAATCTTGGCTCTAAATAACTTGTTAACAAAATGATAATGGCAACCAAACAATTTAACACCAAGTTAACACATATGCATCAAACACAAGTAATATGTATAGCTAAGATAATTCATGATGACTAAATTAACCATTATAAAAGTAAATCGATACGATCAATCTAAACGATATTACTTTAGATATGCTCAATATATAAATATGTAGACAGTAACTTTAGATGTATACAACACTATAGCATTGAACTCATGATTCTTGAAGAATTAGTAGCAGAGGAGTACACTTTCCTACTTCGAAATGCACCTTTTCCGTAGTGCTGGGGAATTGCTGCTTTTTGTTCTTCCCGGCGGTAGAGATGATATATCTTACTGCATGTAGCCGGCGGTGGTGGCACGATACAGCATGTTGCCTCTCACTGATTACCAACGTTGGTGGCTCGAGGGACTATGTTTAATTTCACTGGTTGCCGATGTTGGTGTCTCGAAGGACCAGGTTTAATCTTGGGTTATTTGAGAGTAAATGTGTTACAGATACAAGGGGTACACTTGTACCGATTCTAGATTGGCCCTTGCACCGCCTGTGAGTAATTGAACTAGTGGTATGTAGCTCAATTCGAGCTGCCAGTACAACAGGTGTAGAACAACAACAAACTATCAGCACTCAATCCACTCATAGATCGAAAAAGTATCCTTCGTGTAGGAGGAAGACTACACAACCCATGACTATCGTACAACGAAAAGCATCCGATAATACTACTGTACAGACAACATCTAACAAATCTAATGATAGTAGATGGTCTTCAAATAACGTTGCATGGCGAGGTCCAGATCACACTGGCGTATCTTCATAGTATGTACTGTATAACAAATGTCAAAATAGTAGCCATATCAACAATCCACAAATGCACGAGATGCAGCAGCTAATGGGAGAATTAACTGTAGCCAGCGTAACGCCAAGTTCACCATTTACACATACCGGACTAGATTACGCCAGACCAATCCAAGTAATATTGTGGACACACAAGGGATTTAAACGCTACATTGTGATATTTTTCCGTTTCCCAACCAGTGTAAACGATCTGGAAGTAATGAGTGAGCTAACCACACAAACATTTCTGGCATCATTAAGAAGATTCATGTCCAGGAGAAGCTGTAGTGTCCAATAGCTTACTGCAAACGGAGGTTCCGCAAATGATAAAAAGATCTTGAGTTCAAAAATTGACGCTTGGTGTAAAATATCACTTTATAGCGCCGTCCACGTCACACGTAGCAGGTCTATTGAAAGCTGGTGTAAGATCAGTTAAACGTTGCATAAGGCTAGTCATTGGAGAATCAACATTAACCTACGTAAAACCGACTATTCTCACTCACCAGATAAAGGTATGCTTAAATTCAAGACCTTTAATATCGATCATTGCTAAACCTGCAGACAATACTAACCCCATGTCATTTCTTAATTGGAGAATTAATAGCTGGCCCGATAGAGCACATACCAAGCAACATCGAAGATAACATATACAAGAAGGAGGCTAATCCAGATAATGGAGGGAAAACATGGTCATCATTCACTCAGCTAAAATGGCCATTAACACAAATATTAGAAGTACATCCAGCAGAAGATGGAATTGTTCGAATTGTAAATTGTAAATTGCAATTCCGATAGTAAAATCAGCGAGACAAATTTATGCCATTACATTGGGCCTCCAAAACGCAAGTCGAGCAAAAAGACTCGCTGAGGAAACTAATACAACCTCGCTTGTTACAAGTAGCACTAGTAGGACAAGCTTAAAAAATATGAGAAGATGTACACTGCAAGGAGCTAATCTATAACATAATCGAGTTAGGCAAACAGCTGGAATGGTTACAAACTGGTATACACACACCATTAGTCACCCAAGAAGGAAACGGGGAATGTTAGGAATATTTGGAATAAACTATGAAAACTAAAAGCAGATCAACACGTTGAACCAAAATCAAAGATAATTAATGTAGGCCCCAAATCGTCAAATCAAGCTTATGCTGTTAGCTCCGTTAATATTCAACAACACTGAAATTAAGATTAACGGTCAGTCTAAATGTTCAGGACAAAATTAAACCTGGGCATGGGGGCGAATAACTCCATGAAAAAAGGAGCCCAAGACCATATATGAAAATCCGCTAAACCTGCACATTTTGAGTACATATCAAATAGCAATGATCCTCGTCAATGAAGTATATTTCAACTACAATTAAGTATTGGACATGATCCATAGCGAAGGCAGCGACCTATCACTGAAGCATGCATAAAGAAACTAGTGACATCGGTATCACGAACACTGCCGTCAAACACAGATATATTAACGTATCCGATAGTAAAAATTACTATCAAGCTGGATGATCACCAAATCCATACGTCAGGATACATCATAATGGCGCAAATCACGCAGTGTGTAATAATAGAGGTAGTACCAATCCCACGTCGGGTGGAAAACGGAACACACTGGCTGATGGAAGTAGAAAACGAAATCACGGTAGTGATTACAGCAACCAATCATACCTTCCACTGTCCCATGAGGAACCCAAAAACTGCGGCCATTGGAGGGCTTACAGTCATTTGCATACCTACAGTAGTAAACGGCATAGTACACAGTCCAAGCTGTGTAAGAGGCCAACTGTAGCAACCAACACATGCATAATAGTAAAGCAACAAGTGCATGCAACAATCTGGAAACAGCTGCATATACCCAACACGTGGATGTTTATCACAAAGAACATCACACAGGCAGCGATAATGTGCAATGGAATCAGGAATGGTATAACGTTAATCCAAAGAAGAGTGCATCTAGTACAACGTGAATGACTGGGAAATCATATTGCTGTAATCATATAGACCATTTGGCGACAGTTTTTCAATGGCCCAGGGTACCCCTAAACACCCTTTCTTCATAGTAAAATAATATCTTTCTGTTTTAGTCAAAGAATGACTGATATCGCTGATGAGATGAGAGGAGCAGTTACCGTAGCGATCTGACTGATAAAACGGCGGTGCATCGCATATCACCTACATTAAAACAGGTAGGAAAAGTAAGCATGGCCAAAACTTTGTCAGGGTTTACGAACAATATCCATTAATTCACCAAATTCTTTTATAAATTAGGTATAAAGGAAAAAAACTGACCCGCGTAATCTTGTGCCTATTACTAGAAAAATGTCGGTCCGCCTTATTTCGACGCAGCCACTTCGACGCTTCCACTTTGACACCGCCGCTTCGACGCGGTATCTGTTTTGGGTGGGATGTTTTCCATATGATCGAATTTTTTTGCTTTAATCGTTCCAAAATGGTACTAGTAATAATAATTTCACTATGTGCGGGTCCAAAAACCTGTGCTCAAATTTTTATTAAACAGAATGTTAAAAAAACATGAAAAATTTTGCTTTTTTTATTCTTTGAACTAGAATATCTTAAAAGCTATTCATTTCAGAGTAGAGTTGTAAAGGAAAAAAAAATTCATAATTTTATTTTAAACAAGAAACAGGTAATTTAAAATCGAAAACACATTCTTAGTATTGCAAAAATAGTAAAAAACAATGAAGAAATGTAAAAAAACAAGCACTTTTGAAATTTCTTTTCCGAATACTCATATAAAAGGTAAGGCCTTCATACTTGGCAAAAAAAATCTTTATGGTATGGTACATCACCACACCAAATTTTATCGGTCTGATAGTTTTTGAACAATAATTTTGCAATCTATATTTTGGAAAAAAAATTACAATTTTTTAAAAATAAACAGAGCCTAAACTAAGACGTCTAGATACTTGAAAATTTAATGACGTATAAAAGAGCTCTCAAACTCTGAAATGTCTTTTGAAAAATTGAAATCCATTAATTAGGAGAGCTGTAGCAATTTTTTAAACATTTGTGTAAATTTTGGGCTTATAAACAATTAGAGTAACTTTGCGAATTATAATTTTTTTTATATTTAAACTTATATTGAATGTATTCGGAATTATTTGTTTAAAAGTTCCAAAATTGAAAAATTTTTAAAAATTAGTAAAATAGGCTTAAATATCAGTGTTTAATGTTATATAAGATATAAAAATAAATAAAAATTAAGAATTATTATTATTATTATTATTATTATTAAATTATTAATTTTTAGTTACAAATTAAGAATATTTTTTATTTTATTTAATTTTTAAACGCTGTATGTTTTATGTTAATACCATAGAAAATGTAATCATTTTACTTAAATTTTTTTTTTCATACGAATTATATTTTTAATTTTTTCTTATTTTTATATTTTAAGAAGCGTCCTTTTGAATACTTTCAATATAAGTTTAAATATAAAAAAAAATTATATTTCGTAAAGTTATTCTAATTGTTTATAAGCCCAAACTTTACACAAATGTTTAAAAAACTGCATTATTTTCCTGTTTACAAAATGACTTAAAACTAAAAAAAAAAATTAAAAAACCTTAATCCATGAGAAAATTGTGTGCTATTCCTCTTAGGTATTCTGTGATTTCGCGATTTTCGTAGTATTGAGCTAATGCCAAAATACGTCGATCTGCCAGCGCATACCTAACACGTTTTTTGGTGCATCGTCACCGGGAACAAAGCGCTCATAAACATGGTCAATAGATTTCTGAACACCGCGAATCACATCAATAAATTTCCATAAGGTTGGATGATCCACACCAAATTCAGATTGCAAGCGTCTACGTGATTCATTATTTAACGTTCTCGTATAACAGGACCAAATTCTAGAATCGAATAGAGGTCGACATCGGCGATTGTTACGCTGCATTCTACTAATATACGTGTCCTCAAAATAGTCCAAAATTGGTTCCAATTCATTCGGTAATGAATTATTTAACGCTTGCATATCGTTTTCCAGGTCATTAATTGGGACAAACGCAAAAATAGCAATCAGGCGGGTCTGAAGTGCAAAATCTGCATTATCATTGTGCCGACTTATGAGGTGTTCTTGTATCAATTTCCTCTTTAAATTCTTCACTAAGTGGAATAAACATCCATTCAACTCCGCATGAGGAAAATTAGATTTGAAAACATTAATTACAGCCAGTTCAAAATCCAGAGATATCTGAGACGGTTGGAAATTTGGCCAAGTATTACAAATTAAATGTATCATGCGCGTGTACGTCTCTTCTGTTTTATTTGGCAACAGTGCATATAAAATGAATAAAACGAAACCACCACGTTCTGCCATTATAACAAAGATCTGAAAAAACAATTTACACAACTCAAAAATTCATGTAGATATGTATCAATCAAATATATGTTTTGAATTTATCGTATGAATAAAAAACCTAATATGTATTTAATTTTAATTTTACGTATCATCGAATAATAAAATTAAAGCACGTGTCATTCTTTATAAGAATAACAGATTACATAACTGAAAGATACTCACCTGTTGAAATAAGTTGGGGATAAGACGAAAAGTCCCATCAACGGAAATTTTCCTTACGTGCCTAATCCACGTTTGAACACTCGCTTTACCAAAAATGATAATTCTCATGTCGTCACCAAATCATTATCATTATCATTACCCTCTATCCATCCTCCTACGTGTTCCTGAGTGCTTTAGCACGATAGGCCAAATTTAGCCTGTGTAGGTCCACAATCATAAAAAAAATCCAGAATCAACACGTACAAAATTATCTTCTCCATAATTCTTGTAACTGTCAGGTATTACAATAGATGCGCGATCTAGAGGTTGTCCTGGTGCTGCATTAACCTACTTTCGGGAACGTTGAACTATTTGTCGCACAGCATTTTGACTTTAAAAACTACCCATAGCTCCACCCGACATGGTTTGAGTTATATTGGTACGGATTTGATTTGGGATTTCTCGAGTTTCGATAGCTCTCCGTTTAATTGGGTTAATTGTATGCACCACTTCGACCTGCGCAGCATCACTACCATGACAATACGTACTGACAATCCGAACAAACTCGTTACTTACAGCGTCTGTATAAATACGACCTGTACATCGAATATTTTTATTTAGTTCAACATCACACCGCCATGATTTTTTCGTACCATTAGCAACTAACTTGTCTAAACAATTCAGGTATCCATTGTGTTCATATTTTTCCCTGTTGCGAATTGAACGTATCATTGTGAACGCAATTTAATTAATCGTAAGACACGCGAAGAACTACTAAATTCAAAATCGAAACCTGCATATTTCTGCAAAATTACCATTCCCCGTTTCATTTATTTGAGTTGTGTGTTATTAGAAACACCAAAGAATTTTAATTCATTTGTAAGTAATTGTTTCTTAAGTCTCATTATATTATTATTTAACAAAAACCGTCGTTTGCTTTATTTGTGTTTAATAGTAACGGAAATCTGATACTTATCAAAGATTATTTTCAATTGTATTTAATCACTTAATTTGCATTTTTTATTAAACGCAGATTTAATGGAAACACCTTTGCTAATGTTTGTTTAATGAGATTTCAGTATCAGTAAGAATTTGTTTCTTTGTTTATTGACCCGTTGATTGATAGATACTGTGAATGAGGATTACGAGTGTAAGAGATATAAGAACTTACTTGAGATGTAACAAATTGTACATTTATCGAACTGTTATATTGATACTAGGATTATGGATGGGTTTTTATATTTTTAATATTTCAACAGCTTTCCACGGGATATTTGCAGCGATTAAAGCACGACACAAATCTTCAGAAAAACCATTTCTTTTCTTAGATGAATTGGTTAAAAATGTTTGTTTTAATGATTGTTTTCGAGCAACACTGGCCTGATGCAAATATGTTTTAACGTGTTGTTGACT
This sequence comes from Vesta saturnalis, assembly GCA_036346205.1. Taxonomy (NCBI): domain Eukaryota; kingdom Metazoa; phylum Arthropoda; class Insecta; order Coleoptera; family Lampyridae; genus Vesta; species Vesta saturnalis. The sequence goes on along the minus strand of JARFJB010002461.1, from coordinate 2,542,672 downwards.
TTGATGTTTTTTGTTGCTTGATACCTTGAAAACACAAAAATGCGTTATTATTTAATATTAAATTTATTTGTTTATTATTCGAACAAAACTTATGACCGAAATTATGTAATTAAAATTAAAATTGCGTTAGATACTTACTTCTTTGTTGCAAACATTACAAAACATGACCTCACCATCAGATGAAAAGCAGTCGTAGTCTTTTAACCACTGTTCAATTAGCACACTTTTTGGAAGTTTATCCTTTACCATTTTTGTTTTTTTAATAACCGAAAGTTATAGTTTAATTATCTAGTAATCAGTTGAATTTAATTAGAATTAATTTCATTTGCTGTTACAAAGTGCATTGAAGCAGCAACAGCAAGTAGTCACTACCGAATGTATATGAAAATTCAAACTGAGAATGTTTTTGAAGTAGAAGGGATAGAAAACCACATGTTTTAGGGCTGCTTGACCATTCGGCACCTACAAAGCACGAGGCGATCACGCGCTGTACACTTGTTTACGCTGCTGACTCTTGGTTTTGAATATACTTGAGTTGTAAACAAACATCTGTGCCTACTTAAAATACACAATTCTCGAAAATCTTAACAAGTAAGCCGTCGGCTTACGACATAGTTAATCTCTAGAGTGGTAGCTTATTGTATCTGCCGTGTTTACAAAACCGCATTGTTGAAGAGATTTTAAAATAGACAAGCTTAAATTTTAAATATAAGTTCAAACTTAAAAATCCCCGAGCAGAAAATAAGCACAAATAAGCACGTTTTACATAAATAAGCACTTAAACACCAAAATAAGCAGAATATGCATAAATAACTTTAGCTCATTTTCCATAAAATTGTCTGAAACGACTTTATTTTTATTTTCAAGGCAGTATACCTGATACACACAAATAAGCATTTGCTTAGAAAACCGAGGTCTATTCATAAATTTGTTCTAACATCCCAAGTAATTTTTAAAGATTTGAACCTTAGGCAAGGAAAGTTCCTTGTCTGAGATTTTAACATTTATTGAGAAAGATAAGTTTGTAATTGTTATCGAAACGTTTAAATTTACATAAAACATAAATTAAAAATACACGATTTAAAGCTTAAAGTATTTTTATGATGTGTAATAATGGTGAAAGCATTTTCATAAGTTATTTTTAGTTTGAACGTATTGTAAAGGCGGTATTAAGCTCGCGTCGAGGTGATCTTGCGTCGAGATGATCTCGCGTCGAAACGGCGGTGTCGAAGTGTAAGCGTCGAAGTGGCCGCGTCGAAATGAGCTGTTCCGGGAAAATGTATATCCCGATCCTTTAGGTTCAGGTATAAATCCAGTTTCTTTGCAGCTTACTATATTAATTTCTTCTTTATTGGAATTAACACATTGCCCTAAAAAAATAAGTATTGGTTTATAGAAAACATGAGTCTAATATAATAACTTCACCTTTTGACGATGACATTGTTAGTATGTAATAAAACACCTTACGTTGCAAATGTTTTTAGAGGTATTAAAAGTGATTTCATAATTAGCTATTAAATAGCACAAATATACGCGAAATTGGCAGTGTGATAATTTTTTACGATTGTTTTTTATACTATAATAATAATTATCCAATTTGATGTACTTTTAGATATTACCGATTATCCTCAATTGTTATTAGTCATAGATAAACCTTTTATGTGTGACGTTTAATTACTTTATGTAGTGCGTTTTTACTATAAAAACAAGTTTCTTCACACGCCATTTTTTAAAAGCAAATTGGCAAATTTTGCATATAGTTACTTTCTTTACTCTGAATAATTATTACGCAATATTGATTGGATTGTAAGCTTTTAAAGTAAAGTGCAACGCTTATCACACACACTTAAATTTTCGTACCTGGTTTGCACCAAGCATCTAAAGGTCGAATCAGTACGTACATGTATCACACAATAAGCAACAAATTCCAAATAACATGTACCTATTAGTCTGTAATAGGTTTGATAACATAAACGTCCAATAACTACGGCGCTATTAAATGCCTTAACTAATGTTGCAGTTAAAATTAATCAAATAAAATTAAATTACCCATTATTGCGTACTTTTGTAAATGGAAGGGGGCCACCTAAAAATAACAATAATTTATATATATATATATATATATATATATATATATATATATATATATATATATATATATATATATGTGAGGTGGGGTAGGCATGTATACTCCATGCCAGCCGGGGAGGTACCACCACCCTTACCATGGGCTCCTTAATATTGGGTTTCCGATTTTCTGAGCTCGGTAAAGGCTGCCGGTTACCTTTTCCATCATCCTTAATCTATTCTCATCCTTATTCTTCCTTCTCGCCCTCACTGTCTTCCTATCGGATTAAAAGTCCCAAATTAAAAATAAGATGGCTGTGGTTTCTAGGGTTATAAATTCCGGACGTAACATCCTGCCCCATTTGGATGTCCGGGAGGGCAGGGCCCAAGCGACCTCGGTCATCGAAAGTATCAACTTTCTGATTCACTACTGCAACATCCGCGGTATCAGGTCTAATCTTAATGCTATTCACCAACATCTTGAACAATTACAACCTGATACATTGTTTCTATCTGAAACACAAGTCTCCTCGAAAGCTCCGAGTCACCCGACTTGCAATTTCCTCAATACCATCTTCACTCTAACTTTCGATATAAAGGAGGCGTATGTGCGTACATCAAGGACAGAATTGCTTGCAAGAGGGTTTCTTCCTTAGAAAATAAAAATTTTGACGTGATTTGGTTTAAACATTCTGGTCCTAATTTTGTGAAATTCTACTGTTGCATTTATAGGTCTCCTAATGACAGCAACTTTCAAGACTTCTTCGATTACCTTAGTATGAAAGTTGACTATCTCCTGTCTCAGTTTCCATCTTGCGATATCTCATTTGTAGGCGATTTCAATGTTCATAACTCTAATTGGCTTCAATTTTCATCTACTACAAATCCCGCTGGTCATAGTGCAGAAACATTTGCTATTTCATGTGATCTCACACAAATGATTTCTGAACCCACAAGAATCCCTGATAACCCTAACCATACTCCACATCTTCTAGATCTCTTTCTTACATCAAACCCTCTTGTTTATAAAACTTCCGTTCTTTCGCCTTTAGGTCTTTCCGACCATTGTCTAATAAAAATCATTTCTACTGTACCTAATTCCACTGTTGTTCGCAAAACCGATAGAACCTTGTGGTGTTTTAAGTCAGCTCGATGGAGTGATTTACGGATTTCTTTGCAACCTTTCCATGGCGTGAATATTGTTTTAAGTCGTCCTCTTCTTCGGACATCGCTCTTTCAGTATCTGAAGTCATCCTCATGGGAATGGAGTTATACATTCCGAAAAACAGTACCGTGTAGGTCATTCACGTTCCCAACCCTGGTTCAATAAGGCTTGTTCTGATGCAATATCTTTAAAAATAAATGTTACATTAAATGGAAATCTAATAAATCGGTTGACAGTCATGTAGAATACGTTGGTGCTAGAAATATCTGCAAAAGTATCATCACTAAAACTAAAAGTTGTTCGAACAACGAAAATGCAATGAACTAGCTACATCTCCTTTAGGCAGTCGTAAATTTTGGTCTTTAGCAAAAGCCATTAGTAAAAACTTTCGAACATCTTCATTTCCCCCACTGACATCTACTGACGGATCGGTAGTTGCTGATTCTGTAGACAAAGCCAACGTTTTTGTGAATTTGTTTGCATCAAACTCGTGTCTCAATGATTCTGGAAAGATGTGCCCCTAGTCAACTCTTCTTCATACGTTATGAAACCAATTCATTTTCGGTACAAGCTCTTGGAATCGATCATCAGTAGGCTTGATCTCAATAAGGCGACTGGCCCAGACGGTATCCCAGCTATTGTCTCAAAGAAATGTTCCCCGAACTAGTACCAGTCCTATCTAAGCTCTATACGATCTCTATATCTTCTGGGGAATTCCTTCATCATGGAAGTTAGCAAATGTTCAACCTATTCCCAAAAAGGTGATAAGACCGATCCTCAAATTACAGACCAATTGCCATCACTTCCATTTTGTCTAAAATCATGGAAAAAGCCATCAATCAGCAACTGCTCACGTTCCTTGAAACTAACAAACTCCTTAGTGACCACCAATATGGGTTTAGGCAAAGTCGTTCAACAGGCAATCTTCTTTCATATGTGACCCAAGTTTGAAACAATACAGTAGAGCAGTCCGGTGAAACAGTTGTAGTCGATTTAGATATCTCAAAGGCATTTGACCAAGTTTGGCATAAGTATTTACTTGCCAAACTCACCTCGTTTGGGTTAAATGATACGCTCATCAACTCGGTTTCTAGTTTCCTTGATAAAAGACGAATACGTGTCGTAGTTGATTCTTTCAAAAGAAGTTAGCAATAACGCGGGCGTATCACAGGGATCCTTTATAGCGCCTACACTTTTCCTGCTGTACATAAATGACTTTATTTCTTCAACAACTAACCCCATCCATTGCTTTGCTGACGATAGCACTCTTCACTGTAGTTCATCTCAGTCTACTCATAGTGATAATCCACCTTCTATGTCAAATCAAAAAATTAAAGCTGAAATGGCAAATTCAATCAACAAAGACATTCAACGTATTCTCGAATGGGGAAGCAATAATCTAGTTAAATTTAATGCTAACAAAACTCAGTGTTGCCTTATGTCCGCCAAAAAAGATCGATCATTTCCTATTGTAAGTATGAATGGCTCAGTTCTTAAGTTTTCAGACTCTGTTACTCTGTTGGGTATGACTGTATCATCAAATCTCTCATGGGTTGACCATCTTCTGTCAGCTACCAAAACAGCTGCTCGTAAAATAGGCTTTTTGTACAGATCTAACCAGTACTTTACCTCTCGACAACTCCTTCTGCTGTATAAGACCCAAATTCGGCCTCATCTGGAATATAATTCTCACCTTTGGGTTAGTGCTCACCAATACGCTCTCGATATCGTTGATCGTATTCAAAAGAGAGCGATTAGGCTTATAAATGACCCGTCCTTAACTTCTCACAATCGTTATTACAATGGCTATTGTGCTGGTGAATTACATTGTTTGATACCATCTCCGGCTATATTGGGTTTCCGATTTTCTGAGCTCGGTAAGGGCTGCCGGTTACCTTTTCCATCATCCTTAATCTATTCTCATCCTTATTCTTCCTTCTCGCCCTCACTGTCTTCCTATCGGATTAAAAGTCCCAAATTAAAAAATAAGATGGCTGTGGTTTCTAGGGTTATAAATTCCGGACGTAAAATCCTGCCCCATTCGGATGTCCGGGAGGGTAGGGCCCAAGCGACCTCGGTCATCGAAAGTATCAACTTTCTGATTCACTACTGCAACATCCGCGGTATCAGGTCTAATCTTAATGCTATTCACCAACATCTTGAACAATTACAACCTGATATATTGTTTCTATCTGAAACACAAGTCTCCTCGAAAGCTCCGAGTCACCCGACTTGCAATTTCCTCAATACCATCTTCACTCTAACTTTCGATATAAAGGAGGCGTATGTGCGTACATCAAGGACAGAATTGCTTGCAAGAGGGTTTCTTCCTTAGAAAATAAAAATTTTGACGTGATTTGGTTTAAACATTCTGGTCCTAATTTTGTGAAATTCTACTGTTGCATTTATAGGTCTCCTAATGACAGCAACTTTCAAGACTTCTTCGATTACCTTAGTATGAAAGTTGACTATCTCCTGTCTCAGTTTCCATCTTGCGATATCTCATTTGTAGGCGATTTCAATGTTCATAACTCTAATTGGCTTCAATTTTCATCTACTACAAATCCGCTGGTCATAGTGCAGAAACATTTGCTATTTCATGTGATCTCACACAAATGATTTCTGAACCCACAAGAATCCCTGATAACCCTAACCATACTCCACATCTTCTAGATCTCTTTCTTACATCAAACCCTCTTGTTTATAAAACTTCCGTTCTTTCGCCTTTAGGTCTTTCCGACCATTGTCTAATAAAAATCATTTATACTGTACCTAATTCCACTGTTGCTCGCAAAACCGATAGAACCTTGTGGTGTTTTAAGTCAGCTCGATGGAGTGATTTACGGATTTCTTTGCAACCTTTCCATGGCGTGATTGCATCGCTCTTTCAGTATCTGAAGTCATCCTCATGGGAATGGAGTTATACATTCCGAAAAACAGTACCGTGTAGGTCATTCACGTTCCCAACCCTGGTTCAATAAGGCTTGTTCTGATGCAATATCTTTAAAAAATAAATGTTACATTAAATGGAAATCTAATAAATCGGTTGACAGTCATGTAGAATACGTTGGTGCTAGCAATATCTTAAAAAGTTGTTCGAACAACGAAAATGCAATGAACTAGCTACATCTCCTTTAGGCAGTCGTAAATTTTGGTCTTTAGCAAAAGACATTAGTAAAAACTTTCGAACATCTTCATTTCCCCCCCTGACATCTATTGACGGATCGGTAGTTGCTGATTCTGTAGACAAAGCCAACGTTTTTGTGGATTTGTTTGCATCAAACTCGTGTCTCAATGATTCTGGAAAAGATGTGCCCCTAGCCAACTCTTCGTCATACGTTATGAAACCAATTCATTTTCGGTACAAGCTCTTGGAATCGATCATCAGTAGGCTTGATCTCAATAAGGCGACTGGCCCAGACGGTATCCCAGCTATTGTCTTAAAGAAATGTTCCCCGAACTAGTACCAGTCCTATCTAAGCTCTATACGATCTCTATATCTTCTGGGAATTCCTTCATCATGGAAGTTAGCAAATGTTCAACCTATTCCCAAAAAGGTGATAAGACCGATCCTCAAATTACAGACCAATTGCCATCACTACCATTTTGTCTAAAATCATGGAAAAAGCAACCAATCAGCAACTGCTCACGTTCCTTGAAACTAACAAACTCCTTAGTGACCACCAATATGGGTTTAGGCAAAGTCGTTCAACAGGCGATCTTCTTTCATATGTGACCCAAGTTTGGAACAATACAGTAGAGCAGTCCGGTGAAACAGTTGTAGTCGCTTTAGATATCTCAAAGGCATTTGACCAAGTTTGGCATAAGTGTTTACTTGCCAAACTTACCTCATTTGGGTTAAATGATACGCTCATCAACTGGGTTTCTAGTTTCCTTGATAAAAGACGAATACGTGTCGTAGTTGATTCTTTCAAAAGAAGTTAGCAATAACGCGGGCGTATCACAGGGATCCTTTATAGCGCCTACACTTTTTCTGCTGTACATAAATGACTTTATTTCTTCAACAACTAACCCCATCCATTGCTTTGCTGACGATAGCACTCTTCACTGTAGTTCATCTCAGTCTACTCATAGTGATAATCCACCTTCTATGTCAAATCAAAAAATTAAAGCTGAAATGGCAAATTCAATCAACAAAGACATTCAACGTATTCTCGAATGGGGAAGCAATAATCTAGTTAAATTTAATGCTAACAAAACTCAGTGTTGCCTTGTGTCCGCCAAAAAAGATCGATCATTTCCTGTTGTAAGTATGAATGGCTCAGTTCTTAAGTTCCCTGACTCTATTACTCTGTTGGGTATGATTGTGTCTTCAAATCTCTCATGGGTTGACCATCTTCTGTCAGCTACCAAAATAGCTGCTCGTAAAATAGACAGATCTAAGCAGTACTTTACCTCTCGACAACTTCTTCTGCTGTGTAATGCCCAAATTCGACCACATCTGGAATATAATTCTCACCACTGGGTTAGTGCTCACCAATACGCTCTCGATATCGTTGATCGTATTCAAAAGACCGCGATTAGGCTTATAAATGACCCGTCCTTAACTTCTCACATACAGTCCCTTGAGTATAGAAGGATGGTTTCAGTTCTTTCTTTGTATTATCGTTATTACAACGGCTGTTGTGCTGCTGAATTACATTCTTTGATACCATCTCCGGCTATTTTTGCGAGAAACACTAGGTTCGCTCATTCACATCATCAGTATGCAGTACAAATCTCCACTTGTCGTACCAAATGGGCGCAATCCATATTTTTCTACACGGCTTCTAAACTCTGGAATGATCTCCTAGTTCCTGTTTTCCTCTCACTTATGATATGAGAAAATTTAAGGTAGCTGTTCATAGGCATTTGTTGGCAATTCATTATCCCTCTATCCATCCTCCTAAGTGTTCCTGAGTGCTTTAGCACGATAGGCCTTATTTAGCCTGTTCAGGTCCACAATCATAAAAAAAAAAATATTGTCAAATCTCGAAGGCTTAAAGTAAGGTAACTCAGATATTTGGCATAACGAGAGGGATGTAACTTTTAACCAAGATCTTTAACAGGTAAAAAGGAAAGGCAAGAGAGAGATGTGTTCGTTTTCGTTAGTACATGGTAATAAACAAGTATAAATAAGCAAAAATAATATAATTAGACTTGAACATCTTGAATGATAAGACTCTCACTTTGGTAGGACTCCAAATGTTTTTTACCACAAAAAGAAGTTAACTTGACCATGAGTATTTTATTATCACACAAATTTTAATTTAGTAAGCCTTTGTGTGCTTTCCTTAACAGTTAGTCAGTGTTTTCCTTAAATTTAGAACTAAAACTCGATTGAATTTTAAACGAAATTCACTGAATTTCCGAGGCACGCACTTTTCTTCAGTTTGTTTGTCACCAAGATAATTTCAGTTATAATTTTCAATACTTCATTTAATTTTCTGAATAATTCAACATAATTTTATTTAAATTAGTTAGTCATTTTATGATTAATCATTGTACACGCGCTTCCTTTTCTTGTCCTAAAAAATGTATCACGTACACCATGTACTAAATAACTGTAATGTAGGGCAGATAACCACAAATTGACTTTTTTTCATATTAACCAATATCCACACGGGAAAGACGTTTCCTAGGTAAGGAGCAGCCGGACGTTAATACGTAAATTATCAATTATTATAAATCTAAGTAGAAAAGTTCGTTACAGAGCAGATCAGCAGATTGCTAGAAGCAGTATTGGCGGCATTATTGTTTCTATTGTGCAGAGTACAAGATGTTCAAATCAATGTAAAGGTTTTAATTTATTATTATATCATTATTACTTATTTATACTTGTTTATTACCACGTACTAACTAAAATCATCACACCTCTCTTTTTTTCTTTCCTTTTTACCTGTTAAAGATCTTGGTTGAAAGTGATCTCCCTCTCGCTATGCCAAATATCTGAGCTATCCAACCGTAAGCCCCCGAGATTTGACATCATTACAAACTAGTCCAGTCAATCTATGTTTTTACAGGGAAATGCGAGGCTTAAAGCTAATTCTTTGCGTAGATGTTCCTTATGGTGTACTTAATCATACCTTAAAAGTCCTCGCCCGATCCCCGTGTGCTTCTACGGTATAACAAAAAACGGAGTTTACTTAAACGCTCAGTATTCATGAACGGTAATAGAGCAACGCAAAAAACGACATTTACTTAAAAAAATATGAACTACAAGAATACTGGTAAAAACCTTCGTATAAGGTTTAGTTTGGGCAGTCAAAACATTTGAACGTATAAATGAGCTGAACTGATTACAAATGAACTCTAGTTATAACATTCAAAGGGCGCGTGGGTTGTTATTGTAGTGAATTTTTACTCACGCTCCGCGCTTATTGTTTCAATTGTCTGGAAAAGGTATTATATTTTGAAGTCAACAAAAGAAAGACACTTTTACATTGATAGCGCACTGCATTTACTATATTGAACACTGTAGTTATTGTCTTCATCACTTTCGTCTAAATCAACAACTTGGAGACTGTTGCTGCAGTCTCTGCTTTGACAAAAAGCACACATTGCCGAACAAGATAAGCCTGACTACACACAATCACATGAACGAGCACACTCCTTCTTGCAGTCACAAGTAATGAGGTGTAAGAGCCTGTTAAGTGCCGGAAGCAGAGTCATGGTAGTATACGAAACCCGTTTTTTTCAAGCCAACCCCATAAACATGAATCCAGATCATTTATAAGCCATTTCTGCACTTGGTATTAAACCCGTGAGGAATGTAGGCGTGTGGCATCTGAAGTAGGTGGCAAGACTGGCAGATCAAAGCTTGAAGTAACCCTCTGTCTCTTTGTTAAACATAAAGTATCTTAATTCATTCAGTGTTTTACACTTTGTATCGCATATATAGCAAAAAAGTATTTTCTAACAGTTTCCAAGGCATTTTCTTCCCTTTTCTGAATATGGCGGATACTGTATCGCAACCAGAGAATGCGTGCGCAAACAGTATATAGTCTTTTATACTGCCTAAAGCACTACTAATTACACTTATTGGATACACTTTGTTAGACCCTTTACCGCCCCCTGGTTTGATGAAGAACAATGTATCTGAAACACCATGGACAAGAAATTCGGAAAGATCAGCTGTTTTCATACCTTGAGAATACTGCTGAGGAGTTGTTGAAGCAACCAAAGAGTCGGCATCTGCAAAAGCTTGTAGCACTGGAACTCCAGCTCGTTCAAGGTGCGGTTTTAGTTCACTTATTAGTCGGCTGCTATTTGCAGCACTGCCGAGAAATTCAGCCTGATACTGTCATGTTTAAGTGTAACATAATGGTTCTCAATTGAACTCGATACGCTCTTCTATCTTGTTATTGACTCTTTGTGGTTGCTGGTGTCTCATAGCCATCGAATATTACAGTAACCCTGGGCCCGTAATGGGCGCGAATAAATCTAACATACTATAAAATAATTTGTTCATGTGTAGCAGAATTTGGCCAAACCACGCGATGAAGCAAATGTCCTCTATCCAAAATATAAACACAATCTTGAGGTCAACATAGAAGGGTAGGCGTGGCCACTTCTATAACATCACAAGTGCAGACTTGACCGTTTTCCTCATCGCTGCTCCGTCGAAGAGAGATGGTGGCCTCGGAGCTAGTTCAAACTCCACATAATCTTCACAGTCAGAGAGAAATTTTAAAATATAAAATATTCTCAGAAACAGTTGATGTGGATTAACTTCAATAACATTGTTGCCTCTCACTTTGATTGTACCATGCATAATTGCTAGCGGAGTAACTCTGTTTTTCCTCTTAAGTTTTACTTCCCCAAACGTTTAGCCAATCATGTGACTCATTGCAACTAGACCCATTTCCTTGGCGGTTTCTGGCTTTATTTTTATGTCAGTAACTGTTCCCGTTGACAAAGGAATTAAACCTCCATTTACGTTGTCTCTGAAAGGGTAATGTGACCATAACCAACAAAGTAATTCCTTTAAAACTCTGTCGTCCTTTGATTTGCGGGCGTCTCACACCTGAACATGTTGTTGAGTAGTTCCAGGGTTTATGTGACACAATTGGTCAAACGCATTTGCAACAACAGAACATGCTGGACGTGCAAGGACAAAGTTACTGTCAGTGGCGCCTCTTTCTTCAACCAGCATTTCTGCCCAATTTCTAGCCCAGAACTTTTCTGTCCGTCGAATCGTAAAGAAATCTAAAGAAACGTTTTTGTCCAGCTCTTTCTTAGTGACAATCTGTGTTAACTCTTCTATTTTCTGAACGTAACGGTGTTCATATTTTGCATACTGGAGTTGACGTGAGGAATGAAGGTATGGCATCATAGCTTTGATGCAAGATAGGTGGAGTGTGAAATCACCAGTACGTTCTGATCTTATGTAAAGACATATTACTGAAGCTAATCTCAAATAGAGCACTCATAACCTTCCTGTACGACTAGGAGTTTCTTCAGTATCACATGTCCTGTCAAATACTGTCACTAGTCTATGCAATGATTTTGAAGCAAGAACATCATCAGCTAGAGTATCCCTTGCGAGGAATTCAGTGTGGAGTTATTGGAGTACAACTAAATCCTCATCTGGTAATTCTTCCGTAACTTCAAGTAGAATAACTCCCAAAGCTAACTGTGTCAAAAAATGAGCGCGAATAGCTCTAGCATAAGCATATACAGTTAACATATGTCGGATTGAAGATTTTGCATAAATTTCCATTCAAACCTCTCGAAGGCCGCTTCCACTCATTATGTAGTCTATTGCTCCCAAAAAAGACATTAAAGTTGGAAACCACCTAATCTTGCCCTAATATTATCGAGAATACTTTTTGACTCTGAAGAAGAGGCAATGATTTCTACAGCTTTTGCGTATAGTGGCCGGTCAAATGTGATAAAGCAACTTTTTTGGACATTTTTTCTACATTGTTCAGCTGCAAATTGTAGTGCCGTATAAACCGTACTCAAGTTGCTTGGCACAAGGTTGATTTTCACACCATAACCAGAACTTTTAAAGGCTGCCGGCATATAATCAATCCAGGAGGGTCTAGGAGAGAGACTTCTCCAAGAGCCCACCATCCACAAAACATCAATGGATTGACCTGGATTTTCACTTTTGGGATGAGACACTAAGCATAAGTCTTTTATAACTTTTTTTTCACACCTGATGTGAGAGGCTTTGTATACCAAGAAATCTACTTGTGCCCTTTGCAGCTATTTCTGAAGCTGTTGTAACAGCTAAGACTCGTGAAACGTTGCTAGGCTAAGTAAGAGTTTAGGGAGTGGAATATTGAATACCTGCTATTGCATGGGAGGTGTTCTTAACATCCAATGTCCGGATGTTTACATCTGCGTTGTCATAAACAGCTTCCTGAAGAACTTTCCAGCCTGTTTTGTACCATAAGAGAATACTTATACCGCTGAACTTCGATACAGCTTGCTCCGAAAACAAGTCTATTCAAATCAAAGAAAAGCCTTTAATCGTAATGATTATGAACATACATGCTTAAACCAATTACAGGTGGGGTAAAAATGAGCGCGGCCTATATGCACTTATAAGAGCATGGCCCATTATAGTTTTCTTCAGCTTTACATTTTCTACACTGGTACTCTTACACTTAACTGCAGTATTAAGAGAAGCTTGAAGAGACTGTGGCAATAAGCACAATAAAGTTAGTGTTTCTACGCGATCAGGGTGTAATACAGAGTACTCACAAAGTATGTATACCGAGCCGCGAATGTCTGATCTAATTATTTCAGCAGCAGCCGCAATTACCCTCAATCGTTCTTCTTCTGGATTTGACCTCCTGTCTTCATACCACGTATCGTGTAGAATCCGACGTGTTGCCAGTCAAAAGCTTATTATCGTATTGCTGACAGAGAGCTCAGTAAATAATACTTTGTGGCCGTAATGGTCAATAAGGTTGTTTTTGAGATGTTTTGTAGTGTATCCTTCCTTCCGTTCTATAAAATTGTCCATAATATCTGAAAACTCTCCTAAACTGTACTGACACTCGTCGTTTCCACTTAAATGATCACATAACTTTAAAATAGCTTGAACTTCTGCAGATCTTGTTTTGTACGAGGCTGATGGTTCACTTAAAGCGTCACTGCCCACCTTTTTAGATGTGCAATGCTTGTAGGTTTGGTGTAATTCCTTCGACAAACATCATGTACTTTCAGGCTTGTAACCTCGCTGAACTTGTTATGTAGGGCGTCTCCGCGTTTTTCACTTGCACTTTATGATTCCTACTGCACCTTCGTCAGTTACGTTTACAATTATAAGGTTTTTTTTTTAAATCTCCAGTAGTATTAAAGCTACGGGCACACAATTCCATTGAAAGGAAGTCCATGATGAAATGAGTTCATCCAATCCGAAGTTATCCAAACGTATCACTTGGAAAAGCATCCAATTAGTAAACAAAGATATACGAATAAACACAACTATTAAAAACTCACTAATAACGACTAATTATTAACAAAACGCACTCATGAGTATAAATAGAACGGACACTCGACCGCAACTACCGCACTACAGCAGACAACAGCTATAATCATGTGGTCCAGTCGGCGCTGCGCGACGCTCAAGTTGCGACCTGTCTGTGTGCGATGTCATCATTAATCTTCTACAAGTCGTATGTTCTTTAATGACAGTTGCTACAGCTTTTACATACCAAAAAATTAAGAAATAAAGTAAGATCTAGAACTTACAATATAAGTTGCTGCTACAAACATTTACATTTTAAAGCATATGCACAAACATAATTTATTTACACCAAAACCAATGGATTTGTTGTAATAACCTTTTTCAAAGACCATATTTTTTTTAATCTAAATCAGTTTTTTTATTTGGTTCTATCTCTTACCGTTCTTGAGTATTGTATGTTTAAGTAAAGTGCGTCCTCTCCCCGATTTTTTTGTATTATACCGGAAGTAGCAGCTTAGCTTAGAAATAATTACCATCTTACAGAACTTCTTGTTCATGGCCAGATTTAACTTATCATCCTCTACAAATCGCGAAGGTTTGTGCAAGCACCTAAGTAAGGCGGTAATGTCGCCGCTGCTAAAGAAAACCTAGAGGGATTTTTCGAATCTTGAGTGCGTTATAGTATCCTCTATCTGCTGAAACAGTGTTATTTAGTGCGCCCCGGTTCTGTACGTAAAACACAGTAACTAACACCGCTATAATATTTAAAACGTCATGAATAATAATAATACCTGAACTCTACAGATCTCTTCATAATTCTATGAGGGTCCTTAAACCGCTTTTTTAAGAACCGAGAATTTTGAAAATAGTCGTTCATTTTCAGTGTTGCGTAGCCAAGAATACCAACCACGTGGTTTGTTTCTTGTTTTAGTTTTTATTTAGAAAGAATTCTTTTTTAAAAATTGCAGCAATAATAACAATTATGCATTTTTATACAGGTTATTTCAATTTTACAGATTGCACATAGACATATAATTTTGTGCCAGAGAGTTAACAGTGATCTTATTTTCAAAACACTGTCTAAGGTACCGTTTCGTATATTTGCTTAAATGAATAAAACTTAAAATTGAATTTATAAGATATAATAAATATTTTAGTGTAAAAAATGAACCTCAAAAACCCCTATAATGTCAATTTTAATAAAATTACTTTTAAAATCGTCAATTGTGAAATTTTACCTAAAGTATTAAAGCTTGATGAAAATCTACAATTTCTATAATTGCACAATTTATAATTTTTAATGATTATGTTAAATTTGGAATGGCTCATTATAGTTTATCACCCGATATGAATTACATAAAATTAAATTCTATGGACGTTTAAACATTTTATTTTACTGTATTGTTTCTGTTGCGTTAAAATAATCACTCTACGTTACCTTCAGCTCTTATATAATCTTTATGTATTAATTTCAAGGTTGTCCATTTTAATTGTGCACACAATTTGAAATATTGCCACGCAATTGATTTTCATCAATCGTAAAATTTTACTAAACGACGGAATCCTAATGAAATTCGACAATTTCTATAATTTTACGATTTCTTATTTTAAATTATTATGTTGAATATGCAATGGCTCATCATGATTTTTCACACTACATGAATTACATGAAATCAAATTCTACACACGATTAAACATTTTATTTTACTGTATTGTTTCTGGATACCACATAATTCTAAATACTTTTACGGTATATGGAGTATTAAGAACAATTGTAGAAAAATTAGCCCATAAAATTCGACAGGTAATTTACCTCCGAAAACTGAACCCGAAATACACGCCCGTACGGAAATTCGCCCGCGGAAGATTCGCCACAGAAAATTCGTCTCCATTATACTTGCCCCCTGAATATTTCTCCCCAGAATATTTTCCCCCGAAATATTGGCCCCAGAATATTTGCCTCGAGCATATTCGCCCCTGGAAAATTTATCTCCGGGAAATTGGTCCTAGGTGTTCTCTAATAACACACGATGTAAAATTATTTATTTATGTTTATTGGGAGTACGAAAATGCATTTATGGAATTGTTACAGCACAAACACTAGCCCGCGAAGCAACCGCATGAGTGCGACGTGTAATTGCCAATTAATTCTTATTTGAAGGACAAAAACGCGTATGTCTGTAATTCTTTATAACTTTACAGTTGTATTTTTTATTATATATTCACGCAAGGGAATTAAAATCAAATGCAGTGGTTGCACTAAGCGAAGTTTGTCTTGATAACACAATAACTTAAATTTGGTAATTAGCCTTTTCTAAAGCGTACATTAAATCTATCGAAGATATATTTAATAGTCTAATACTGTCAATATCCAAGTTTGTCAAAATGAAATGATGATAAATGTCTAGATAGATAACGGACTTTCTGGGGTGGGCTTACTTGAAGGCGAATATTTCGGGACGATTCTTATGGGAGCAAATATTCAGGAAGGGAATCTTGGGATAGCCAACATTTCAGGGGCGAATATTCTGGGTGCGAACCTTCCAGAGACGAATATTCCGGTGTCGAATTTACCTGGAGGCAAGTTTTTGAAACGAATTTATCAGGGGGAGTTTTCTCAGGTGAAATTACCGCATAACATTAAGAACGGTACAAATTGTTTCCCAGTTGAAGACAATGTATTGTCAGTTAAGTCCTTATCGTTCGCGACGTTTATATTATCTTTCGTTCGATCACTTTTTTTTATTACTTGGTTGGCAAAATTACATGGCAACCGTGGTCTCCATAGAAAGAAATGAATTGACAAAACATGCTTAATTTGTTTTCTCATATACGTACATACGTATAAAGAGAAATCAGTTTAAATTTTTAAACTTCTCGACGTTTTGTGGCCTAAACAATGCGAAAAACACATTTTTATAAAAGAAAATCTCGTGTCTGATTGTGTCTGTTTGTGTGTGTGCGGGATATCTTTTGAACCATTAATGTTATCGATATGAAATTAGGTACAAAAATTTTTGGTCATAAAATCTAGGTCAAGTTCGTTAATGAGCAATATCCAACCAGTGGCGGGGCATTTTTAGGGGATTAAAAGATTTAAAAAACTCATTCCGTCAAATTTTAAAAAGTTACATAATTAAAAAGACAAACTAATACTTTTTTATATAATTTCAAAATAAAAAATATATAATAACCAGTTGTGCGTCGTTTTTAGGGTACAACATTGTGCATTTTTTAATTTACTAACCGATATTTATGAAAGTCGATTATTGGGGGTTTTTAAGATCGCTAGATATTATTCATTTGTCAAAATTAAAAAATTTAAAATGACGGATCATAAACGCGGGATTATCGTGTTTAAAATCCGATATGACTAATATTCAGGTATTGTGGACTAATGATCAATTTTGCAACTTTGTGAATTTGATGTAAATAAAAAATTGTTAAAAACTGCCAGTGGCAGGGTGCAAAGTTTATTTGAAAGTCGGTTATTGGGGGTTTTTAAGATCGCTAAGGATAAATCATTTGTCAAAATTTAAAAATTCAAAATGGCGAATCAACAATGGGGGATTAGCATGTTTAAAGGTATAGTGGACCTTGAAGTTATTTATTTACATATATGAGAAAGCATTATGGAAGACAATTTGGCAGCGGTTTTTACTTACTGTTCTGTAGAATGGTAAGTAATTACTTACAGATCATGTTTGATATTAAGTATCATAGCAACCAATTATGAATGGTAAATTCAACCTACCGATCTAATCCTGCGCTGGGTAAATTGATAACTACACCTGATCCCACGAAAGTCCCATTTTTAACAAAGTCGGAAAGGTGTGGACAGAGTATATGTCATGAGCCATGATTATGTGCCATACTAAATGCTGTATGTTATATTTAGAATATAGGTTTGATAGTAATGAGTCATACAGAATTATTAGTTAAAATTCACACTTTATATTGAATACTGAACAAAGATAAATTAGTGCGTTATGCCGTGTTTTATACATAGAGGATGATTTGTTTTTGAACTTCCCATCCTACATGTCCTTGGTACGGTAATAAATATTAAAACTTGTAAAAACTAGTCAATTTAGAGTCAAGGGGACACTATTTTATGGTAGCCGAGGCATTAACAGTCCCAAACCACGGCGAAGGGAAGGACCACCCCAAAAGGGAGGTGGGATAGTTCAACACACATTGTTAAGGCTCTTTTAATTACCTTTTCCAAAATACTTCAATGTCTATTTTGGGCCAATAGTTTTGAAGAATCTGCGATTTAAATACAGTTTAATAATGTCATTACGCTGTCTTTATTTACAAAATAATCCTTGCATTTGTGGTTTTAATATTTATTGACAGGTGATAGATAATCACGTATCAAGTTATTCATTTTCTCTTTATTAGTAACTTAATTAGTCACTCTTTCATAATGAAACGAGTCCCATACAAATAGTAATTAAATTATTTGTCAAGAGAAAGTAAATGATATGACGTGTGATTGTCACTTGTTAATATTAACACTAAGCCTACTTATTGATAAATTAAAAACAAAATGTTCATACGTAAGGATTACTTTATAAATAACGAATTGGTGGATTTCCAATACCTTTTCAAATAAACTTGAATGAGTTCTCTACAAAATTCAAGTTGAGTAAGTTTATTTTTACTTCCGCGAGCAATCAACTATGCATTGTGAATACACACATTAATCAACCAAGGAAGAAGGGACCAAGTATAGTAGCGCCGGCGAGAGGTGTCTCATGGCGGACTCGAAAATGGGGATATAATTATTACTGTGAAATGCATCTGTTTCCCTTTATCTCAATGCGAAGTTCTCACTTAAAGAAAGACGGGTTATATAATATACGTCTGCTGTATATTTTAAATGCATGACTTAAAAACGTATGTCGATTCTAAAGTCAAAGCGCATGACGCTGTCAGATATCTTCTTGGCTATTTAACCTCAAATTATTCTTCGTATTTCGTTTCGTATAAATTTGAATTTGAATTTGAATTTGAAAATAACCTAGAAACATTGACGAAGTTTTGTTGGTATTCAAAATTACTAACTATATGAACCAATAACGACATACGTTTTTAAAATATTAAACCATGCTTTACTAAAAGATGAGTTATAAGACACGTCTCGCAGGCCCGACCATACCATTTTTTATTTCGTATCTGTATGCGATACTTACTTACATTTTCGTCCATTCCTAGCATGAACTGATTATACTCTCCTATGAGATGAGGACGAGGAATATTTTTCTCTTTTTGAGAATAACGCTTAACGTTAGTGATGGGCTCAGCTAGTAAACAGTTGGGGGCAATTGTTTCGACAGACTTGTCTTTCCATTTGATAATAATATCACCACCTTTCCTGCTGATGGAACTTCCGTGATAACCTCTTTCTTTCTTGTCCAAAGCGTTATTTAGATTCAGTGGACAACATTTAGTCAAGCGGTTCTGCTTTACTATACTTGTGCCACCATACTAGTTTTATCGTAGAAAAGAGAACAGGTTCAGGCTAGTAAATAAGTTGTCGAAAAAAAAATGATATGTAGTTGTTTTGTTTGGTTAGTAAAAGCTGCTATCATCTGTACCAATGGAGTTCCATTTTCGGTACAAGCTCTTGGAATCTATCATCAGTAGGCTTGATCTCAATAAGGCGACTGGCCCAGACGGTATCCCAGCTATTGTCTTAAAGAAATGTTCCCCGAACTAGTACCAGTCCTATCTAAGCTCTATACGATCTCTATACCTTCTGGAATTCCTTCATCATGAAAGTTAGCAAATGTTCAACCTATTCCCAAAAAGGTGATAAGACAAATCCTCAAATTACAGACCTATTGCAATCACTTCCATTTTGTCTAAAGTCATGGAAAAGCCATCAATCAGCAACTGCTCACGTTCCTTGAAACTAACAAACTCCTTAGTGACCACCATTATGGGTTTAGGCAAAGTAGTTCAACATGCGATCTTCTTTCATATGTGACCCAAGTTTGGAACAATACAGTAGAGCAGTCCAGTGAAACAGTTGTAGTCGCTTTAGATATCTCAAAGGCATTTGACCAAGTTTGGCATAAGTGTTTACTTGCCAAGCTCACCTCGTTTGGGTTAAATGATACGCTCATCAACTGGGTTTCTAGTTTCCTTGATAAAAGACGAGTACGTGTCGTAGTTGATTCTTTCAAAAGAAGTTAGCAATAACGCGGGCGTATCACAGGGATCCTTTATGGCGCCTACACTTTTTCTGCAGTACATAAATTACTTTATTTCTTCAACAACTAAGCCCATCCATTGCTTTGCTGACGATAGCACTCTTCACTGTAGTTCATCTTAGTCTACTCATAGTGATAATCCACCTTCTATGTCAAATCAAGAAATTAAAGCCGAAATGGCAAATTCAATCAACAAAGACATTCAACGTATTCTCGAATGGGGAATCTAGTTAAATTTAATGCTAACAAAACTCAGTGTTGCCTTGTGTCCGCCAAAAAAGATCGATCATTTCCTGTTGTAAGTATGAATGGCTCAGTTCTTAAGTTTTCAGACTCTATTACTCTGTTGGGTATGACTCTATCTTCAAATCTCTCATGGGTTGACCATCTTCTGTCAGCTACCAAAACAGCTGCTCGTAAAATAGGCTTTTTGTACAGATCAAATCAGTACTTTACCTCTCGACAACTCCTCTGCTGTATAAGGCCCAAATTGGCCTCATCTGAATATAATTTCACCTTTGTTAGTGCTCCAATACGCTCTCGATATCGTTGATCGTATTCAAAAGAGAGCGATTAGGTTTTAAATGACCCGTCCTTAACTTCTCACATACCGTCCCTTGAGAATAGTAGGATGGTTTCAGTTCTTTCTTTGTATTATCTTTATTACAACTGCTATTGTGCTGGTGAATTACATTCTTTGATACCATCTCCGGCTATCTTTGCGAGAAACACTCGGTTCGCTCATTCACATCATCAGTATGCAGTTCTCCACTTGTCGTACCAAATGGGCGCAATCCACATTTTCTACACGGCTTCTAAACTCTGGAATGATCTCCTAGTTCCTGTTTTCCTCTCACTTATGATATGAGAAAATTTAAGGTAGCTGTTCATAGGCATCTATTGGCAATTCATTATCCTCTATCCATCCTCCTATGTTCCTGAGTGCTTTAGCACGATAGGCCTTATTTAGCCTGTTCAGGTCCATAATCATAAAAAAAGAAAGTTGTCTACTTTCTAAAATTTGTTTGATAATCTTCATTTATGGTTGGGGATTTGCCTTGATAAATATCTAAGTTAACTAGATAATCCACAGTATCACAAAGGCACCATACTTTATAGCCGAATTTTATGGGCTTGTTTCTTATGAACGGTTTACAAGAATGATGCCCGTAGTACTTGACCGTTGATTCGTCGTATGCTAGACTTTGCGTAGGTATAAAATGTTCAATACATTTTTTCTTAACTTTATTTACCAAGGCCTGTATTTTCCAAAGTTTGTTGTTAGAAATAATCGAGTTATTATTAGCACAATGGAGAAATCTCAACATAGTTTCAAAGCGATTAGAATTACACACAGAGTTCATTTTTAAAATCTGGGGTCCCAGTAGTACTTTATTAAGTACAGTACAGTAGCCCCTCAATATCAAAATTCCAATAAAACATTTGACCTCATTTGCAGTGATATTACGGTTAGCAGATGAGTTAAAAACTGCATATCTATTAGATTCTTCCACAAAAAATTCAACAATATCTCCATCTAAAAACAATTCAAAGAGTTCAACGAGCGACAGGTCTTTATATTTATCCCAGTTGAAGAAAGGTTAATCTCGAATTGAATTGTAGAGACCTCCGGAGATCCACTTTCACGGTGCCTTTGTTGGAATCGGCTCAAAATTACAGGTTCAGGTGAGGTAATATATGGCGTTTGAATACGACGGGAAATTAAAGGTTGATGCAATGTAATTCCAGTACCACACAATAACTGTAACAATTTGTTCAAAACTATTGGGTCAAATACAAAAATGGAGATATTGTTGAAACATGTGTGGCTCCACCCCACTTCCCAATTATAATTTTATGAATTGAATTCCTCCTTTCCAGGAGGTAGGACAGTGAATGCTGTAAGTACCACATAGGCGCTGCACCTTGTGCAGTTTGCGAAAAAATTGGATTGTATTCAATTCGTCCCCTAAATGATTTATCATTGTTAAGTTCGTTTATAAAATATTGCCCTAAACATGATGACGCTTCACCACCTCTCCAGGCTAGTTCTACTGTATTTTCGTCGCACTATTGAATAATTTTGTTTTGTAGAAATTTATTCTTCTCTACAAACATATATTTTATAACACTCAAAAGGAAATTATGCAATAAAGAGAGAATATCTGTAGTTGCTTCCTTTTTGTATTTTTCACACTCCTTACTTCCAGAAAAACAACGTTGTTAAATGGGTCAATTTGTCGTTTATATTCTTCGTAATACTTGGAGTTTTGCAGTATCGTTCCAAATGGTAGATAACTCTTTGCTAAATGAACTTAGACCATAAATAGCTTTGATTAGGCCATAAAAGATAATGCTGACAAATTCTTAACGTTTTGTATAGGAGCGTCGCTAAAAGGGGGGGGGGGGTGCCACTTATTTTACCCTCATACTTTTTTTATGGCGGAGTTATTTGAGGTTTTAGCTAGTAATGTTGACCGAATTAATAAATTATTTTAAAATGAAACAATTAATAATTTTCATACGCGAGAACGAACTACCTCAGGGAATAATAATTCTTTCAGGAACAACTATGAGGTAAAGATATTGTAAATTATTTAGAACTTAAAAAAGGTTTTAATTGTATAACATTAACTCAGAACAGACAAAGGAAACAATAAAAAAAACAACGAATAACACAAAGCAAACAGAAAAAAAATTGAATAAGTATATACGGGTTTTTACATTAAATGTTCGAAATGTCCACCATTTTCACGAATACATAGTCGTAAACGTTTTCCTTGTGAAAACATAATCCTTTGGAGTGGCCATGGTTTTTGAAAATTAACATTCTTAAATTATTTTCAACTCTCGCTTGAAGTTCTTCAATGGAATTTATTTTGCTTGAATGTACTTTTTCTTTTATTAAACTCCACACATCATAGTCCAAGGGAGTGAAACAGGAGCACCAATTGTTCTTTTAATACTCGATGTACACTAGAAATACTTGCGTTACTTGTCCTTGCCACATTTCTTACGCTTATCGTAGGATCCGAAACAACTAGATTTAAAATATTTTCTTCCGTTTGAGGAATTCTTGCCACTCGTGGTCTACCAGAATTTACCTTTTTTGGTTTAAAGATTCCAGTCTCACGGCACCGCCTCTCTAAATTCAAAAATGTTTTTGAATCCGAAACACTTCTTGGAAATTTTTCCGCATATCTTCTTTTGATTGCTTTAACATTTCCATCACATTCCCCTAATGTTAACAATATATCGGTATAGTCACTAGTAGTGTATATATTCATTTTCAAAGTTTTTAAAAGCGTTATTACATGTTAAACAAACCAAAGCTATCAACAACAATCTGTCAAACAAAAAAAAAACGCGGCAGCCTAAGCCTACTTAATTAAAGTAAACCAAGTTAACTCAATATTTCTTTTATTTTCATATTTTAGGTAATACGTGTTAAAACCTCAAATAACTCTAAAACGCTATTTTGTATATCCTAATCAAAGATATGTGTGATCTAAATTTCATTTAGGTATCTTAAACCGTCTCATAGATACTAAAAAAAAAGAATTTTTGGGGTCACTTTTACAAGGTCGTACCTTTTTGAAGGCATTTTCGTACACATGTCTATTAACCAAACTAACCTTTTTTTTAATATTCATTTTATTCTAGAAATTAGCGGAACGTTGTTCAACACACCCAGTATATAATGTATAGCATTTACCAATAAATAATAATACTTTAGCCTCTTGTTTAAGCAATATATATGATGTATGTCGGTATAAAAAAATAGGTGGCAAAAAAAATAAATGTTTGTTTTTCACAGTTTTTGAAGGTTTGTCAAAAATAATAATTATGTTTGTATAGACAACATATTTCAATACATAAAGCAGTTCCTTTTACATACCTGAGATATATCAAATGGCGACGAGGATAAGAGAAGAAGATATCTAAGATGGCGAAGGATATTTGGACACTGAAGACGAAGCGGGGGACGGTGAAAGTGCTGCTGACAAAGAAAAAGGACAAGATCACGAACAGGAGTAGGTGCACTGGAGGAATTACAGATCTCCTCTCCCCTTAACTTTCTTATTCTTATCCACGTTTCTTCTATCCAATCCGCTCTTCTTCTTTTTTTCTCCAGTATTTCTTCTGCCGTCCCCTCCTCTTCCTTTAACGCCTTGCATTCTTTCAGTATTTATTTAATCGTCTTTATATCTTCCCACACAGCCTACATTTCCTATCTTCGCCCCCTTCTCCAATATTTGTTTTCTCTGTCTTCGTTTTCATCTAAATCTCGCTATCATTTTCTTTCTTTCCCTCCTCCCTTCCCCATTCAAATATCCCGGTACCCCTTCTCCCTTACTGCTCCTATAGTGTACATTGTATTCTCCTTCTTCTACCTTCGTCCATATTTCCTGCTATTGCACATCCCTGTCCTCTCTTACGCTCGCTCCTACCCTTCTTAGTCTCTCCACTTGTTCTTTCGCATACTCGTTCCTTTCATAATATTCTTTTCTGGTTTCTTGTCCATATTTTAATCTTCCTTATTGTATTCCTTTCCAGCATTCTTGTAATATCTTGCACTGCGTTCTTCATTTCCTCCTCGTACTTTATCGCTCTATTTCCCGTCTCCACCCTTATTTCTTCTTCTTGCACATCCTCTCTAATAATCTATCGA
The DNA here is from genome assembly GCA_036346205.1 of Vesta saturnalis. Taxonomy (NCBI): domain Eukaryota; kingdom Metazoa; phylum Arthropoda; class Insecta; order Coleoptera; family Lampyridae; genus Vesta; species Vesta saturnalis. Next base: position 2,518,121 of record JARFJB010002461.1, on the reverse strand, counting down.
TTCAATGCTTACGTGGATATCACAGGTATGAGAGTTCAAATTCTAACATTCAGAAATAAGATATTGTGTACACATAATAAATGTTACTGTAATGTTAGTCATATTAGTCAGACGTGTACAACGTCAAATTTGGCTTCTGTTCATTATCAGGAAGATGAAATATTCGGTGATTTCATAAAACAACTGGGAACATTCATGGTATTGAAAGGCAATACAGACAGTAAGCTTAAGATGTATACATAGGTGCTACACACATTAAATCCACAGATGCATGTAATGCTGTATAATATACTTACACCCGGGAACCAATTACAAAGGATTACAATGCACTGGTTGTTATGTTGAAAGAATATTTTGAGCCTAGTCCTAGTGTATGGGCACTACAGAACGAATTTATTTGTCGTACGCAGGAACCGAACGAATCGGTGATACAGTATGATACAGGGCGGAGGAAACTATCAAAACACTGTAAGTTTAACTGTGAGAACTGTAACCACTAAATTGCTAATTGATTTTGAGCAATACAGTTTATACGAGGACTACATGACTGATATACGTGTACAATTATTATTGGAGAAAAATAATGCTACATTTCAAGAATTAATTAGTAAAGCTGTTACCATAAAATATTCAAAATCTGGAAGCAGGATAATGAGTACTACAGTGCATACTAGCATAGAATCTACACTAAACCAAGTCAAACAAAATATACTTAGTTACCAAACTAAGTTGCCTCAAGAACCGAAAATAACATTTTTACAGGAAAATAATAATAATCTTTTCTCTAAATTAGTAGGAAAGTGTTACCGCTGCAGACAGGAAAACCACAGCCCCAACGTCTGAAAGTTCCGGTCTGGGATTGCCGGAGTTGTAACACGCTAGCACACATCTTCTAATCTCTTTCTTATATCAAACTCACTTGTTTATAAAACTTCCGTTCTTTCCACTCTAGGTCTATCTGACCATTGTCTAATAGAAGTAATTTCTACAGTCCCTAATTCCACTGTTGTTCGCAACACTAATAGAACCTTGTGGTGTTTGAAGTCAGCTAGATGGAGTGACTCACGATACTTCTTTGCAACCTTTCCATGGCGTGAATATTGCTTTAAGTCGTCCTCTTCTTCGCACGCTCCGTCGGTCAATGTCTTTGTCATGTAAAGGTTGATGTAAAACCATATGATACGGGTGAATTCTATGAATTAGAAATTACAAACACATTGTGAAACATGTAAAGTAGTTTTTTCAGTGACATAAGAACTTACCTATCATCCTTTAACATGTTTTGAATAGTAGTTTGTGACATATCCAATGCGGAGGCATTGCTCTCGTACTAACGTGGGGATTCAATGACACGTATTATAAGACATTAACAATATTGTCTTTCATTCTTCTAGCCAAGTCTCCTCGCAACTTTGGTCGAAACCTTCCAGCATTACGCAGATTTTACGCTAAACGCGGAAAAATTCTCGCATCGCGTAGACGCCGATCTGGATATCGAGCTGAGTATACTCTCTTAGCCAATGCCGCATTTTGCAAACATTAAAAACATACCACAAGCATATCGACAGCTTCGTCATTTGTAAAAGACATTATAGGTAGTTTTAAGGGCTTGTAACGCCCTTTCGGGTTGGACGCCAAAATTAAAATTCCACTATGTGGATTTAGTTAATATACCTTGGCTACTTAGAGTATTTGATTTATATACACAGGGAAAATGTTCTAAATAATTAGATTTATCCTTTTTCTAAGATTAACTAAATATGTACAAGCTGTCCCAAATTCAAGGACAAGCATAGGGATCTCGCTTATTATAAGAGATAGAATATAGGTTTAAATTTGGCACTTTTGCTAAATTCGATGCCGAGTAATAATCTGAAAAGAAATTTGAGCTAACTCGATTGGATTTGGTTTTATGCTCAAAAAACTAAAAATTTCGATTTTCGTTTCTCGCGTTTGGCCACCTTATTATTAGGAATTTTCAAAATTCGATTAAACATTATTAAGGCACCTTTTTACGCACAATACTAATATGGTACTTAAAATATTATGTGACGTTTCGTTTATTCTGAACCATCATCAGGTTTATTTTTTCTTATGGGGGTTAAGATATATTTTTATGTCGTTGGATGGAGAATGTTATGCTGATTTTAGCAATATATAACACTTTATGGTTTGATCGACTGCGAACTAAAATAATGAGAAAAATACGAAGAACAAGATTCCGCCTTCTTGGATCCAGCAAGGAATAATTACAGTAGTTCTACTTATTTAATTTGTTAAACTTGTTAGAACATCCAAAAAATATAAAACATTTAAACAATTTAAAAAAAAAACATTAACAAACAACTCAAACAAGTAGGTCTATGTAACACGGTCATAATAGCGACAACGCAAATTTATCGACAGGTAACAACAAAATAATTACACAGACAAACAAACAAAAATTATTATAATAAATGTTAGAACAAGTTTCCTCTTTCTTGAATACAGTAACGAATTCTTCTTCTACAATTGTTTACGCTTCTTTGAATGGTTCGCCTGGGAATTTGACGAAGTTCATTAACAACCCTCTTCTGGAGTTCTTCTATATTTTGCGGTGGCGTCTTATAAATCATATTTTTAAATAGCCCCAGAGGAAGTAATCTAAAGGGTTAAATCTGGACTTCTTGCTGGCCACCTAAGTGGTCCCCTATTTCCATCCATTTATCAGGAAATTCGCCGTTAAGATATTCACTTATTATCGCAGCATTATGAGGAGGAGTTCCGTCCATTTGCCACCAGAGAGTCCATCTTTCGTTTAGCGGAACATCATCCAAAAGGTCTGATATTTCGTGTGTTAGAAATGCGAGGTAGCGTTGAGACGTTAGGATACCTTCGTAAATAATTGGCCCAAGGAGCCTATCCTTCCAGATTCCAACCACACATTAAAGGACCGGTGGCCTTGTCCTCGCATTTGCCTGTTAATTCGTGGATTTTCAACGGACCAGTAGTGCTCGTTATTACGATTAAACATTCCATTAGTGGAAAAATTGCACTCATTCGTCCAAATTATTTGATTGAGAAAGTTGCGATTTTCCAGCATTTTGTATTAAGTTGGTTACAAAAATCCAACCGTCTCATATCGTCCCCAGGTCGAAGAGTTTGACTAACGTGTAACTTAAATGGTTTATAACGGTGTTGCTTTAACACTCGCCAAACTGTCGTTTTGGCACTTCAATAGTTTGCTCTATTTCTCTGGTAGATGTTGAAGGATTTTCTTGAACCTAAGATGGATAACATAAAGTCATAACTCTCCAAAAAATATCTGCTGAAATTAGCAGTGAAGTGAGTGGAAATTCTTATAATTAGTATAATACTAACAAATAGTACCTGATGTAATATTTCTTCTTCGGCATCTCGGTCTAGTCTGCTAGCATAATCATTTCGAGGTTTCTGAAAACATCCAAATTCTCGCAAATTTTGGTCTAATTTTAAAAATATCTCTGGTTTGGTTGCTGCCTCTCCGGATATTCCTTTAAATATCTTTGTCTGCTCTGACACTATTTCTATTGCAGCTATAAAATATCCTTATCATGTCTCGTTGTTCTGAATTTGAAAACATTCTAAAGAACCTTGCAAATTTTAAAATACTAACACGAAGGATATTGCAGTTATTACCCTTTTTACAATTAGAAAATGACATGACAAAAGCCAACTCCTGAGTTTTGTTTGATTCATGGGTATCGTGATAATGTAATATTTAGTTTTAATTTAAGAGTATTTTAGTTCGCAGTCGATCAAACCATGAAGTGTTATATATTGCTAAAATCAGCATAACATTCTCCATCCAACGCCATAAAAATATGTCTTAACCCCGATAAGAAAAAATAAACCTGATGATGGTTCAAAATAAACAAAACGTCGCATAATATTTTTAATACCGTATTAGTATTGTGAGTAAAAAGTTGCCTTAATAATATTTAATCGAATTTTGAAAATTCCTAATAATAAGGTAGCCAAACGCGAAAAACAAAAATCGAAATTTTTAGTTTTTTGAGCATAAAACCAAATCCATTCGAGTTACCGCAAATTTCTTTTCAGATTATTACTCGGCATCGAATTTAGCGAAAGTGCCGAATTTAAACCTATATCCTATCTCTTATAATAAGCGAGATCCCCATGCTTGCCCTCGAATTTGGGACAGCCTGTACATGGGGTTGAAAATAATTAATTGAAGGCGAAATCATGCATTCCTTTTATTTTCATTTAATGTAATTTATGCGTATTTAAAATTTTGCACCAGCTGCGGTATCGATATCACGGAAGGTCAATGAAACCTTCATGGTTTGCAGGAACGTTATTCAATCTTCTTTAAAACATTCATTAATAAAATAAATTTTAATTAAATTAAAACTAGGAATTAGTCCTGTACAATGTCTGGATGTGTTTGTTTTAGATAAGATTTATACAAGGAGATTCTGGGGATATTTACATATACAGAGGGTTTGATGTTGAGTTCACTCGTGGCCAAGGTAATCTCTAGCCGAGCTTAGTGAGGTCTTAGTGATCCTAATTATTCAGAGTTAATACGGACACTCTAAATAAGTAGAACTTTACGAGCAACACAGCGGGTTTAGGTTTGGAATCTGTTAATGGCCAGGTTAGGTAACCTCAGCTAAACCAGCGAATTATTAGCGGTTCTATTTATTTAAAGTTAATTCGGACACTTTAAATACGTAGAATTTTAAGGGTGGGGTAATAATAAGACGTTCCAAAAGCTCTAGCGTTAGTTTTGATCCTCCAGACGAGCTTCAAGCATCATTACATAAAAAGAGATCGATATCGGGTCATCCACTACCGATAATCAGCGGATAGACAACTCGATATAGGAGCTAGTCCCTTTTTACCGTCAAATTATTTATTTCGGGATTGTTTATGTCACAGGAATTCTTTAAATATTTTTATAATACAAGTCGGATTTCGAAATAGTACAATACGTTATAACAATAAGGTAAATTGCACGAAATTGCTTTAAGATCTCTTCAGGTTTGATATTCTCGAACAGAAAAATTTTCTAAGTACAGGAATAGTAATAAATTACTATTAAAATCGGGTTGCAGAGAAATTCTGCTGGATATTCCACAAAGAAGTGTTTTGTAGAACAAATGTTTCTTTAACTGATAATAATGTATTTCTTACTCCTTTTCTGGGTCATTACAGACTTACTTGTGTAACAAACATAAATTACACTATCTGTCAAATTTTAATATTTGTTTACAGTTGATTTTAGGTATTTGTTTTTTCTCAATGGTCTACCCCTAATATTCTGCGCATTCTGCACTTGCATATTCTATGCATTGATTATTATGCCCACTCACGTTTTTTTAATTTTTGAAATGATGAAAACTTTTATTATTTAAAATTTATAAAATGACAAAATTTTTCATTGAATCTTAAAAAGAGACAAATAAATAAGAATAAATACCGGTGTAATATCGACTTTTTCAAATTTTATAATAACTAAATCTTCTTTCTTTGATATTTTAGGGTAGGATTAAGATATCGAGATGCAGTTTTCACTAACCTATTTAGGGATGATTTCATCTCATTTTCATGAAAAAAAGTCATATTGCTGCATTTAATTTTTCAGAGAATTTTGCAATTTTTTGATATTATATCAAAAAACGCGCTCTAGCGGCATCACTAAAAATTATACATATTACAGGTAAGGTGGATTTGATGAAGCAATATATGCTCTTTCCAACGAGATTAAGTTCATTAAAATCAGTTCAGTCGTTTAGGAGTTACAGCTGTTTGTTTTTAAAATCGCAGAATCACCCCCCCCCCCCCATCACTTTATTTTAATAGATACATCAAACAAAAATTACTCGAATAAAACTGAGCTTTAAAAAGCATATAACTATTTGGTACATTTACTGGGTGGATTTCAGTAAAAAATCACTTTAAAAGGTAATGATGGCGGTTACGCCCCCTGGCGGTCATCTTGCAAAATTGAAAATATTTTCCAGGGTCGTTTTTTTGCCACTTTAGTTATAATTTTTTTTTACCGCAACTCTCTACGACGAATCGTTTCCGAGAAACAGCACTTTGCATTAGTATCTGGACACCCGGTACACAATCACTTGAAATGAAATTCCTCAAATTGCAATTAATTATGCTCCAGCCATAAAAGAAAATAATGCAATGATTCATCGGCCTCTAAATGTGAAGTTATAAATAAATAATCACTTGAAAGGCTTACTGCCCTAATTGTTGTATTTAAATTAAACACAATGTAATGACGTTAATTCGAAGAGCAAATTAAAAAAAAATTAACTAGGTAAACGTGTGGTCAGATGCTGTGTAATAATAGGTTCACATTAAACAAAAAAAACAGTCCAATAACCTAAAGATATGTAATGTAAATAAATAATAAAACATTGGATACAATATTGTTTATATGCGAGTTGCATCACCTATCTAAATGGGCTGTGACTGTAGTTATGTTCATTAACAGCCTTTTACTAGAATTGCTGTAATTTCGATATACCAAAATAACAAATATAGAACTCTCAAGTAAATTTAGATTATTATATGAATTAATGCACCGCACAACAGAACAGTGTTTTCATACGTTTATACATACAGATAACATAATAATGGAATACACAGAATAATTTATTTAACCTTGTCAACCACAACAAAAACACAGAAATGTTACCTTACTTGAGGAGGCCCTTTTGTTACACGGTTTTTGAAAATTAAGCTGATGACTGAAAATAAGTTTATTTAATAATGGTTTAGGATATCAAAAACCAGAAGAAATTGTAGGGATTAAATACAGAAAACTGCCTTGTATTAACCAGTTAACACCATTTTTAACAAAAATTCTTAAACAACCATACATTCTCATAGCAAACTCTTATGATAAAGCTATATGAAACTTATTCACTAAACTAACAGATAAAACTCAAAAATTACTTTTTAGTAATATAGCATACAGTATTCCATGTCAATGTAATCTTACATATGAAGGATAAGCTAGCCAATGGTTACGTTCCCGTCTAACTCAACACCGTAGTGACGCCACAATTGGTAAAAAGTTTTGTGCTCTATCGACTCATCTTCACACCACATCTCATACAGCCACTTTTGAAGAAACCAAAATACTAGAAATAGAATCAAACTATAAAAAATATTATTCTTAGAGTCACGCCACATTAATAAAAACAAAACATTTTAAATAATAAACAAGACTTAATAACCTTAATATGATTTACTCTTACTTATATTATTTTAATCCACAATGAAATCTAGTTAACAATATATTTGCAATGGACCTGCGATTGTAATTTTTTGTTAACTTAACATATATCGTAATTAATAAGACATCTCCTTGTTTATAGTTTGTTGCACACTTCTTTGTTTAATGTTTGAATAGGATTGAGTATGTGGTTGTCAACTGAATAACGTAGAATGCCAAAGTCAACGTAACGATTTTTGGTAGTTTTAGATAATTTTAGAATTTATTAAAGTTGATTTATTTTGCCTTTATATTTGACAGATTCTTCTTTGTATTATTAATTGCAGTTAACGTTTAATCAAGCTGTTCTGTAAGTAGTGATACTTTATTAATGTTTGTAATTTTCTTATTTCATATTTTCATATATATATATATATATATATATATATATATATATATATATATATATATATATATATATATATATATATATATTCTTGAATACATTCCATTATAAACAGTACTTAAAAAATTACAAAATCACTTAAATTGTACTGATTTGACATTAAATCAACAACAATGTTTTAATGCGTGTCAAAATCAAGGCTCACTAGATTGCAGTTTTGGAATTTTATCGGCTTTTATAAAAAATACGGAGTTATACGAGTTATAAAATGCTTAAATCAAATTGGCGGTCATGTGGAACATTTGTAATGATTCATTTTATCTTTTTTATCACTTTTCTTCTAGTTATGTTCAAATAATTGTTTTATGTTTTTCATTTGTTATTATGCTCTCAATTTTCTTATCTTCTTGTTTTATTTCATTGTTTTAATAAAATAGAATTTGTGTTGTTTGAATTAAGTTCATTTTATTTTTGAAAAACATTACAGTTTCTGTCAAAAATCACATTAAAGTAGAAATTATTAATTAACAAGAAAATTGTCGATAATAGATATAGGTAATGCTATAGCCAAACGATGCATAAGTAAATGCTGCATCTATTCATCCAATAATATACAGGGTGTCACATTTGAATTAACAAAGTTTTTCAACTTTGAAAATTGTTTAATAGTTCATCAAATTTTGAACACCATGTATGCAATATATCAATTGTCAATGAGTATTTCAAAAGTATAGTTCTTATGCTTCTGTCTACTCCAGAAGCACTTTCCATCAGTCAAAAATAAGTAAGACAAGCAGTGTTGAAAATAGGATTACATCTTTCAAAATTTTTGAAAAAATCAAGATATCTAAGAAACAGTTGAAAAAACGTATAGGAAACCCCTATAAGACATATCCTAAAATTTTGTCAAGAATCCAAAAATAAAATAATATACAGGGTGTTCCATTTAAAATAAGGAAGTTAGTGGCGACTTCCGGTACAACCGGAAGTAACATGACCTTGAAAATATTTTAGAATGAAAGAGAATCTTAAATAATCCTTAAGTCCAAAATTCAGATTTCTAAATAGTCTAACGAACGCCTACCGTGGAAAACCCTGTATATATATATATATATATATATATATATATATATATATTGAGATGTTCAGAAAGAGGTAATAGAAGTATCGGACAGTTTAAATGACATTTGGGTAATAAAAGGGGGTGATTTCAAGCTCGATACATGTGCAAGACACTGTTTTATATAAATCTGGTTCACGATGTGATTAAAATAAATTTGTTTGGTATAAATTAGACTGAATATTATTTACATAGTTTGGTTTTATCATAAAAAGCAATTTGCTGCTAACAAAATTGTCAAGAATGTTAAATATAACCATTTTCGTAAAGTCATTTTAGTATTTCAATTATTGCAATAAAAGTCAATTTTTCAAGGGTAATTTGGCAAATGAACACTTTACAGGTGTTTAAACATGCACTATATAGTTAGGATTATGTTAGGGATAGTGTATAATTAGTTTTTGAAAGCAGGAAATACAAAAATTTCATAAAAGGGTTATAATATGGACAGTTTAGACATTTTTCGCACATATTTTTGGAAGCGAATTACTGACAAAAGTTATGATACAAGTTTCACAATAAGACAACGCATAGAACATTTTGGCATAAAGACATTTATAGTGGTGTACATTTTTATAGTGAAATATTTCATAAGAGTGTTAGACGATGAGACTTTTTCAATGCAACACTATATGACATTATGCATTACAAATAGTTAGTGAAAATAATAAAGACAAGAAGTACAAACCTTTAACATAACATTTCAAGTGTTGAAAACATTTTTAAATATGAATTATTTTCAATCTTAGATTTAAGTTTGGTTAGGTTGTAATTTTTAGGTTTTTTACATAATTTTATACTTTTTCCACATTATTAGGCTTAGATTTTGCTCTTAAAGCAAATAATAGATGTTCTTTCTTAATATAGCACAGTTTTTATAAGGATACATCGCTTTTCACCGCAAAATTGTGTTAAATCTGAGGTGAATTTAAGATAAATTTACAAAAGCTTAAAATTTCTTTAAATTAAATATTTCTAACACAAAAAGTATGTGTACTTGTGTAAAATTTTCTCAAAATTCCATTTTTGCAATTAGATTAAGTATAGCGTGTAAGTGTAAATAGTTATAAGCTTATTTATGTTAGATTAAGTTACTTCGTATATTAATTTTAGGAACCATAGCTTGTTAGGTGTCTTTTTGTTCAAAATTTTACGTAGTTTTCATTTTTGTTATTAATTTTCAATTCCGTTCATGTATAAGAAAGTTACGGCCAAATTTCCATTTGAGTCCAATTTGTAATATAGGTCCACCAATCATAGCCTTAGTTACTTATGCAATATGGCTGGAAAAAAATTGAATTTTTGGTAACAACCAGAAACATATAAAAGCAAGTGCTCAGGAAATCACTCTCTCTCTAGAATTTGTTCAAAGTGTAAAAGGTTGAAACAGTGTTGTGATATTGTGTAAGAAAAGTAAGTTTCTTAACCTAATTTAAATTTTCGTCAAGAAGTTACATTTTACGAAGAATACGTTCGAGAGCATTTGTTTTTATATCGACGGTTTAAAATAAATAGTTCGGTCTCCGATACCTGTCGTTTTCGGAAAATAATTTTACGTGTTAAGTTGTGTCACGATTTTGTAAAGATTTCTTTTGTGTTATCAAACTTAAATTAATTCTTATAAGTTATTATGAACAAAATTAAGGTAAATATGTAATTAAATTTAATTAATTTTAATTACATATTTACCTTGAACTATTCGTTCATAATAAAACTTATAATAATTTAATATTAGTCAAGTTGCTTTGGTATGTGTGAATCCTTGCGATATTGCAGGCTCACATTCCATTAATATAAGTAATTTGACTGTAATCTCATTATATTTAGAAATTACATCAGTTCTACATACATAAAGACAAAATTTGCATCGATTGGGCTTGAACCTTGGTGGCGCAGTTGGTAGCGCGGTACTCTAGCAAAGTACAGGTCGTAGGTTCGAATCCTACTGAGGTAAACTTTTATTTATGTATCTAATAAAATTAATAATTTTAATTAAATTAATTCCGTTTATACCAAATTAAAACCCACTTTTATTTGGTAAATGTTGTTTTATTTCTTCGGACAATTTCTTTTAAACAAAATTTGAATCGGTATCTAAAAATAAAAGTGTTCATCAACAAAAATTTTGGATATTTAAACATTTCTTTTAAACGATATTATTCAATAATTTTTAAACTAAATTAAATAAAAAGTTACCCAAGTAAAACAAGTGGTTGGAGTTTGCTGATATCGAAGAAAACATCATAAGTTTTGGAAGTTGGTGTCTTCGACAACCTGAGAATCGAGGTAGCAGTATATGGGTGATGGTAACAACTGTAATCGAGTGGACATTGCCTGCATCCAGTTGGAGTTATCCGAAGACATCAAACTACAGTGAGGACAGTATATGTGAGTCACAACTTTTAATAACCCTACTCATTGTGAACATTCATTGATATAAATTTCCTGCAAATTAATATTTTGTTACATATATGTTTTGGTTTAGAATTTTAAATATTTACTTGTGTAAACACCTGTAAAGGTATTAATTTATTTTCTTTTTCTAAATTTTCATTTTGGATCTAAACATTAAATTTCTAAATTATTTATTTGACATTTTTTTTGACAACTTTTAATTTCACTTAAGTTCATTACAACGCATGCGTTGATAGCAAATTATATTCAGGATAATTTTTATACTTTCATTATAATTCTATAAAGTGTATTTCTTATACACATTTTTCAGATTTAAATTTAACTTCAACTAAATTACTTGAACTCTATCCCCAATTGAGATTGAGCTAGTCCGGTGCATAAATAAAAGTTAAATTACATATAATCATATTATTAACATTACATTTTAATTCAATTAAAGATTACCTTTCCCTATCCTCAAATATAAATATATTATTTTATTCCTCACAAAATATAAGTCGCCATTACAAATTATATATATATATATATATATATATATATATATATATATATATATATATATATATATATATATATATATATATATATATATATATGTACAGAGTGTGGCGCGAAGAGTTTTGATTAAAAGTAATGGCAGATACAGTTATGTTAAAATCTGAAATTACGAAACTGTAGGTTTTGGATGACGCTGAATTCAAATATAATATTGTCCTGAATGTGGCACTTCCGGTTATACCGGAAGTAGACGTCAACTTTGTTATTTTAAATGATACCTAATATTTTTATTTTATTTTCGAATTCTACATGAAATTCTAGATAAAATTTGTGCACAATGCCCTATACCAAATATGAAGTATATTCAATGATATTTCGATTTTTTTTTAATTTTGAAAAAATCCTAGTCCTCATTGAATAACGATATCTCCATTAATAACGAAGCTAGTGACGTGAAATTGTAACCAATAAACAACAAGCGCTTGCCCGTTAACTCCATATCTCCATCTCATTGATATTTCATACGGGGTGTTTTAAACTTAGCCGCCAACATGCACAATTTAAATCATTTATGTTGCTTACTTTAAATAAAACACCCTGTATTTTATTACATTTTCCGCTGTATTTTTTTAAGCCAATTCGTTTGGTATCAGTATTCCCTATACCTAAATCCAACCACTTTTGAGATATTTCATTATCTTAGTTAAAACATAACAACACTTGATTATTTCAACATTAGTAAAGGGTAGGCCATGATTTTCATTATTTAAGGCGATATGTTGTTATTTTTTCATAAGTTATTAATTCTGAAAAGTAACCAATAGCCTGAAAGGATTATTAATTGTGGATATCATTAAAAACGTTGACTAGGTATTTTATATTAATTTAATTAGATAACTTACAAACAAAAATAACTAAATGTAATATTAAACAAATAAAGTTATATAATAAGTGTTCAAAATTAGCATCATCTACTTCTAAACATTTATGACTCCTTTTCATTAAGTTATGTCTTGTAATTCTGGAAATATGGTCGGGTGTTAGAGAATTAAAATCAAGTAAGGCTCTCTGCATCATATCTTCCTTTGCCGTAACAGGTTTCGAAAATACCTGATTTTTAATGTAACCCCAAATACCAAAATCTAGAGGAGAAAAATCAGGAGAGCGAGCTGGCTAACGAACGGACCCTGATTGGCAATCCATCTATCATCAAACATGTCGTAAAAATGCTGAGCAACAGGCCCAAAGTTATGAGGAGGTGCTCCATCTTGCTGATACCAAGCTGAAGCCGCCTCTACATTTCTTAAAGTATGTAACGCCGGTCGTATGGCTTCTTCTAAAGTGTGGCAATATCTTGTACCATTTAAATTTTCATCATAAAATTGTAATGCTAAAATTTTATCGTCTTTTATTGCACAAAAACATTAAAACTCCAACTGTCTTGGAAATAACGTTCTCTACTAACATGTGGATTTTCATTAGACCAGAAATGGGAATTATGTCGATTAAATAATCCATTTTTGCTAAACTTTGCTTCATCACACCATATAACTTTTTTTATGAAGTTTTCATCCTCTTGGGCCTTCATTAAAAACCATTCACAGAATTCTACCCTTCGAGGAAGATCACCTAATTGTAAGTGTTGCGCCAAATGATATGAAATTGGTTTCCATTTGTATTTTTTTTTTAAATGCGATGAATTGTTCTTGTCGACAATATAAGATCTCTCTCACAATCTCTAATGGAAGCATTTGGAGAGGCCGTAATATAACCCAAAACATTAATTTCGTTTATGTCACTGTCCACTAGTGGTTTATTTTTATTAATTTTTGTCTTAAATTGACCAAACTGACGGCAGTAAGCAATCTTCTTACAATATCACCAGTTGCATTTGGTCGATTTGGATATCTTTCTGCAAAAACACGGCAAGTCCGTTCAACAATTCTATTGCACTCGCCGTAAATAATAATAAGATTTAAAAAATCATGATTAGTAAATCCTACATTTGCCATTATTTACTATGGAATACAAACTGGTAAAGAAAACTGTCAAAACAACATAAACAATTAACGTTCTAACTATCAAATCTTTGACAGCCATGGCCTACCCTTTACTAATGTTGAAATAATTAAGTGTTGTTATGTTTTAACTAAGATAATGAAATATCTCAAAAGTGGTTGGATTTAGGTATAGGGAATACTGATACGAAACGAATTGGCTTAAAAAAATACAGCGGAAAATGTAATAAAATACAAGGTGTTCTATTTAAAGTAATCAACTTATAAATGATTTAAATTGTGCATGTTGGCGGCTAAGTTTAAAACACCTTGTATGAAATATCAATGAGATGGGTATATCAAGTTAACGGGCAAGCGCTTATTGTTTATTGGTTACAATTTCACGTCACTAGCTTCGGTACTAATGGAGATATCGTTATTCAATGTGGACTAGGATTTTTTCAAAATTAAAAAAAAATCGAAATATCTCGAAAATACTTCATTTTTGGTATACGAAATTATAGAAATTGATGTTCAAAATTATATTTGTCATATTTCTCTTTATAGACATTTAGTCAAAAAGCTTTTAGCACAATATTGGGTGTTGCAGTAAATGACTTCCATAACGAAAATTCTTTATTTTAATGCCTTGTTTTATCACTTATCCACTATGTCCATTTGTTCCCGCCGTTTGCAAACAGAAATTTTAAACTCGCACTCCTCCTCCCTGAGCCCCCGTAAAGCACTTGTATCAGTTATCAAATTATAGTGCCTTTTTTTCCTATAATACATATTACACCCAAGATTTTTACTTTTTTTGTCAGATCCGTGATACGAACAAACCACCTAATTTTGTTGCAAATATGACTACTTCCTTTATTATATACGTAATAAATGCACTTAACCTAATTCTTTACTCCTTTTCTGAGCTGTGATGCTAACGATTATAACTTGATAAGCATTAGTCTTCTTGCATCTAACTGGGCTGGCATGTTTCGTAACACTGCTAGGAAAGCCATTCCCCTTTCAACTTAGCGAGCAAACAAATCTGGGATAGACCAAAAAAGTTTACGTTACCGCGAAAGAAGTTGAAAACTATAAGAAGCACAAGGAAATGTAAATGACGTCATAGGTCTGTTCAGAAAACAAACATTCGGTATAAATAAAACAAAGCTTAATGTATTTACAATGTGATAAAAATATTTTAGTTAAACATTGTTATCAAGAATTAACCTTTTCAAATAATGCCTCTGAATTTTTCCTGTAGCTGTCACAGGCATTTCTTTCAAAAATTTTACACCACCCCTTAACCTATATTTATCATCCACTCTTTCTTCCACGTATTTTATAATTTCTTCTTCACTTACAGCTTCCATTCCGTCTTTCAAGGAAATAACACCAAGAGGATGATCACCATCTTCTTCATGTGGTATTCCAATAACAGCAGCAATTCTTATTTTTGGATGACTTAGAAGAATAGCTTCAACAACTGAAGGTGGTACATGATAAGATTGAAACTTTAACATCTCTTTCATACGATCGACTATATAAAAACAGTAATCGTCATCGTAATATCCAATATCTCCACTTCTTAACCAACCGTTCGGATACCACGCTTCCGATGAATCAGTATTATAATAACCACTCATAAGGTAATCACTTTTAAAACAAAGCTCGCCTTTTTGATTCGGGCCTAAATTTTCTTTCGTTTCAACGTCAACGACCTAAATTTAACAAAAAATATAATTGATTTACCCATGCAGAGCTAACCTTCGCTAAAAAACCTGAACAGAGAAATCCACTTGATTCTGGTTTTAAACACATTAACATAACCTCTCTTTGAATAAGTCTGCTAACATTTAACACTATTCCAGCACATTCCGTTTGCCCGTAAAGAAGAGTGCAGTTGGTGTGGGAAAAAAGCTTACGAATTTCTTGCAAAAGGGGTGCAGCCAACGGTCCACCTCCAATCAAAATGTCCCTAAGGTGGGTGGAATTATTACCTACTGGTCGTCCATGCTTATAAACAGCAATCGAATGGCTTGGTGACAAAAGCGTACAGGTAACCTGTTTAAAATCCTGTTTGATATATGGATGCATTTTAGGTTAATTACCTTAAACTTGTCTAAGAACTTCCAGTGTACATTCGGTTTCATTGAAGGTACAATTAAACGACTTCCCCCTGTTAAAATAGTTGCTATTAAAAGAAGTGTAGTAGAAATCCAGTAGTAGGAAGCGTAACTTAGGGTGGTTTGGAAGCAAATTCCTGCTGACCTGAAAGGAAATACTGCATATTCTTTCAGCTTGTATACAAAATGCTTACGTAAGTATATTTCCCTGCCCTAACAAACCACAATGAGTCAGGCATATTCCTTTCGGCATACCAGTAGTACCGCTGCTAAAAAATATTATCGCTGTCTCTTTATTATTACTAACTTCAAACGGAGCAAAATCACTTCCACTATTCGCAGTGACAAAATCTCTAAATTCTGTATATTTATCAGATTCTCCAAATACAATGATTTCCGTGTTAACTTCAGATTGTAAGAGTGCATTTTCGATCAGACTGAGCGAATTTTCATCAATAAATGCGAATTTTGGTTTTACTTGCTTAAGAAGGTGAACAGTGTCAGATAAGCTCAATGATGGATCAAGACATGATGGTATTGCACCAAGAAATAAAGCTGCGATAAAAGGTACACAAGTGTTTAGATGGTTAACACTGCAAATGGTGATTATGTCTTTTGGTTTTATGTTTTTCTTTGCATTTCTAACGCGGTATTAATGCATCGTTCTAATAAGTGTCCATATGTGTCTTTTGTTCCTGAAATTCCATCAATCTGAAAGAGATTATAACTGAGCATTAATAGAAGTAAAAGTAGAAATGGAATAATATTATAGGACGTTCTCCGTATTATTGTTTCCTTCACAGCACCTTTCTTATAGCTTTTAGATAACTGTTTTATACAATATACGGACTAAAATGTATTGTATTAGTTTTAGTTCTAACCGATCGCGTAATTTTAAGTATTTAAAGATACCATCGCGATTTCAGAAGTCGTTATGCGATAACAAACCTACAGTGAGTTAAAATAGTGGCCCTTATACTTAAACCCAGATTCAGCTTTCTACTAGCACGGTGCATAGTGCTACCTAAGCAAGTCTAGTGTTTAATAACGACGCAAAACAAAATGCTGCAAGTATCCGAATATATTGTAAGGTAATTATAAAAGAGAATCGCACCCAGCAGTGTGGTTTCATTTACAACAACCAAGCTTACTGTTATATAACATTGGCTCTAAATAACTCGTTAACAAAATGTTAATGGCAACCAAACAATTTAACTACAAGTTAATACAAATGCATCAAACACATGTAATAGGATAACTTATAGTGACTAAATTAACTTTTATAAAAGTAAATCGATACGATCAATCTAAATGGTGTTACTTCAGATATGCTCAATATATAAATATGCAGACAGTAACTTTAGATGTATACAACACTATACCATTGAACATATGATACTTGAACAATTAGTAGCACACAAGTACACTTTTCTACTTCGAAATGCACCTTTTCCGTAGTACTGGGGGATTGCATCTTTTTGTTCTTCCCGGTGGTGGCGATTTTACTGCTTGTAGCCCGCGGTGATGGCACGATTGAGTATGTTGCCTCTCACTGACTACCAACGTTGGTGGCTCGAGGGACTATGTTTAATTTCACTGGTTGCCGATGTCGGTGGCTCAAAGGACCAGGATTAATCTTGGGTTATTTGAGATTACAAGTACACCGTCACTTGTACCGATTGTAAACTGGTCCTTGCACCCCCTGTGAGTAATTGAACTAGTGGTATCTGGCTCAATTCTAGCTTCCTGTACAACAGGTGCAGAACAACAACAAAATGTCAGTACTCAACCCATTCATAGATCGAGAAGGTATCCTTCGAGTAGGAGAAAGACTACACAACTCACGATTATTATACAACGAAAAGCATCCAATAATACTACCGTCCAGATAACAACTAACAAATCTAGTGATAGTAGATGGTCATCAAATAATGTTGTATGGCGAGGTCCAGATCACACTGGCGTACCTGCGCAGGATGTACTAGATAATAAATAGCAAAAAAGTATGCGAATGAACAATCCACAAATGCACGAGATGCAGCAGCTAATAGGAGAATTAAGTGTAGCCAGTGTAACGTCAGATTCACCATTTACACATTCCGGACTAGATTACGCCGGACCATTCCAAGTAAGATTGTGGAAAAAAAATGACACAAGGCATATAAACGCTACATTGTGATATTCATCCCTTTCTTAACCATAGTAATACATCTGGAAGCAGTGAGTGACTTAGTTACACATACATTTCTAGCAGCATTAAGAAGATTCATGCCCAGGAGAGGCTGTAGGGTCCAACAGCTTACTGCAAACGGAAATGCCCAAAATGATAAAAAAATTTTGAGTTCAAGAAGAATCGACGCTTAGTACAGAATGTCGCTTCATAGCGCAATCCGCGTCACACTATAAACTGTATTGGAAGCTAAGGTAAGATCAGTGAAACGTCGCATAAGGGAAGTCATTAGAGAAACGACATTAACCTACGAGGAACCGACTATTCTCACTGACCAGATAGAGGCATGCTTAAATTCAAGACCTTTAATACCAATCATTGCTGAACCAGCAGACATTACTAACCTCTGGTCATTTGTTAATTGGAGAATTAATAGCTGGTACGATAGAACACATTCCAAGCAACATCGAAGATAACTTATCTGCAAGATGGAGGCCAATCCAGAAGATGAAGGAAAAACACGGTCATCAGAGTATTTAAAGGTACCAGTGAAAGCAAAGCAAGGACAATATAGCAATTCATGACAGAGCGTTAGTAAAAGAAGACAACATTCACCCAGCTAAATGGCCATTAACACAAATAATAGAAAGAAGGTTTCGCATTGTAAGAACGCTCAATTCCGTGATAAAATCAGAACAATTCAGCGCCGGATACCATTACGTTCAGCCACCAAAACGCAAGTCGAGCAAAAAGATTCGCTGAGGAAACCAATACAATCTCGCTTGTTACAAGTAACACTAGTGGCACAAGCCACAAAAATGTGACAAAATGTGCACTGCAAGGTGCTAATCTATCTCATAATTGAGTTAGGTAAACAGCTGGAGTGGTTACACACTGGAATAGACAGCATTAGTCACCCAAGAAGGAAAAAGGGAATGTTAGGGTACATTCTGACATCAATACTTGGAATAAATGATGAAAACTAAAAGCACATCAACTCGTTGAACCAGAATCGTGGAGAATTAATGTAGACCCCAAATCGTCAAACCAAGCTCATGCTATCAGCACTGTCAATATTCAATAACACGGAAATTAGGATTAACGGTCAGATTAAAATCTTCAGGAAAATATTAAACCTGGGCATGAGGGCGAATAACGCCATGAAAAAGGAATCCAAGACCATAGATGAAAATCCGCTAAACCTGCACACTTTGAGTTCATATCAAACAGCAATGAACCTCATCAATGAAGTATGTTTCCACTACAATTAAATATTGGACGTGAACCATGGCAAAGGCAGCGACCTCATCACTGAAGCACACATAAAGGAACTATTGATATCGGCATCACGAACATAGCCAAAATATTAACATATCCGATAATGAAGATTACTGTCAAGCAGGATGATGACCAAATTCATAAGTCAGGATGCTTCATAATGGTGTGAATTATGCTGTATGTAATAATAGAGGTAGGACCAATCCAACAATGGGTGTAAAACGGAACACACTGGCTGATGGTAGTACAAAACGAAATCACGGTAGTGATTATAGAAACCAATTACACTTTCCACTGTCCGATGAAGAACACAAAAGCTGCGTCGATTGGAGGACATACAGTCATTTGCACACCTACAGTAGTGCACGGTTCAAACTCTGTAAGAGGCCAACTGTACCAACCAACAAAGGGAAACAAGTGCAAAATAGTGAAGCAGCAAGTGTATGGAACAATCTGGAAACAGCTGCATATGCCCAACATGTGGATGTTTATCACAAAGTATATTACCAAGGCAGCGATGATGTGCAATGGAATCAGGAATGGTATAACGTTAAACCAAACAGGGATCGTCCAAATATGGCAGCTATGCCTGGCAAAATAAACAAAGCATTTTGAGTCCAACACAGCAAGATACAGTTTCAGTGATTGATAGTTATCACAAATATTTGTGATATTAGATTTGGTAAACAGTATTGAGTTAGAAACCACTAGTTCAATTACTCACGGGGTGCAAGTGACGGTGTACCCCTTGCGTCCTCAACACATTTTGTCTCAAATAACCCTAGATTAATAAACGCGAGTGCTCCACAGGTATAGATCCTACAATTTCTCAGCTATACATTAATGACCTCATTTCTTCAGCAACTAACGTGTTTTATTCTTTTGCAGACGATAGCACTCTTCATTGTAGCTCAGATTAGTCTACTCATGGTACTAATCGTCCTTCTATCTTAAATTAAGACATTAATTCTGTACAGATGTACAACGTATCCTTGAATAGCGATGTATTAATCTAGTGAAACTTAATGCTAAAGAAACTCAGTGTTGCCTTGTGTCTGCAAAGAAGATCAATCATTCCCTGTTGTAAATCCTAAGCTTTCAGATTCAATACTATTTTAGTAACGACTGTATCTTCAAATCTATCATGGGTTGACTACCTTCTGTCAGCTACTAAAGCAATTTTTCGTAAAATAGGCTTTTTGTAGACTTGTAGGCTCCTGAGAGCTTTTATTACTATATAAAGCCCAAATTCGACCTCACCTAGAATATAAATCTGACCTCTGGGTTATAAATGAGCTTAACTTCTAACATGTAGTCTGTTTAATCTCGCGTTAGTTGAGATTAAATGTTTTGGGGATGCAAGGGGTACATCGTCACCGATTGTAGAGTGGTCCTTGCACCTCGTGAGTAATTGAACTAGTAGTATCTAACTCAATACTGTTTATTAAATCTGCTATTTATAGTAACTATCCTACTACCCTTTTTACAAAAATAAACAATTGCAATGTAATGTGGCGCATAAATGCTACTACATTATGCTACGTTGCGTTCTTGATATTATTGACCTACTGCTGACTCAAGTATATCTTACAATTCTTTAGTATTAAACTATAGATAGTTGCTATTTAACTTAATTATTAATGATGATGATAAAATCATCCTGGTCAATATGAGACTAAACATCCGGCCGGGCCAAGGACTTTATGTTCCGATGTCAGAACACACTACTGGTAAACAGTAATTCCATCACAATCCCTTTCTCTGTGGTTGACAGGCATTCCTGCAATGTTTCAATGATCCTTGTTTGGTTTAATGTTGTATCTTTCCTGATTCCATTGCACATTGCCGTTGTCTTGGTGATGCACTTGCTTCTTTACTGCCTTGCATGTTTTCCTTTTTTAGTACAGTTGATCTATTACGCAGTTTAGACTCTATTATGTTTACTGCTGTAGTTTAGCACATGACTATGCCCTCCAATGGACAAACCGTTTTTGTATTCTTGATCAGACAGTAGAAAGTATAAATGGTTAGTATCGACTGTCCTGATTTCGTTGTTTTACTTCCATCATCCAGTACGTCCAGTTTTACATCCACCGTGGTATTGGTGTTATCTTCCTTATCACATACTGCGTGATTTCCGCCATTATGAAGTATCCTGATATATTCATGATGCCTATGTCACTAATTCCAGTCCTTTACCACGGCTCACCTCCAATACTTTAGTGTAATGGAAAAATACTTATTGCTATTTGATATGAACTTAAGATGTACAGGTTTAGCTCATTTTTATTTATGGTCTTCTACAATTTTTCATGGTGTTATTCGCCTCTATACCCAGGTTTCAAATTGAACAGAATCCCTTGACCATAAAACAATAGTTTCAATTCTTTTCGCAAATTATCGATATTATAACGGGTATTGCACTGATGGTACCACCTCATACCGCATCTGCTAGTGACACTGGTTTTGCTTACTAGTATCATTAACGAGCAGTACAAATTTCACCTAGTCGCACCAAACGGGTGCAATTCGTATTCTTTTGTACCGTTTCTAAGCTTTGGAATGATTTTCCTAGTTTCTGTTTTCTATGCTATAATGATATAAAGAAATGTTAGGTAGCCGTTTATAGGCAAGGGCGGGATCTCTTAGAACTTCCTCGAACGCATCCTCTTAAGTATTCCAGAGTGCTTAAGTACGTTACGCTTAACTTAGCCTGCTCAAGACGATAATTCAACATTTCGATATACATACAGTTAGTCAGAAATCAGTGTAGATAATTTAGGAGATATGAAATAACCATCTAACTACTTGTACGACGAAACAATTGAGTAATTGTCATAATGTATTATCAGATAAAAACTTACTACCTAAACGTTGTACATAACCCAGTCGACAAGATTACATCGACATGCGTATCAATATCGCAATCTTTAGTATTTCGACAGATAAATTCACGATTATATAACTAATTAAGCCACCTTAAAGATTACGTCTAAACAATGATCCCACTCAATTGTTGAAAGGTCTTAAAAATTAATAGTAAAAAAATTATGGTTCTCATCCAATTTAGTGAAAGATGAACGATCCAGTAACTACTGTAGCGTAATTCCTAAATGCAGATTGCCAGTAGGTTAATACGATCCAACATGATATTGTTTATAGAACTAATTACAATCGCTCAAATGTATTATTTTATGTCGAATAAATTCACAATCATAATAAATAAGCAAATTCCCAAATTTATTGATGTGTAATACTAAGTAAAGGCATATTCACAAAGTAGAAAAGATAATTAACACCCTCTCAAAGAGGTTAAGCTGGATTTATAAAAAAATTACATTTTACATGTTACAAAACGGTAACAAAAATAAGAACAAGGGAATAAACAAAAAAAAGTTTCTGATTAATAGAGTAGAAAATCAAAAAAAAAAAAAGTGAAGGTGACAAAAATTATAGCCCTCAGCCACCTACTAAAAGCGAACCCGGTAGGGAGGACATAAGATAAATAAGTACATAATTAAGATACCGGGCTGACCAAAATCAGCATTCGCGTACAAAAGCCGTGACCTCAAAGCATTATAAAACCAAAACCAAAGAATTTAACCACAAAAGTAGAAGTCGGAGATAAAAGTGTACACCTGAGACGATCTCGGTAGAGAACTTACTAAGTCAGTGCACAGGATTTGCCAAGAGCGTCTTCTTTTAGCTTGAGGAGCTTAGAACCCGTGAACCGATTTTTTCTCCACTTTCTGTTCTGCAGACACCACACATAAACCTACATAACGAGAGATATTAGCACGTATACAAGGCCAGCGAAAATAAATCGCAGTTACTACAGTTTTAGAGCGATAGCTTTCGCGAAAAACACTAGTTTATTCCCATACTATCGGGCAACAACGATAGTTAACGCGTTTATGTAACAAACCATTATTAACCTGCTTAAAGCGATCAAGAACAGGTGTAGTCAGACGAAAAGCTTCGGGTTTTGGTACTGCATAAAGTCTTTCTGTTTTACTCAAAGAATGACTAATGTCGCTGATAAAACGGCAGTGCAAGTCACTGTACGAACTAAACGTCGCATATCACCTACATTTAGAACAGGTAGGAAAAGTAAGAATGGCCAAAACTTTGTCAAGGTTTGCCAACAATATCCGTTAATTCACCAAAGGATTTTAGTAGTACAAAAGATAATTGTATATCATTTTGAATCCGATGTATTCTTACAAAAAGACTTTGTGGTATGACATAAGTCAAGTAGAATAATTTAAGACAACTTAATTTAAACTTAAATAACCGCGGTTTAAATTTTCGCTCTTTTATAAATCAGGTATAAAATAAATGAACTGACCTGCGCAATCTTATGCCTATTTCTGGACATGTACTGGAAAAATGTGTATCCCAATCCTTTAGGTTCAGGTATAAATCCAGTTTCTCTGCCGCTTACTATATTAATTTCTTCAGTATTGGAATCACCATATTTCCCTAAATAGAAATAAGTATTGGTTTATAGAAAACATGAGTCTAATATAATAACTTCACCTTTTGACGATAACATGGTTACTATGTAATGAAACACCTTACGTTACAAAAGTTCTTAAAGGTATTAGAAGTGATTTCATAATTTGCTATTAAATAGCGCGAAATTGGTCGTGTGATAATTTTTTACGATAGTTTATTATACTATAATAATAATAATAATATCATTATCCAATTTGATGTACTTATAGATATTACCAATTATCCTCAATTGTTTCTGATAGATAAACCTTATGCGTAAGGTTAATTACGTTATGTAGTGCTTTAACCCATTACTGCGTTTTTCATATGAAACAACGTTTCTTTACACGCCATTTTTTAAAAACAAATTTTGCATTGCCATAATCGTAGTTATTGTAATGCAAACTCTCAGGCATTGGTTTACACATTAAACAATAGATGTCCTAAAATTGGCACGTTCCAAACGGTCATTAGATTTGGAACTCGAAAATTAGCTAACTCAACGGCATGGTCGTGTGTCGCAGTAAAACGTACGTCAATACAAGGTGGGGGCACTTGTAAGACAGGAAAAATTTGGAACACTCACTTTCTTTTAACCCCTGATAATGGAACCTAAAACTATATTGCTTCAAACGACATAAAATCGCTCAATACACTAATAGCGCCCGCTCATATAACATTTCAATCAAACGTATAGTCTGCGAGCTGGAGTAACTCAATGACAAACAAATCAAATAAAAATATACTTACTTTATTTACTCCGAATAATTATTACGCAATATTGACTGGATTGTAAACTTTTAAAGTAAAGTACAACGCTTATCACTCACACTTAAATTTTCGTATCTGGTTTGCACCAAGCATCTAAAGGTTGAATCAGTACGTACATGTATCACACAATAAAAACAACAAATACCAAATAACATGCACCTATTAGTCTGTAATAGGTTTGATAACATAAACGTCCAATAAGTACGGCGTCATTAAATTTCTTAACTAATGTTGCAGTTAAAATTAAAGGTATAGGTACCACTCCTAAATTACCCATTATTGCGTACTTTCGTAAATGGAAGGGGGCCACCTAAAAATAACCATAATATATATATATATATATATATATATATATATATATATATATATATATAGTCACATCTCCAAGACTTACAGTAGGGTAACTCAGATATTTGACAAAGGGATGTGACTTTCAACCAAAATCTTTAACAGGTAAAAAAGAAAGGCAAGAGATAAATGTGTTCGTTTTCGTTAGGACATGGTAATACACAAGTATAAATAAGCAAAAATAATATAATTAGACTTGAACATCTTGCATGATAAGACTCACTTTGATTGGACTCCAAAAGTTTTTTGCCACAAAATGCCGTTAACTTGACGATGAGTATTGTTATTACCATACAAATTTTAATTTAGTAAGTCTTTGTGTACGTTTCTTAACAATTAGTTAGTGTTTTTCTTAAATTGAGAACTAAAACTCGATTGAATTTTAAACAAAAACTACTAAATTTCCGAGACACGTACTTTTCTTCAGTTTTTTTTAGTCACCAAGAGAAATCAGTTATAATTTTTAATACTTCATTTCATTTTCTAAATAATTCAACATAATTTTATTTAAATTAATCAGTCATTTTATGATTAATCATTGTACACGCACTTCCTTTTCTTGCCCTAAAAATGTATCACGTACGTAAACAGCTGTAATGTAGAGCAGGTAACCACAATTTGCCTTTCTGTCATATTAACAAATATCCACATAGGAAAGACGTTTCCTAGTTAAGGAGCGGCCGGACGTTAACACGTAAATTATCAATTATTATAAATCTGAGTAGAAAAGGGTGTTATAGTGCAGATCAGCAGATCGCTAGAAGTAGTACTAGTAGCATTATTGTTTATATTGTGCAGAGTACAAGATGTTCAAACCAATGTAAGGGTTTGAATTTATTATTATATTATTTTTATTTATTTATACTTGTTTATTACCATGCACTAACTAAAATCAACACAACTCTCTTTTTTCTTTCTTTTTACCTGTTAAAGATCTTGGTTGAAAATTATCTCCCTTTCGTTATACCAAATATCTGAGCTACCCTACCGTAAGACCTCGAGATTTGACAATATTACAAACTAGCCCAGTCAATCTAGGTTCTTACAGGGAAATTCGTGGTTTAAAGCAAATTTTTTACATAGATGTTCCTTATGGTGTACTTAATCATAACTTGAAAGTCCCCACCCGTCCCCCGTGTGCTTCTTCCGGTATAACGAAAAAATGGGGGAAGGGGGCGGAATTTACTTAAACGGTCAGTATTCGTGATCGGTAATAGAGCAACGCTAAAACGGCATTTACTTAAAAAAATACTGGTAAAAACAGTATAGGTTTTAGTTTGGGGCAGTCAAAAAAATTTGAACGTATAAAGATTTACCTTGTTTTGAAATTTAATTGTTTCACTAAGTCTTATATTCCTGTATGTGCAGGGTTGCCAACTAAGAATGGGAGGTACTGTACCTGGGAAACTATACATCATAGAGGCTTGCGGAAAAAAAAGTTATTACTAAAACGGCCAATACAAAAACCTGGAAAATATTTTCATGTTTCTGAAATGGCCGCTAGGGGGCGTAACTACAATCTGGAATCTAAAAAAGTGATGTTTCTGTGAATTCTGCTAGATTAACCTAATAAAAAAATAACTGATCTTTGAAGGTTGAACTTTTTTTGTTTGGCACTTTTTGACGTATCTATAAAAATAAAGTGGTGGGGGGTATTCAAAGGTTTCCTTAAATCACCCCCCGTATCTTCGAAACGGATAATACGATTTTAATAAACTTAGGCGCGTTGAAAAGAGCTTTTCTTGGGCTACAAATGTTAAAATAATTGAAGTTTTGTTAGTTTCACATGTCGTCGCTAGAAGGCTTTGTTCGACATTCCTACAAAAACGGTTAATTTTCGCAAAAAAATTAATTGCATTGGTATGACTTTTCTTCATGAACAAGTAGCTAAATGATGCCTAAATAAGCTCGCGAAAACCGCATCTCGATATCTTGTTCCTAACCTAAAATATCGGCCAAAGAAGTCTTTATACGAAAATAACTTAAATTTTTATTTTTAACTATATTTTTCTGGAATTGTTTCTATTATGTAAGTTGTGGCCCTAAAAAGGACCGATTTAAAGGGGGAAGGTTTTTAATGCCCCCGTCAATGCTCGAAATTCTGACCATCACTCTGTGCATTGCTGAGGCCTCTTATGGGTAGACAAAACTGCAGCTTCAATTTCGGCTCTGAATAGGTTACCTAGAAATTGCGATTTTAAATTTTTTTCAATTTATTCACCAAAATAAAATCACCCTTTTTGAAATTACTACGGGCAAGTAAGCAATGCTAAAAGTTATACGAAAGGCCTATTTTTTGTTTGTTTAAATGCATTTTCACTATGGATATATACGAAAAATACAATTAATAGAAGCAGGCAATGGAAACGAATACCTAAACAAAACATACATAATCCTCAAATTGTCAATAGTTGTCAATACTTTCGCGTTACTTTGAGCAATTTTTGTGCTTTGAAAATGCGTTTTACGAATAATGAAACTGTTGATATGTTTGCGGTTTCTTTTGAATGTCTTCAGGATGCTGCAGTAGCTAAAAGAGTTTAGGCTCGACATCCAAGTCGGCGTCCTTGCGATGTAAGAGTTTTTCCCCGATTAGTGGAGAGCATACGAGCCAATGGTAGTTTTCGGCCTACGTTTCAACGGTAAAGAATTGGAAAAATACAAGAAAATATTAACCGTATACTAGGCTATATTGGAGGAAATCCTTATGTTAGCACAA
The DNA here is from genome assembly GCA_036346205.1 of Vesta saturnalis. Classification (NCBI taxonomy): domain Eukaryota; kingdom Metazoa; phylum Arthropoda; class Insecta; order Coleoptera; family Lampyridae; genus Vesta; species Vesta saturnalis. The sequence continues at coordinate 2,490,551 of JARFJB010002461.1, read as the reverse complement.
GAGCATTATCGACTGAGCATATCACGGACAACGGTTCAAAATATTTTCAAGGACCATAGGTAAGTTCTAATGGCCATCAAAATATATAGGTATTCGTTTAAACTTTTTCTAGTTACTTTAAGGATGCACCCATATCACGTCGTTTTGCATCAGGCCTTGAAAGAGGGAGACTTTGATCGAAGGTTAGACTATTGCCATTGGATGTTAGGCGAAAATAGAGAATTTTTATTTCAAATTCTTTGGACCGATGAAGCCACCTTCAGTAGTTACGGGAGAGTCAATCTGCACGATATGCACTATTGGTCTGCAGAAAATCCCCATTGGTTGCGTGAAGTTCAGCGCCAAGGACGTTGGAGTTTAAATGTATGGTGTGGCATATTGGGAGGCAGGATTATTAGGCCATATTTTTTCGGGCAACCCCTAAATGGCAATGTATTTCTTGACTTTTTGGCCAATCAATTACCTTTGTTGTTGGAAGATGTGCCTCTGGAAACAAGGCAAAAATTGTTTTTGCAGTTGGATGGTTGCCCAGCACATTTTACTGTTAATGTGCGAGAGCATATTAATGCAGTATTTCAACAGCGGTGGATTGGAAGAGGAAGTCTGTTTCCATGGCCTCCGCGATCGCCAGACTTACCTTGCCTCGATTTTTATTTATGGGGGCGCTTAAATGACATCGTGTTTCGGACTCAACCTACTACTAGAGAAGGTATGAAAAACAGGATTCATAACGCAATACGTAACATACCGAGAGCCGAAATTGAAGCTGCAGTTTTGTGTAGTCATGGGAGGCTTCAGTAATGCATAGAGCGCGATGGTCAGCATTTCAAGCATTTACGGGGGCATTAAAAACCTTCCTCCTTTAAATAGGCCCTTTTTAGGGCCACAACTTACATAATAGCAACAATTCTAGAAAAATATAGTTAAAAATATTGTAGGTTAGGAACAAGATATCGAGATTCTGTTTTCGCGAGCTTGTTTAGGCATCATTTAGCTACTCGTTCATGAAAAAAAGTCATACCAATGCATTTAATTTTTTTGCGAAAATTAACCGTTTCTGTCGGAATGTCGAGCAAAGCCCTCTAGCGACGACATATGAAACTAACAAAATTTCAAATATTATAAAATTTGTAGCCCAAGAATAGCCAATTTCAACGCGCCCAAGCTTGTTAAAATCGGCTTAGCCGTTTCGAAGATACAGGGGGTTATTTAAGGAAACCTTTGAATACCCCCCACCACTTTATTTTTAGACATACGTCAAAAAGTGCCAAACAAAAAAAGTTCATATGATCCTGGACATTAAAGATCAGTTATTTTTTTATTAGGTTAAAATAGCAGAATTCACAGAAACGTCACTTTTTTAAATTCAAGATTGCAGTTACGCCCCCTAGCGGCCATTTCAGGAACTTAAAAATATTTTCCAGGTTTTTGTATTGGTCGTTTTAGTAACTTTTTTTTGCGCAAGCCTCTACGATGCATAGTTTCCCAGATACAGTACCTCGCATTCTTAGGTGGCCACCCAGTACTTTGAAACTTACTTTCTACCTACACACTACTTTATTTTCATACCTTTAAAGTTTTATGAGCTGAACTGATTACAAATGAACTCCAGTTATAGCATTCAAAGAGCGCGTGGGCTGTTATTGTAGAGGCATCTGAAGTAGGTGACAAGACTGTCAGATCAAATCCTCTGTCTCTTTGTGAAACATAAAGTATCTTAGTTCATTCTGCGTTATACACTTTGTATCGCTTATATAGCAAGAAAGTATTTTTTAACCCAAGAACACTAACGTACGTAAATTTTACGTGTAGTAGTATGAAATTGCAATATAACTTCAGGTAGAATGGGTTAATCCGCTTAAGCACCTAGGAATGCTATCCCCGGCCCTTTCCAATGCAAAACAACTTTAACCAGGTAAATTGTTTTCTATATTTATCAGTTTATGTTGGAATTTGTAAGCGCGTGCAGGTAAATTTTACGTACGTTAGTAATACGACTAAGTTTTCGAGTCATAGAAGTAGTTTTGAGCACAATTTATTTGTAACAGTGTTATCTAGAATGGCACAAAAAGCTGAACGCTACTATGCTGATCAAGAATTGGATAGAATTGGGTTTTATCTTATTATACGTGAATTCCTTTTTTTAATCCCCTATTTGATATCTGACATGTGCTTTAACAATTAAATACCTGTATCCTATCCTTTAGCAAAACAAAGCTTAAATATTTTTATTTATTCGCCCTTAACTTGTGATTTCCATCGCACACGTAAATTTTACGTGCGTTAGTAATAAGCGTGAAAAATTATGGTTATGGTTCTAGAGTTAACTGTGTCCAATGCATTTTCTTTCCTTTTCTGAATATGGCGGATGCTGTATCGCAACCAGAGAATGCGTATGCAAACAGTATACAGTCCTTCGTACTGCCTAAAGCACTACTAATTTCACTTATTGGATACACTTTTTTGGACCCGTTACGGCCGCCTGGTTTGATGAAGAACAATGTATCTGAATATTTAACACCAAGGACAAGAAGTGCGAAAAAGGTCGGCGTCTGTACCAACCACAGCTGTTTCCTTAAGAGCACTGCCGAAGAGCTGTTAAAGCAATCAAAAGTCGGCATCTGCATAAGCTTGTTGCACTAACACTCCAGCTCGTTCAAGATGCGGTTTTAGTTCACTTTTTAGTCGGCTTCTATTTCCAGCACAGCCGAGAAGTTCAATCTGAGTCACTGATACTGTCATGTTTATGTCAAACATAATGGTTCTCAATTGAACTGGACATTCTTTTCTATCTTGTTATTGACTCTTTTTGCTTGCTAGTGTCTCGTAGCCATCAAATATTACTGTAACCCTTGACCCGTAACGGGCGCGAGTAAATCTAACATACTCTGAAATAATTTGTTCATATGCAGAAGGCCTTGGCCAAACCACGTGATGAAGCAAATGTCCTCCGTCCAAAATATAAACACGATCTTGAGCGCAACATTGAAGGGTAGGAGTGTCCACTTCTATAATATCACAAGTGCAGACTTCACCGTTTTCCTCATCGCTGCTCCGTCAAAAGGAGAGGGTGACCTCGGAGCTGGTTCAAACTACATGCACTTATAAGAGCATGGCCTATTGCAGTTTTTTTCAGCTCTACATTTTCTACACTGGTACCCTTACACTTAACTACAGTATTAAGAGAAACTTGAAGAGACTGTGGTATTGAGCACAATCAAATTTGTGTTTCTACGCAATCAGGGTGAAATACAGAGTACTCACCAAGTATGTATACCGAGCCGCGAATGTCTGATCTAATTATTTCAGCAGCAGCCTCAATTAGCCTCAATCGTTCTTCTTCTGGATTTGACTTCTTGTCTTCATACCACTTTTCGTGTAGAATCCGATGTGTTGCCAGTCGGAAGCTTATTATCGTATTGCGGCCAGGGAGCTCAGTAAATATTACTTTGTGGCCGTAATAGTCAATAAGATTGTTTTCGAGATGTTTCGTAGTGTATCCTTCCTTCCGTTCTATAAAATTGTCCATAATATCTGAAAACTCTCCTAAACTGTACTGACACTCGTCGTTTCCACTTAAATGTTCACACAACTTTAAAAAAGCTTGGACTTCTGCAGATCTTGTTTCGTACGAGGCTGATGGTTCACTTGAAACGTTACTGCCAACCTTTTTAGATGTGCAATGCTTGTTGGTCTGGTGTAATTCCTTCGACAAGCATAATGTACTTTCAGGTTTGTAACCTCGCTGAACTTGTTATGTAGGCCGTCTCCGCGTGTTTCACTTGCACTTTGTGATTCCTACTGCACCTTTGTCAGTTGCTTTTACAATTTTAAGGTTTTTTTTTAAATCATCGGTAGCATTGAAGCCATGGACACACAATTCCATAGAAAGGAAGTCCATAATGAAAAGAGTTCATCCAAACCGAAGTTATTCATACGTGTCACTTGGAAAAGTATCCAGTTAGTAAACAAAGATATGCGAATAAACACAACTATTAATAACTCACTAATAACGACTAATTATTAACAAACGCATTCATGAGTGTAAACAGAACGGACACTCGACCGCAACTACCGCACTACAGTAGATAACAGCTATAAGCATGTGGTCCAGTACTCAAGTTGCGACCTGTCTGTGAGCGATGTCATCGTTAATCTTCTACAAGTCGTATGTTGTTCAATGACAGTTGCTACTGCTTTTACACATTAAAAAATCAAGAAATAAAATAAGATCTAGAACTTACAATCTAGTTCCACCTACCATAATTTACATTTTAAAGCATTTACACGAAAATAATTTATTTACACCAAAAAGAATGAAGATAGCACATTTGTTGTAATAACCTTCTTCAAAGACCATAATTTTTTTAATCTAAGTCAGTTTTTATTTGGTTCTATCTCTTACAGTTCTTGAGTATTGTATGTTTAAGTAAAGTGCACCCCTTCCCGATTTTTTTTTATTATTCCGGAAGTAGCAGACGGGAGACGGTCGGGGAGTTTTTACCTAGATTGACTGGGCTAAAACGTTGTCTGTTAGAAGTTTGTAATAAACTTTTGTTACGGCCGTACACAAACTTAAGTTTAAAAAAAAAACTGAAAGTGCTTTGAATGCAGACTAATAATTGAACGGTATTAAAACAGACTAAAATACAAGAAATATTGTCAGCAAGTTGATTAACACGCCCTATATAAGCAGTATAACATTTCCAGCTATAATACCAAATGCTAAACGCTACAACTAGATGTTTTCGTGCTTTCCCTCATAATATGATTCACCTTAAAACCAGCTTAGAAATAATTACCATCTTACAGAACCTCTTGTTCATGGCCAGATTTAACTTATCATCCGCTACAAATGGCTAAGGTTTGTGTAACTACCTAAATAAGGCGGTAATGTCGCCGCTGCTAAAGAAAACCTAGAGGGCTTTTTCGAATCTTGAGTGCGTTGTAGTAGTATCCTCTATCCGCTGAAACAGTGCTATTTACTGCGCCCCGGTTCTGTACGTAAAAGAAAGTAACTAACACCACTATAATACTTAAAACGTTCATGAATAATAATAATACCTGAACTCTACAGATCTCTTTATGATTCTATGTGGACCCTTAAATCGCTTTTTTTTAAGAACCGAGAATTTTGAAAATAATCGACTTCAGCGTTGTGAAGCAAAGAACATCAATTACGTGGTTTTGTTTCTAATTTTATTTTTTATATAAAAAAAATTCCTTTTTTAAAAATTGCAATAACAATAATAATTATGCATTTTTATACAGGTTATTTCAGTTTTACAGATTGTACGTATACATATACTTTTGTGCCAGAGAGTTAACAGTGGTCTTATTTTCAATACACTGTTTAAGGTACCGTTTCGTATATTTGTTTAAATGAATAAAATTTAAAATTTAATTAATAAGATATATTTTAGTGTAAAAAATGGACCCCAAAAACCCCTATAATGACAATTTCAGTCAAATTACTTTAAAAACTTAAAAATTGTAAAATTTTACCTAAACGACTAAAGCTTATTTATTTTTAATAATTATGTTAAATTTGAAATGGCTCATTATAGTTTATCACCCTACATGAAATTAAATTCTATGGACGTTTAAACATATTATTTTACTGCATTATTTCTGTTGCGTTAAAATAACCACTCTACGTTACCTTCAGCTCTTCTATAATCTTTATGTATTAATTTCAAGGTTGTCCTTTTTAATTTTGCACACAATTTGAAATATTACTACGCAATTGCTTTTCATCAATCGTAAAATTTTACTAAACGACGAAACCTTAATTTTCATCATAATTTTCACACTACATGAATTACATAAAATGAAATTCTGTAGACGATTAAACATTTTATTTTACTGTATTGTTTCTGGATACCACATAATTCCTAATACTTTTACGGTATATGGAGTATTAAGAACGATTATAGAAAAATCAGCACATAAAATTCACCAGGTAATTTACCTCCGAAAACTGAACCCGGAATACACGCTCGTAAGGAAATTCGCCTGGGGAAGATTCTCCACAGAAAATTTGTCTCCATTATACTTGCCCCCTGAATATTTTTCCCCAGAATATTTTCACCCGGAGTATTGGCCCCGGAATACTTGCCTCGGGCATATTCGCCCCTGGAAAACTTACCTCCGGGAAATTCGTCCTCGATATTCTCTAATAGCACACGATTAATGTTTATTGAGAGTTCGAAAATGCATTTACCCTGTTGTTACAGCACGAACGCTAGCCCGCGATGCAACCGCATGAGTGCGACGTGTAATTGTTAATTAATTCTTATTTGAAGGACAAAAACGCATAAGTCTGTAATTCTTTACAACTTTATAATTGTATTTTTCGTTACATATTCACGCAAGGGAATTAAAATTGCCGCAAGCACCTCACATCAAATGTAGTGGTTACATTAAGCGAGGTTTGTCTTGATAACACAGTAACTTAAATTTGGTAATTGGCCTTTTCTAAAGCGTATATTAAACCTATCGAAGATATATTTAATAGTTTAATACTGTCAATATCTAAGTCTGTCAAAATGAAATGATGATAAATGTCTAGAGAGATGACGAACTTTCTGGGGTGAACTCACTTGGAGGCGAATACTTCGGAGCGAATATTCCGGAGGGGAATCTTCCGAGGGCCAACATTTTGGGGGCGTATATTCTGGGAGCGAACCTTCCAGAGACGAATTTACCTGGAGGCGAGCTTTTTGAAGCGAATTTATCAGGGCAAGCTTTCTCACGTGAAATTACAGCATAAGATTAAGAACAGTACGAATTGTTTACCAGTTGAAGACAATGTGTTGTCTGAGACCAGTTAAATCCTTATCGTACGCGACGTTTATATTATCTTTCGTTCGATCTATTTTCTTTATTCCTTGGTTGTCAAATTTACATGGCAACCGTGGTTTCCATGGAAACAAACGCATTGACAAAACACGTTTATTTTGCATTCTCATATACGTACGTATAAAGAGAAAGCTATGTAATCGGTTTAAACTGTTAAACTTCTCGACATTTTGTGGCCTAAACAATGCGAAAAACACATTTTTAGAAAAGCAAGTCTCGTGTTTGATTGTGTGTATAGGGATATCTTTTGAACCATTAAAGTTATCGATATAAAAATTCTTTGCCATAAAGTCTAGGTCAAGTTCGTTAATGAGCAAAATCCAACCAGTGGCGGGACATTTTTAGGGGATGAGAAGATTAAAAAAACTCATTGCTTCAAATTATAAAAATTATATAATTAAAAGAAACAAACTAATACTTTTTATATAATTTCAAAGTAAAAAAATGTATAGTAACCAGTGGTGCGCCGTTTATAAGGTACAACATGGTGCATTTTTTAATTTAGCAACCGATTTTTTTGAAAGTCGGTTATTGGGGGTTTGTAAGATCGTTAAGTATTAATCATTTGTCAAAGTTGAAAAATTTAAAATGACGGAACAAAAATGGGGGATTATCGTGATTAAGATCCGATGTGACTAAAATTCAGGTATTGTAGACTAATGATCAATTTTGCAACTTTGTTAATTTGTAAAACATTATTAATAAAAAAATGTTAAAAACTGCCAGTGGCGCACCGTTTTTAAGGTGCAAAATGTATTTAAAAGACTGGTATTGGGGGTTTCTAAGATGGCTAAGGATAAATCATTTGTCAAAATTAAAAAATTCAAAATGTGAGAATAAAAAATGGGAAATTTTGTAGGTTTTGAAGTTATTTATTTACATATATGAGAAAGTATAATGGCAGATAATTTGGGAGCGGTTTTTACTTACTGTTCTGTAGAATGGTAAGTAATTACTTACAGGTCATGTTTGATATTAACTATCATAGCAATCAATTATGAATGGTAAATTCAACCTACCGATCTAATCCTGCGCCTGGTAAATTGACAAATACAACTGATCCAACGAAAGTCCCATTTTTGAACAAAGTCGGAAAATTTGGAGATGATATAAGTTATGATCCATGATTATATGCCATAGTAATGCTGTATGTTATCTTTAGGAGATAGGTTTGATAGTAAAGGGTCATACAGAATTACTAGTTAAACTTGACACCTTATATTGAGTACTGAACAAGGATAAATTAGTGCGTTATGCTGTGTTTTACACATAGAAGATGATTTGTTTTTGAACTTCCCATCCTTCATGTCCTTGGAACGGTAATAAATATTAAAACTTGTAAAAACTAGTCAATTTATAGTCAAGGGGGACACTATTTTATGGTAGTTGAGGCATTAACAGTCCCACCCCACGGCGAAGGGAAGGACAACCCCAAGAGGGAGGTGGGGTAGTGCAACACATATTATTAAGGCTCTTTTAATTACCTTTTCTAAAATACTTTCTATTTTGGGCCAATAGTTTTGAAGAAGTTACGCTACACCATCAATTCTTTATTTACAAAATAACCCTGGCATTTGTGGGTTTGGTTTTCATTTGGACAATTAGTAGGCGTGGTTTTAATATTTATTGACAGGTGATCAAGTTATTCATTTTGTCTTTATTAGTAACTTAATTAGTTATTCTTTCATAATGAAACGAGTTCCATACAAATAGTAATTAAGTCATTAGTCAAGAGAAAGTAAATAATATGATGTGTGATTTTCACTTTTTAATATTAAAACTAAGCCTACTTATTGATAAATTAAAAACAAAATCCACATACGCAAGGATTATTTTATAAATAACGAATAAACCCTTAATTGTCCACATTAAAACTTTTTAATTTTCGATTTTTTTTCCTAAACTTAAAAATACCATAAAATTCTTTTTTTAACAGTTGTAGTGATTAATTTATCAGTAATAAGCTGTGTCTACGTGGACACGCTAGGCAGTAACAAGAGCAAGAGCAATTAAAGATATGTTTTATTGAACTTAGATAAATTTTGAAATATTCATACAGCGTAAAGGAATGTAACCAAGGTGTTTTTCGTTTCGTTAAAGTTGTTTATGAAAATCTGCAAAACGCTCAACACACAAATCAACATTATACTTTCCACACTGCGTTCAAACGGCTGAAGCCTTGTTTCGACATCCGTTTCCTGTCCATCTTCTTTTCTTTTCAAGTTTTTGGACAAGGTGATTCGTTTCATCAAACCGTATGGCATCAGAAATTCTCGTCGAAGAGGTAGAAGATATAGTTGTTGTGGTCTCTCTCCACCTTTAGGTGGATCTCCATACCTTTTCAAATAAACTTGAATGATTTCTTCTCGAAATTCAAGTTGAGTAAGTTTCTTTTAACTTGCGTCAAATATAAAAATTGAGGTACTGTTGGAAGCTGTGTGGCTGCACCCCTCTTCCCAATTATAATTTTAGGAGTTGAATTCCTCGTTGCCAGGGGGTAGTACAGTGGATGCTGTAAGTACTACATAGGTTCAAATTATTTAAAATTTTATTATTCATAATAGTGCCAAAGATATTAGGAATGGAAGATTTAAAAACAAAGCTAAACAATGTTTCGTTACAAATATTATCAATTCCCCCTTTTGACTCTAGTTTTAATTCCACTTGTACTTTGGATTTTGAAAATGTTAGTAGGTTTTTTATTTAATTAGACGATATTATGTTTATCTTTGTCTTATCTATATGTATCATTCGCCAAAATCTGCAGTTTTCCAGAATTGATAAGAAACTGATTTTCTTTTGAAACGCTCGTTATCTCGACTGTAAGCTGGATAAAGTATAAAAGTCAGGTTGTAAATGTGAAAATGAAAACTTAAGAAAAATGCTTATTTAGATAGCATTTTCAGTAATAATATCACAAGGCTTCGTAGATATATTTGAAAAATACTTGGCCGACTTGAGAACAAAATTAGTATTGTTTGGAAACATTCCGAGCCGAACGCTTATTGTATCAATCTCGATACGTTATACAATTAAAAATATCCTGTCAGTCGTTATGTTGGTAGTTCTTTTTGACATCATTTTCCTAAACAGTCTTGCTGGACAATGTAACGGGAGGTTTAGAAAAATCAAAATTTCGCGCTAAATTATACGAGATTAGATATTTATATATTATTTTTCTGGATAAAGAAATGGTTACTGTTTATTTGTATTTCAATACGCGGAATTTGCAAGTGCATTAATGTGGCGGAAGGAAATGACGCTAATATAATGATGATGTGCAGTTTTTAAAACAGTCGCATATAGTGAGCGAGTCAAAACGGTCGCATTAAGAAAGCGAATATGGGGAGTCGCATAAAATAGGCGATCCAAGTTTGCTAGTTATCGGTCCGCTGCAATAAGTGACATTGTATAGTCACACAGCCCTATAAAGTGTGAAAATTACAAGTAAGAATTAATTAACGGTGATAGGGAAGAAGTAGAAAATTACCTTCCTTATTAAAATAATAAAAAGTGCAAACATTGGCAATTTGGGTGTAATAGAAAGATTGGGTAATGGTTTACAATAGCGTTTTAAGTGCTCATTGAAAGTGCTCCGGGTTGATGGTTTAATAGCGAGTGATAAATGTACAATATGACAATCGACCCAATTGATAGATCGGTATATAATGTGTAATAACCAAAAAACGTTGATAATGAAAGTATGGCTTTCCGTAGTTCGCGTGCAGTTTGTTGCGTGCGCCGTTTGTGATTTTGATAAGAGTTTTATTTGTTTTGTTCGACTGGTGTTTGTCAGAGGCAGCCATCTTGAATTTTTTGGAATGGCAACCAAGGTTGAGTTTGGTGTCGTTTGACAGGTAATTTATTTAGAAATACATCACGCTATATCATAAGCTTGTTTATTCTAAAATAATAAAGAACATTAAAATATTAAGCAAATAGTTCAAGTGAATAAAACAAAAGAATTGAACCAGAAAATTGAGTTACTTAATTGATGAAAATCACAATAACTGCTCAAATTGTTGTCCATTAACTTCTTGACAATATCTAAGTCTATCAACAAAATCACCCAATGCATTATGCAGATATGCTGGAGGAATGTTTTTGATCGCAATTCTAATTCGAGCTTCTAATTCATCTAATGTTATTGGCCTATTAAGTAAATAAATAAATAAATACACTTATTTCCGCACCAAACCGTATTTTACATGCGACTCTGCACGAGAAAAAAGTATTATAATTTTCTAAAATAGATAACAAACAGTATAGAACACAGAAATGCTACAGTTGAATTAAATTTTTGTATAAGTTATATTTATTTACAACCCTTTGTCCAGAAAATGTTCCCTCTACAAAGTTAATTTGGCTTTTTAATTTCTCTCGTTATTTTAGAATAAATAAGCTTATGGTATACCGTAGTGTATTTCTAAATCAATTAACTGTCAAATGACACCCAACTCAACTTAATTTGCAATTTAAAAAATTCAAGATGGCTACCTCTAACCAACACCAGTCGCACAAAACAAACGAAACTCATACCAAAATATGGGTATTTATGTATGTTTTAACCCCACCAAATGTCAAATATGAATGTCGAACCGTTTCTACATAATCCCATTTGGTGCAATACTATTTGCACACCTTGTGTATCGAACAATTATTTACTAGAATCATTAACTGATGAACAAAAATTAGAAGCGTATTTAGCTACACAAAGTATAAGGAAAGATAAGGACATCATCGAAAGAGGAGGCTCTAACCTATCTGAAACCCCTTCAGCGGACAAAAAACGCCAGTTGCAACAAAAATAAGTAAGAACGTTTTTTGTTTGTGTGAATAAATAAAACTTTTTAGTGTGTTTGATTTCTCGTAACTTTACATTTGACTGTCACAATTAAACGAAAACAGACGTTTAATTTTAATAACAATTTTATTTGTTATATGTTAGTTTTAAGAAGGCTATCTTATATTATAGGTTTGTTTTTTATATATGTTTGTAAACAACGCATTGATGCATTTTCGTTCTGATTTGGAATTTAATTAAATGAGTATAACGATTTATTTACTTTTATTGTTGAAGATTATTAATATCACAAGCTTACACAATTATTGAATATATAAATTCAGAAGGAGGTCAACTCAATAGCAATCCAGATAAATAAATAAATCGAAATGAGCATAATTTTGGGCAACGATACAGAAATCGTTTCCTTATATTAACTTGAGCTAGCCGTTGCAACCAATTAAGAAAGGAGTTAGTAAACATAAAGCTTAGTAAAAGCAAAGTAAAAATGAACTAGTAAATGATATCTTTATAAATTGAACCCATTCAGTTTTAATAAACGTAACAAAAAATAATCATCTCAGGTATTATTATAAAAAGGTTTAAAAGAACTCAAATCTTATTCTTTGGAGTGCGTTAAATAAACAAAAGTGGTATCTAAGGGTACTACGCCCGTTTCAACAACAAAATTAGCAATCTTCGGTGTTAACCATTTAGTGTCTTCCAGTCTTTTTTTCACCTCCTTGTGCAGTTTACGAAAAAATTAGATTGTATTCATTCGTCCACTGACCGATTCATCATTGTGAAGCTCATTTATAAAATATTGCACAAAACATGATGACGCTTCACCACCTCTCCAGGTTAGTTCTACTGCTGTAATATGATAGAATTTCATCTGGAGTCGAGAAGGTGTATTTTCGTCGCACTGTTGAATAGTTTTGTTTTTCAGAATTTGTTTTTCTCTACAAACATATAATTTATAACACTCAAAAAGAATCATGCAATAAAGAGAGAATATGTAATTGCTACCCTCTTTGTATTTTTCACATTCCTTGCTTCCAGAAAAACGATGTTGTTAAATGGTCAATTTTTCGTTTATATTCTTCGTAATACTTTCGTTCAAGGAGTATTATTCCGCATGGTAGATAACTCTTTGTACTCACTAACATTAATTTGACGCATATTGAAACCCCAATCTTTTAATATTATAAATTGTTTCCAAATATATTTGTCAGTGTCCAGAATATTTTGGGCTTGTTGTCGTTAACTTGCCGATCAATTTCATCCAAAACAACACTAGCAAAACAATCTTTGCCCATCACTCATCGTTGGAAATGTTATTTTTTACTAGAACGTCTTTTTATTTACACTAAGCGTCCTTAGTTACTGTCATGACTGACATCTCACAGTTAGTTTGATATATTTCCTTAAAGGGAGTAATGAAAATACGATATCGAAAACTCCAAATCTAATATACCCCGTCGTTAGGGTAAACAAGCCGTGATTTCATGAAATACGTTCATGATTGGTTCAAATTTTGAGAATAGTAATGCTGGTTGGTTAATGTTACAGGAATGATATAATCACTGTTATATTTGTTTAATTATGGGCAGATACCTGACGATGGACTGGACCATTTTCTAATTTGAAATTAAAAATTGATTAAAACGAATATATATTTTATTATTCTCTAGCAAGATATAGGTCGTAGGTTCAAATCCTATTCGAGGTAAACTTTATATTTGTATTTGTATGTATTTAATAAAATTAATAATAAATATTTTTTTTCTTCAACTACAGAATTCGATAATTGAAAAATTCGAATACTTTCTTAACATGTGTTTTCCTTTATAATAAAAAATTTTGAAATTCGAAATGTGTTTTTATTATTTTATGTATATTTCGATTCGAAACGTCTAGCAATACTGCACACCTTAAGTATTGCTCAACACTACTCAATTTTAAGAGCAGAGCTACAAAATACTATCTACATTCTGTGTAGATAGGGGTGTTAGAAAAAGTTCCGGCGGAAAATCTTAGTGTATACAGGCTCGCGCCGGTTTTACACCTGCCCAAACTAAAAATGTAGAACTGGACAAGTTCACCTGACAAATTTAATTACGATTTTACTTATTCTTGATGTTGTATGACTGTTCCTTCTATTTGCCTAAATTTTAATAAAACAATTCCTCTAAGAACCAAATTCGATATTAATAGTATGGTTAGAGGATTCTGGCCCACATAAGAATTTGAGTGGTTAAGCTTAATTTAAGTTTGAGAGAGAGAAAGTTGGAGTGGGGATAACCACGGCCAAAAACGAGTTAAAAAAGGTCATTTATTCCAGATTAGATCAAAAGGGGCAGGATGGGCCCAATGCCATTAACCCAAAGTAAGACAAAAGGAGAGGGAGATGTCAAAGCTCATTAACCTCAAACTAGGTCAAAAGTAGAGGGCATGGGACAAAGGTCATTAACCCCAAAGTAGGTCAAAAGGAGAAGGTAGAGGTCGAAGTTCCTTGACCTTAAAGTAAGACAAACGAGGGGAATAGCCCACTTACGAGGAGAGGGAATGGGTCACACCCTTTTTTACTATATCCAAGGTCATGCCCTTTTTGTCTAGGTCAAAAATAGGGAGATTGGTCAAGGTTTAGTGACCCCAAAGTACGTCAAGAGGAGAGAGGAGCGGCCAAAGACGATTAACCTCAAAGTAGGTCAAACGTAGAGGACGTGAAACAAAGTTCATATACTCCAAAGTAGGTCAAAGCGAGAGGGGAGAGCTTGAGGTCATTAACCTTTTTCTAGGTCAGTTGTCTGGGGATGGGCAAAAGCTCATTAACTCCGTAAGTTGGTCAGTTCTTGGAATTCTTGGAATAGAACCTGTTTCCAGAAATCCTAAAGTAGATCGCACGTACTGATTCTCAGAAATCTAAACATAGAAACATTTCCAGGAAGCGAGGAGTGCATTTGCTAGAAATTCTACATAACCGTCCGGATTATACCGGGTGTTTCAAAATCGTTCCACTAATTTCAAGGGTAAATAGAACATTAAAAAAATAACGTTAGTTAAATAAAGATGTATCCAAAAATGCCCTGTAAAAGTGGCCTTAAAAATCTTTTTTTTATTATCTCTGAAACGGTTTAAGATACCTAAATGAAATTTAGACCACAAATACCTTTGATTAGGTCATAAAAGGTAATGTTGACAAATTTTTAATATTTTGTATAGGAGTGTCGCTAAAGTGCCACTTATTTTGCCCTCAAACTTTTCTTTATAGAGATATTTTTAATTTTTTGGACAAAATAGTATTTTTTAAATATTTGCCACAAAAAAGATACTCTCGTGGAAAGTCAAAAAAATTACTGGTTTTGGAGTTATTTGAAGTTTTCGCAAGTAATGTTAACCGAATTAATAAATTATTTTAAAATGAAACAATTAATAATTTTCATGAGCGAGAACGAACTACCTCAGGGAATAATGATTGTTTCAGAAACAACTATGAGGTAAAAATATAAATTATTTAGAACTTAAAAAAAGTTTTAATTGTATTACATTAACACAGAACAGACAAAGGAAACAATTGAAAAAAACAATGACTAGCACAAAACAGAAAAGAAATTGAATATTTATGTACGGGTTTTTACATTAAATGTTCGAAATGCCCACCATTTTCACGAATCGTAAACGTTTTTCTAGTACGAACATAATCCTTTGGAGTGGCCGTGGTTCTTGAATTAACATTCTTAAATTATTTTCAACTCTCGCTTGAAGTTCTTTAATGGATTTTATTTCGCTTGAATATACTTCTTCTTTAACTAAACTCCACACATCAAAATCCAATGGACTTAGGTCATCGGACAGGAGCATCAGAAACTCGACCAATCCAACGATTTGGAAAATTTTCATTGAGCCATCTTCTAGCTTGTCTACTGAAATGAGGTGGAGCACCATCATGCATAAAAACCATATTTCTTCGTATATCAAGAGGCAAATCTTCTAATAGAGAAATAAAAACGATTATTCAAAAATTCTTAGTAAACGTCACAATATAAATTCCCATCAAAAATATGGTATACAACTAGGCCTTGCCTATTGAAGCAGCCCATACATTCAACTTTAAATTAAGTTGAGTATGCGTTATACTATACGTTTAACCTGTGGTTTTTCCTTTAACTGAAGTGACTGTTATTTAAATTAAGTTGAGTATGCGTTATACTATACGTTTAACCTGTGGTTTTTCCTTTAACTGAAGTGACTATTATGACTATTAAACATACCTTGTAATAATTCACAAAAGTCTCTTCTCAAAAAAAGATCTTCAGGTAATAATTCTTGTACTTGCCTGTAGTGAAACGGGAGCAATAATTGTTCTTTTAATATATAATGTACACTAGAAACACTTGAGATACTTGCCCATGCCACATTTCTTACACTTACCGTAGGAACCGAAACAACTAGATTTAAATTATTTTCTTCTATTCGAGGAATTCTTGCTACTCGTGGTCTACCAGAATTTACCTTTTTGGTTTAAAGGTTCCAGTCTCACGGCACCGCCTCACTAAATTCAAAAATGTTTTTGAATCCGGAACATTTCTTCTTGGAAAATTTTCCGCATATCTTCTTTTCGCTGCTTTAAGATTTCCATCACATTCCCCTAATGTTAACAACATACCGGTATAGTCACTATTAGTGTACATATCCATTTTCGAAGTTTTTAAAAGCGTTATTACTTGAAATCGCTAGTCTGCAACCTAAACCCACTTAATTCAAGTAAATCAAATAAACTCAATATTTGTTTTATTTTCTTGTTTTAGGTAAAACCTGTTAAAACCTCAAATAACTCCAAAACCAGTAGTTTTTTTGACTTTCAACAAGAGTACCTTTTTTGTAGCAAATTGTTTAAGAAATACTTCTTGTGCCAAAAAAATTAAAAATATCCTCATAAAAGAAAGTTTGTGGCCACATTTACAGGGTTACAGGGCCGTATCTTCTTAGGAGGCATTTTCGGACACATGTTCATTAACCAAGCTAACGTTATTTTTTAATATTCAATTTATCCTAGAAATTAGCGAAACGTTTTTTGAAACACCAAGTACATATAGCAATAAATAATAAAACTTTAGCCTTTTGTTTAAGCAATATATATGATGTATGTTGGTATAAAAAAATAGATGGCAGAAAAAAATAAATGTTTGTTTTTCGAAGTTTTGAAAGTTTGTCAAAAATAATAATCATGTTTGTATAAACAACATATTTCAATAAATAAAATAGTTCCTTTTACATACCTGAGATATATCAAGTGGCGACGAAAATAAAACAAAAAGATGTCTAAGATGGCGAAGGACACTTGGACACTGAAGACGAAGCGGGGGACCGTGAAGTCACTGTTGACAAAGAAAAAGGACAGATCACGAACAGGAGTAGGTACACTGGAGGAATTACAGATCTCTTCTCCCCTTAATTGTCATCTTCTTTTCCATGTTTCTTCCATCCAATTTGCTCCCCTTCCCTTTTCCTCTAGTATCTCTTCTGCCGTCCTATCCTCTTCCTTTAACTACCTGCATTCTTTCAGCACATGTTTAATCATCTCTATCGCTTCCCGCAGAACCTACATTCTCTAACTTCGTCCCTTCTCCAATATTTGTTTCCCCTCTCTTCGTTTCCACATCTAAATCTCGCTAGCATTTTCTCTCTTTCCCTTCTCCCTTCCCCATTCGAATATCCCAGTATCCCTTCTCCCTTACTGTTCCTATAGTGTACATTATATTTTCCTTCTTTTACTTTCGTTCATATTTCCTGCTTTTGTACATCCTTCTAATTATGCCCTATCTCACGCTCACTCCTACCCTTCTTAGTCTCTCTACTTGTTCTTTCCCATACCCGTTTCTTTCATATTATTCTTTTCTGGTTTCTTGTCCATACTTTAATCTTCCTTCTTTCATTCCTTTCTAGCATCCTTGTAATATTTTGCACTTCACTCTTCTCCTCATTCCCTCCTCGTACTTTATCGCTCCATTTCCACCCTTATTTTTTCTTCTTGCGCCTCCTCTCTAATAAGCTATCCATTCAATACTTACGGGAATATCACAGGTATGAGAGTCCAAATTCTAACATTCAGGAATAACATATTGTGTACAGATAATAAATGTGACAGTAATGCTAGTCATATTAGTCAGACGTGTACAACGTCAAATTTGGCTTTTGTTCATTATCACAAAGATGAAATATTTATTGATTTTATAAAACAACTGGAAACATTCATACAGACACTAAGCTTAAGGTGTATTCTTTGCTAGACACATTAAATCCATAGATGCATGAAAGGTTGTATAATATACGTACAGACGGGGATCAAATTACAAAGGATTACAATGCACTGGTTGTTACGTTGAAAGAATATTTTGAGCCTAGTCTTAGTGAATAGGCCACAGAACAAATTTATATGTGATACGCAGGAAGCGAACGAATCGGTGATAGGGTATGATACAGAGCTGAGGAAACTATCAAAACTGTGAGAACTGTAACCACTACATTACTAATTCATTCTTAACTGTACAGTTTATACGAGAACTACATGACTGATATACGTGTACAATTATTACAGGAGAAAAATAATGCTACTTTTCAAGAATCAGTTAATAAAGCTGTTACCACAGAATATTCAAAATCTTGAAGCAGAGTAATGAGTACTATAATGCATACTAGCATAAAATCTATACTGAACGAGGTCAAACAAAATATACTTAGTAACCAAATTAAATTACCTCAAGAACCGAAAATAAAATTTTTACAGGAAAATAATAATAATCTTTTCTCTAAATTAGTAGGAAAATGTTACCGCTGCAGACAGGAAAACCACAGCGCCAACGTCTCAAGGTTCGGTCCGGGATCTGCTGGAGTTGTAACATGCTAGGACACATCTTCTAGATTTTGTTCTTACATCAAACCCACTTGTTTATAAAACTGCTGTTCTTTTCCCTCTAGGTCTATCTGACCATTATCTAATAGAAATCTTTTCTACTGTCCCTAATTCCACTGTTGTTCGCAACACTAATAGAACCTTGTGGTGTTTTAAGTCAGGTAGATGGAGTGACTTGCGAGACTTCTTTGCAACTTTTCCATGGCGTGTTTTTAAGTCGTCCTCTTCTTGGCACATTACTCTTTCAGTATTTTAAGTCATCCTCATGGGCATGGAGTTATACATTCCAAAAAACAGAATCGTATAGGTCATTCACGTTCCCAACCCTGGATCAATAAGGTTTGTGCAGAAGCAATATCTTTGAAAAATATTATGAACTAGCTATATCTCCTTTGGACAGTTTTGGAGTGTGGTTAGACGTAAGGAAGGTGGTTAGACTAGTTAAAAAACAAAATGAGATTATAGACATATAGATAGGAAGAATAGACAAGAAATAGGCGCCACAAGTTTCAAAGAAAGAAAAGGACAAATTATTAATTCTTGAAAGGGTCCTATAAAGCTTGAAACAGGAAGCAATTAAACTACAATTCCCTTAACAAGCGTACATTTATTTCTAATTTCCCAACAACACTATTATATGCAAACTTTTAATATATATGTATCCATAAGACCATTTGTACCTCGTCTTATACTGCATGCATGTCATGAAATTTTTCCCCATAACCATCACTAAACATAAATTTATCCAAATATCACAGTAAAAGCACCAAATAAAAAGAATTAACAGTGAAACTGCGTAATTGAGCGCAGGTATGAATATTTACACAGACGAGGGCAAGCCGCGACATTTACTGGTGATAACAGCACCTTTAAATTACTTGAAATTATTAATAAACCCTCTGAGACGCTGAAAGATCTTTCATTCTTCATCCCTAGAAAGGGAAATTTATATACATATAAACCATCGTAATAGTGGACATTAGAAAGGTAACATCCAGCTTGCTTTTCGTTTCACAATATACAAGTACCCCCCTCCCCTTTAAAAATGACAAATTCGCATATAAATAAATAATAGGAGAAGCTTGCTCAGTTCATATACTAACACGCATATACTAACAACTAATCAATTCTTAACTAAAGTTCAATGATCTGAACACTCAATAAAAGATACTTAAAAGCTAACACATACAGTATAAGTAATATGACAGAGACAACCGGTATACCAAATTTATAAGTTATGTTGTTAATTTCTGCTACTGCGCAAACGACAGCATAAACTGTAGTTATTAAAATGGTATAAAGATGGAAGCTAGAATTAAAACCTAACTGGATTATGCAAAAATGTAGTAATGATCACTGATGACTTTGGTTAAAGTAAATACACAAACTATTCGTTACTGGTTGGATCAATTTATAGCAGTCTATAATTAGTGAAATGTCTGTAAACGTTAAATGGTGTCGAATAGCAATATAAATTTTAAACACTCGCAGTGGAGTACTCGCATGGTACCCATTGACCAGCCGCACCGTGACATCGGGGTATGCGTCTACTACAAGGTAACTCTGAACAAATATACCTAGGATGACAAATACCCTATGCCTAAGATAAACGACATATTTGCACAAATAAACGGGAGTAAATTTTTCTGTACCTTCGACCTAGGTAAAGCGTATTTACATTATGAAATGGACGAACATAGCGCAATGCTCCAGAGTTTAAGTACACACAAGGGGATGTATAAGCTAAACAGGCTCATGTTCGGTGTCAAGGTAGCTCCTGGATTATGGCAACAATACATGGACAAACTACTACAAGGGGTACCCGGAGTTCAATCCCACATATTATGAACTGCTAAATAGGTTGAAAATTGTTCTTCAGTCGTAGTCGTACAGTCACAGAATTAGACATTAAATAGAGACGAATGCAAATTTTTCCAGAAAAGAATAAATTGTTTGGGATACAAAATAGATGAACATGGACTACATACAATTGAGGAGAAATTAGCTGTTAAAAGTGCAAAGCTATCTGAAACGGTCGGAAGTATACATACACAGGTGAATATGAAAAGGATTCATCAAGGTGTTGACGCATTACGACACGGATCTGGCAGTGTCTTGGCTACGGATGCGTCTCCTATAAAATTTCGGACGCTTCTGTCACACAGATATCCTCATGGATGGGAGAGACCCATTGCCTTTGCTTCTAGGTCACTTACATGTTGCGAGAAAAACGACAGCCAGATAGATAAAGCAGCAACGGCAATTTATTGGGAAATTAATAACCCTTTCCATATGTGTGTTGGAGGAAATTCATTCATATCACTGATAATAAACCATTGACGACAATATTTAACCCGTTCAAGACTCTACCTGCATTATCAGCAACACGTATATTATATTATGTACTTTTCTTATCTGGATTTGACTATACTATTGAGTACAAAAGAATAGGTGAACATAGTAATGTTGATTTTCTTTCCTAATGAAAAACATGACCATCATCTTTCAGATCAGGCGTACATGTTTCAAGTGAACCAGACTAAAACATTGACGAGCATTAGACACGATACGATTCCACAGGACACTCGCGCAGATCCGAAACTGAGTATTATACTGGATGCATTAGAAAAGGCAAAATGTTCAAAATCACTATGGGAACACGGAGATTACACTATAAGATGCATGTCTACTGAAAGTTGCCTGGGTAATGATACCTGTCAAATTGAGAGCTCACATTTTACAAGAGCCACAAACAGGACACTTGGATACGGTAAGAATGAAAACTCTAGCTATGAAAAGAAGAGAAGTAAAGAAATTCGAAGTCAACCCTGGAAACCTGCACGAGAACCTTGGCAGCGAGTACACATTGACTTCGCTGTTTCGGTCAATGGTCTGTGTTTTTGTCGACTCTTTTGCCAAATGGGTTGAAGTGATTCCTACAAAGTCGACAACCACAGACTTCTGTATCAAGCAACTGCGCAATATTTGGTATCTGTCCTGTGTTAGTTTCAGACAACAGTTCCTAATTTACATATCAACATCTTAAAAACGTTCTAGAAAGCAATGGTATCAGCTGCATTTCACTCGTCATCCACTAGTCAAGACGATAAATTCGTGCAGATGATCAAAAACTATTTAGGCTGCATGAGTGACGACACTGAAGATATGCATGTCAAGATTTCGAGACTTCTAATGCAACTGAGAAAGGTACCTAATGTGGAGGGGATGAATCTCTGCATGTTGATATTAGGGAAATATGTGACTGGACATTCTTATGAAACCCAAGCCTCATGTTCCTGAAAATAGACCTATCGAGATGTCAAGGAGTCTTGATGAAAAAGATCGATTTCAAGTGAGAAACTACGCTCGGGTATACAAATGGAAGTTTGGTAACAAAAAGGGAAAGGAGGGCTTAGTACATTATTGGGTCAGATTAGATGACGGAAGATTGTGGCGTAGGCATATAGACCAGATACGGCCCACACATTATGGGGGAAAGACTGATGTATATTCTTATAAATTTTTAAGAAAAAAATGGAACAAAACGCATAAACTGCCCGAATTTCGAAAAAATATATTAGAAGAAGTTGTTCATTTTGTCATTTTAAACATTTGTGTGAAATTTCAATGGCATACTATGATTTTTGATTTTTGGCAGTTTTTTGACCTTTACCAATTATTTTTCATCTTGATTTTATGTAACCTAGGTAAAATCCCTTATCTAATAAAAACTCAGCATATCTAATCTATTTGAGCCGAAAACAAAATGTTTTTTGTTATTTTTTCAAAAATGATATAATTTCATCCATCATCAGAAGTCATGTTTGGTGCAAAGTTCGTTTAACTTTTGTTTTTAACTGAAATATATTATTACGCAACTGCCATTACAGATTCTGATTAGAATGTAAAATGTGTTATTTATCATAATAAATCAAATTTATCCTTTTGAAAAATACGTTTAGCTGAAGTATTAAAAGAAAGAGATAAAACAGCAAATTGTTAAATTTATGTCTGTAATAAAAAACAATACGTTGTTAAAAATTTTAATTCAACGCTAAGAAAACTCTTGTTTTAACATACCCCACGAAATTTTAATTGAGTTTTCTATGTAACTAGAAAAGCAAAAAATATTTTTTTGCTTCAAAACAAAAGTTAAACGAAGTTTGCACCAAACATGACTCATGATGGTGGATAAATTTTTATAATTTAAAAAAAAATCTTGAAAGCCATTTTGTTTTTAACTTAAATAGACTTGGCATGTTGAGTTTTCATTAGATAAAGAATTTTACGTAGGTTACATCAAATCAAGATGACAAATAATTGGTAAAATGTCAAAAAACTGCCAAAAATCCTAAATCATACTAGGTCGCTGAAATTCAGTACATAAGTCTAAAAGCACAAAATTAACAACTTTTTATAATAATTATTTGAAGCAAAAACAAGTGCGATAATCAGATCTATGCTAAAGCCGAGGTTAAAAAAAATTCCCAAATGGTGCGGACTTAAATGGTCACATTGTATATATATATATATATATATATATATATATATATATATATATATATACAAGGAAAGTCTGGAGCAAAATTCATTATTTCCAAAATAATTATGTTTGGGAGATCTCTCGCACAAGTCGATTCTTATTTTTTGTTGGGCACATTTTAGCACAAAAAAATTTTACCAAAAAAAATTTAAATGGAAGGGGGTCATGTGACACATCGCTTAAAGGCCCTTAACAATGGGAATTCAAATACCAAATGTTAAAGCAATCGATTAATGTATAACAAAATGGCAACCTTTTCAATGCGTCACTTTTTTCCCTTCTAGAACGCATAACAAATTAAAAAAAAACCATTTTCGAATTTCAAAAAAGCAAATTTTATTTCTGTAACAAAGTAATCAGACGTATAAGTCAGCTAATGATTACCGGAGACGTTCCAGAAAGGAAAAAAGCGACACATTGAAAAGATCGCCATTTTGCTATTCCGTAATCGATTGTTTTAAAATTTGGGATTTGGGAATTCCCATCGTTAAGAGATTTCCAACGATGTGCCACGTGACCCCTCCTTTCCATTTCAATTTCTTACAAAATAGCGGGTGCCATCATTTTCAGCATTTGGTAAAAAATTTTATGCTAAATTTTCCCAAGAAAAGGTAAAAATCGACCTGTGTGAAAGATTTTTTCTAAAATAATTTTTACTTTTGAAATTATTCGTTTTGTTCCAGAATTTTGGACCACCCTGTGTGTATGTGTGTCTGTGTGATTGTGTTTGTGCGTTTGTGTGTTTGGGTGTTTGTGTGCTTGTGTGTCTGCTTGTTTGTGTGTTTGTGTGTTTGTGTGTTTGAGAGTTTGTGTGTTTGTGAGTTCGTGTGTTTGTGTGTTTGTGTGTTTGTGTGTTTGTGTTTGTGTGTTTGTGTGTTTGTGTTTGTGTGTTTGTGTTTTGTGTGTTTGTGTGTTTGTGTGTTTGTATGTTTGTGTGTTTGTGTGTTTGTGTGTTTGTGTGTTTGTGTGTTTGTGTGTTTGTTTGTGTTTGTGTTTTGTGTTTGTGTGTTTGTGTGTTTGTGTGTTTGTGTGTTTGTGTGTTTGTGTGTGTTTGTGTGTTTGTGTGTTTGTGTGTTTGTGTGTTTGTTGTGTTTGTGTGTTTGTGTGTTTGTGTGTTTGTGTGTTTGTGTTTTGTGTTTTGTGTTTGTGTGTTTGTGTGTTTGTGTGTTTGTGTGTTTGTGTGTTTGTGTGTTTTGTGTTTGTGTTTGTTTTTGTTTTGTGTTTGTGTGTTTGAATGTGTTGTGTGTGTTCTTGTTGATTTGTGTGTTTGTTAGTTTTTATAGCGTTTTTTATACTCTTTTTTTGTGGTCAGTTGTGAAAATAGTTTCTATCAACAGTTCTTTTGACTGTCTTTTTGAAGTGATTGCAGTGAAAAGAAATCTTACAGTTCGTTTGTTTAATAATCCTCTGTTGTGGAATTTGGAATTCGCTAAGTTGCTCTGAAAAGACTTTATTATCCATTCGATTATTGTATTAATAACTCGTCTTTCCTGAAGTGATTAGACAACATTCAACGATATAGGGGCTTTGTTTAATAATGAAACCCTTTGTGGGTAATCCATTTTGTATGTCTTAACTCTGGAATTTTATTTTGCCTAGCAAACTGCTTCCCTGAGAAATTTGCATACGGAAATTCTACCAGTCTTCTTTTCTATGGCACATAAAAAACCATTGCCATTTTACTTGATATTTGTTGTCGTTTACGATTTCTCTTTCCAGGATAATTTTCCATTTTTGTTCTTGTTTATTCAGTAAGAATCTTTGCACTGTCAACATTCTAAAGGTGTGAAATTTCGCTATTAAATTAACTAGACCTAATCCTCCGTGCTCTACTAGCAAACATAAATCTTCTTTTTAGCACTAATGTTTACCGGGCCACATGAAGATAACTAGCAACTTTTGCAACGCTCTTAATTGATCTGTACTTAGGGATACCACTTCTAATAAATGCCAGACTTTTGGTGCTACAGACTGGTTTATAATTAATTTCTTTGCTATCATTGAAGCAAAAGGAGAACGGCTACTCCATTTAACAAGCGCCTGCGTAATTTTCTCCTTCAGCTAATTTAGCGTGTGGTGAGCATCTCTTTTTTGGTTATCAGTGATTTTTCACTGTTCAATTTGTATCCAGATTGTCGCGAAAACTGTTCATAATTTGATTTAAGCGTTTGAAAATCACTCTCGTGTGACGTGAAAATTGATACATCGTCATCATATGCACTCACTACTAGTTTAGTATTGTGATTTATCATGACACCTTTAAGTGATGCTCTACACAATGACAGGAATGGTTCTAAGGCTAAAGAATAGAGAGGTCCGGACAAGAAGGATCCCTGACGTAACCCTTTTTGGATTAATACCGCGCTTGTTAGTAGTTCCCCTATTCTTATGTGACAAGTTGCATTATGGTGTAAGGTTTGTACCGCATTTATAAAATAGTCCCCAAAATTAAATTCCTTCATAATATGGAGAATGTAATTATGGCTAATGCAATTAAACGCCGATTTTTGGTCTAAATTGAGAATTTCGGTTGGAAAGTGCCCTTGATTCGCGCTGTAGATTATATCCCTGTGGAGATGAAGTGAATCGTAAATTGATCTTCCAGGTATGCCATAACTTTGATCTGGATCG
Source organism: Vesta saturnalis (assembly GCA_036346205.1). Taxonomy (NCBI): domain Eukaryota; kingdom Metazoa; phylum Arthropoda; class Insecta; order Coleoptera; family Lampyridae; genus Vesta; species Vesta saturnalis. Next base: position 2,464,817 of record JARFJB010002461.1, on the reverse strand, counting down.
ACTATGGTATAATAACAGGCTTTGGCTAAAATTTTGTAGTCAGTGGTTAATATAGAAACTGGTCTCCAGTTGTCTAACAAGGTATCGTCTCCCTTTTTCCTAATTAGATTGATAATTGCTTTCGTCATTGATTTAGGTAGGTTTTTAGTTTTTAGACTAAGTGTGGCAACTTCGAAATATATTTTGCCAATTTCATTCCAGAACGCGAGGTAAAAATTGGATGTTAATCCGTCTATTTTCGGCGCGCTTCGTTTGTTCAATAACTGTACTGTTTTAACGAACTCGTATTCTGATAAGGGATCATCTAAAAAATGTTTACATTCTTGTGATAATTTTTTAACGTGGTTGAACAGAATTGAGTTATGTTCGTTGTCATTGTTTTCCATATCGAATTATTTTACAAAGCATTCCCTCACTATTTGAGCGATCTTCATCGGGTTTGTAGTTACCACTCCATCATGAGTTAGTCTGGATAGAGGATTATAATTTGTAAATTGATTTCTGTGTAAGGATTTCTGAAAGGATTAGATTTTCTAATTTGTTTTGGTACAACATTTTTTCCGTTTTCCTTTTATACCAGTCCTGTGCTTTTTTTATAAGACTTCTTACGCCATATGGGTTTTTATTAGATGAAGTATAGAAACCCATTAACTGTTCCTGTAAAGCTCTTATTTCAAGCAATTCGGTGTTTCTTTTTTGTTGTATGTACAATGTAGTGACGCATCTTATATCTGTTTTAAAATTTTCCCACCATGTCAATAAGTCACACACGGGGTCCCTTTTTTCAATTTCTGAATCTATAAAATTCTTCATGGTTTCGACGAAACAATCACCTTCCAGAAGAAAATGATTGAATTTCCAATACGGTGAACGGGAAATCCTATTCTTGTTAAAGTTGGAGAGACCGAAGACTGCCAAGTGGTCTGAAAAGGATAACTTGATTGCCGTATTTGATAAGTTCTGTAATATTTCTTTGGATATATAAATACGGTCTATTCTAGAAGGCGATTTTGAAGCGTAGAAGGTGTGTCCATTTTTTTTGTTGAGAAAGGTCCAAGAGTCTTCTAAATTCATTGTTGTTACCACTTTTCGAAGCATTATTGCTATCGTAGGATATCTATCGACTGAGTACAATCGTTCAGTTGTAGGGTTTAAAGTGCAATTAAAATCTCCCCCTAAGCGTATGTCTTAATTTCCTACATCGTTTTTGCGTATATCCTCTTGTAATTGGTTTAAAATCTCCAGCGCGCCTGTAACGTTATGTGGTATATAGATGTTATAAATGATCAAAATCCTCTAGTTGATTTGTAAATCTATTTTGTGAAGATACGCTTGAAATATTACTGTATGATTCCTAATTACCATATGTTGGCTGTTTCTTACCGCGATTGCCGTACCTGAATATTCTTGTATTCCGTAGTTGTGATGAAAAGTGTATTTGTTTGATTTGTGTATAGCGGCGGGTTGATCGATATTTGTTTCTTGTATCAAACAGATGTCTAGGGTATGGGTGTTTAAATATTGTTCCATTAGCATTCATTTATACAGTGTTCTAATGCTTTTTACGTTAAGTGAAGCTATTTTGGGTAGTTGATTTCGGAACAGTTCATTTCGACGCTTCCACTTCGACACCGCCGCTTCTACGCGAGATCATGTCGACGCGAGATCATCTCGACGCGAGATCATATCGACGCGAGATCATCTCGACGCGAGTTCATCTCGATGCGAGATAATCTCGACGCGAGATCATCTCGACGTGAGATCATCTCGACGCGAGATCATCTCGATGCGAGATCATCTCGACGCGAAATCATCTCGACGCGAGATCATCTCGACGCGAGATCATCTCGACGCGAGCTCATTCACAGTATCTGTCAATTAACGGGTCAATAAACAAAGAAAAAAATTCTTACTAATACTGAAGTCTCATTAAACAAACATTAGCAAAGGTGTTTCCATTAAATCTGCATTAATGAAAAATGCAAATTAAGGGATTAAATACAATTGAAAATAATCTTTGATAAGTATCAGATTTCCGTTACTATTAAACACAGATAAAGCAAACAATGCTTTTTACTAAATAATAATATAATGAGACTTAAGAAACAATTACTTACAAATGAATTAAAATTCTTTAGTGTTTCTAATAACACACAATTCAAATATATGAAAAAGGGGATGATAATTTGCAGAAATATGCAGGTTTCGATTTTGTATTTAGTAGTTCTTCGCGTGTCTTACGATTAATTAAATTGCGTTCACAATGATACGTTAAATTCGCAACAGGGAAAAATATGAACACAATGGATACCTGAATTTTTTAGACAAGTTAGTTGCTAATGGTACGAAAAAATCATGGCGGTGTGATGTTGAACTAAATAAAAATATTCGATGTAAAGGTCGTATTTATACAGACGCTGTAAGTAACGAGTTTGTTCGGATTGTCAGTACGTATTGTCATGGTAGTGCTGCGTAGGTCGAAGTGGTGCATACAATTAACGCAATTAAACGGAGAGCTATGGAAACTCGAGAAATCCCAAATCAAATCCGTACCAATATCACTCAAACCATGTCGGGTGGAGCTATGGGTAGTTTTCCAAGTCAAAATGCTGTGCGACAAATAGTTCAACGTTCCCGAAAGTTGGTTAATGCAACACCAGCACAACCTCTAGATCGCGCATCTATTGTAATACCTGACAATTACAAGAATTATGGAGAAGACAATTTTTTACTTGCTGATTCTAGATTTGGTGACGACATGAGAATTATCATTTTTGGTAAAGCCAGTGTTCAAACGTGGATTATGCACGTAAGAAAAATTTCCGTTGATATACGATAAATTCAAAACATTGATACATATCTACATGAATTTTTGAGTTGTGTAAATTGTTTTTTCAGATCTTTGTTATAATGGCAGAACGTGGTGGTTTCGTTTTACCCATTTTATATGCACTGTTGCCAAATAAAACAGAAGAGACGTACACGCGCATGATACATTTAATTTGTAATACTTGGCCAAATTTCCAACCGTCTCAGATATCTCTGGATTTTGAACTGGCTGTAATTAATGCTTTCAAATCTAATTTTCCTCATGCGGAGTTGAATGGGTGTTTATTCCACTTAGTGAATAATTTAAAGAGAAAATTGATACAAGAACAAGAACAAGAAATAAGTCGGTATAATGATAATGCAGATTTTGCACGCATGATTACTGCTCTTACGTTTGTCCCAATTAATGACCTGGAAAACGGATTGCAAGCGTTAAATAATTCATTGCCGAATGAATTGAAACCAATTTTGAACTATTTTGAGGACACGTATATTGGTAGAATGCAGCGTAACAATCACCGACGTCGACCTCTATTCGATTCTAGAATTTGGTCCTGTTATACGAGAACCTTAAATAATGAATCACGCACAAATAATTATGCCGAAGCGACACATAGACCCTTGCAATCTGAATTTGGTGTAGATCATCCAATCTTATGGAAATTTATTGATGGGGTTCGCAGTGTTCAGAAATCTATTGACCAAATTTATGAGCGCTTTGTTCGCGGTGATGATGCACCAAGAAAACGTAGGTATGCGCTGACAGATCGACGTATTTTGGCATTAGCTCAAGACTACGAAAATCGCGAAATCACAGAATACCTAAGAGGAATAGCACACAGTTTTCTTATGGATTAAGGTTTTTTATTTATTTTTTTTTTACTTTTAAGTCATTTTGTAAACAGGAAAATAATGCAAATAATTCCTCAACTGTTGGAATTTATGATTAAAATGATATAACATAAGTGTTTTCTTTTCGTGTTAATTGCGACTTATTTACAAAAATGTGAAATGGCATTTTAGACCAAACGGTATGTTCTAAAATGTCCATGTTTGGATGTTTTGCTTTAATGGCCCTGAAATGGTACTAATAATAATAATTTCACTATGCACGGATCCAAAAACATGTGCTTATTTTTGTATTAAACAAAATGTTAAAAAAACGTGAAAAAGTTTGCTTTTTTTTCTTTGAACTCAAAAGCTATCTATTTCAGAGAAAAGTTGCAAAGGAAAAAAAGTTTCGTAATTAAATTTTACACAAGAAGCAGCTAATTTAAAATCGAATTGTAAAAATAGCAAAAAACAATGAAAAAATGTATCTTTGAAATTTTGTTTTCGCGCACTCATGACAGGTATAATAAATCACCACAATAAATTTCATTAAAATCGGTCTGATAGTTTTTGAACAATAATTTGGCAATCTATATTTTGAAAAAGAAGAGCCTAAACTAAGACCTCTAGATACTTGAAAATTTAATGACATAATAAAGAGCACTCAATCTCTCAAATATCTCTTGAAAAATTAAAATCCATTAATTAGGAGAACCGCGTGGCAATTTTTTAAACATTTGTGTAAATTTTGGGCTTATAAAAAATTAGAATAACTTTACGAAACATAATTTTTTTTTATATTTAAACTTATATTGAAAGTATTCAGAAAGACGCCTCTTAAAATATAAAAATAAGAAAAAATTAAAAATATAATTCGTATGAAAAAAAAAATTAAGTTTCTATGGTATTAACATAGCGCTTAAAAAATAAATAACAAAAAATATTCTTAATTTGTATTTATTTTTATATCTTATATAACATTAAACACTGATATTTAAGCCTATTTTACTAATTTTTTTAAATTTTTCAATTTTGGAACTTTTAAACAAATAATTCCGAATACTTTCAATATAAGTTTAAATATAAAAAAATCTATAACTCGCAAAGTTATTCTAATAGTTTATAAGCCCAAAATTTACACAAATGTTTAAAAAATTGCTACGGCTCTCCTAATTAATGGATTTCAATTTTTCAAAAGGCGTTTGAGAGTTTGAGTGCTCTTTTACATGTCATTAAATTTTCAAGTCTTAGTTTAGGCTCTGTTTATTTTTAAAGACTCGTAATTTATTTTCCAAAATATAGATTGCAAAATTATTGTTCAAAAACTATCAGGCCGATCAAATTTGGTGTGGTGATGTACCATACCAACAAGTTTTTTTTTGCCTAGTATGAGTATTCGAAAAAGAAATTTCAAAAATACTTGTTTTTTTACATTTTTTCATTGTTTTTTGCTATTTTTGCAATACTAAGGATGTATTTCTCGATTTTAAATTAACTGTTTCTTAAATTATTATAAGTTTTTGTTATGAACGAATAAGTTCAAAGGTAAATGTGTAATTAAAGATTATTATTAATTTTATTAAATACATAAATAAAAAGTTTACCTCGAGTAGAATTTGAACCTACGACCTGTACTTTGCTAGAGTACCGCGCTAACCAACTGCGCCATCAAGGTTCAAGCACCAATCGATGTAAATTTGGTCTTTATGTATGTAGAACTGATGTAAACTCTAAATGTAATGAGATTACAATCAAATTACTTATATTAATGGAATGCGAGCCTGCAATATCGCAAGGATTCACACATACCAAAGCAACTTGACTAATAATACATAAAGACAAAATATACATCGATTGGCGCTTGAACCTTGATAGCGTAGTTGGTTAGCGCGGTACTGTAGCAAAGTACAGGTCGTAGGTTCAAATCCTACTCGAGATAAACTTTTTATTTATGTATTTAATAAAATTAATAATAATTTTTAATTACCCGTTTCTTGTTTAAAATGAAATTACGAATTTTTTTTCCTTTGCAACTTTACTCTGAAATGATTAGCTTTTGAGATATTATAGTTCAAAGAATAAAAAAAGCAAGATTTTTAATGTTTGTTTAACATTTTGTTTAATAAAAGTTTGAGCACAGGTTTTTGGACCCGCGCATTGTGAAATTATTATTACCAGTACCATTTTGGAGCGATTAAAGCAAAAAAAAACAGATACCGCTTAGTCTATTAATTATAATAATAGTCGTATATGTGATTCTGATGGGGAGAGATAAGTTCGCGTCGAAATAGTGTTGTCGAAACAGGAGCGTCGATATGACCGCATCGAAATAAGAATGAATCAATAATACAAAACGTGATTATTTAAAGCACGAGTTCGCGTCGAGAAGAGGTTTCGTCGAGATGATCTCGCATCGAGAAGATCTCGCGTCGAGATGATGTCGCGTCAAAACGATCTCGCGTCTAAGTGGCGGTGTCGAAGTGGTAGCGTCGAAATGGCCGCGGTGAAATAAGGCGGACCGAGTTGATGTTGACACAAATCTGAATTAGACATAGTAGCCATTGTTACAATGAGGCTTACTAGATTATTATGTGTTAGTACTATAGAGAAAAAAAATGATGTACGTTAGAATTAATAACAACTGTCTATGCTCTTCAACGATGGAGTGCATTCTACAGATGACTCACGTAATGATAATGATACTATCGGCGATGTACTTGTCTCTTCCTTACCTAAGTCTCTCCTGATGTTCTTTATTAGTCTTTTGCATCTTTCTTCTACGGTCCTTTTTGAAATATTAGGGATAATAGCATGTATGAGCTGCATGAATCCACCCATGTCGCCCGTATATTTCCTGGCGCGCCGTCTTAGGAGAAAATACCTCGACCATATAAGATTAGTTTTATAAACATGTCCCTAGGGACGATATTAGAGTGTGGTTAGGTCAATACTTCAGACTTACCCCCGAAGATAACCGATTCTACCAGAACATTGACGAGCGCCCTTGCGCGCAAGGTCCAAGGCTAGCTGCGTTCTCGTTTCTCGTGTGTTTCGCTCTTTAAAGTGTAACTATCATCGAGTGAGCATTATTATAATGTATTCTCCTGTTTATGAGCCAACGTCAGCGGACTTGTTAATAAACTATTACAACATAACCGTTCAAGATAATGTTGAAAGCGATGACGTGGTTGAGCTGAATGTATCTCACATCCAAGGTGATGGTGATGATTCACAGAAGAGAAAGAAGAGTGATGAGATGGGGGAGAAGGGCGAATTTCAAAACCATGATGACGATGACGACGAATCACGGTTCAAGAAGAAGAAGAAAAACGATAAAGCATGCTATTAAATAATGATGATGTATTGTTGTTTATAATAATAATAATATATTTTTCAAAACGTTAAGCTTTCCTTCAATTTTGTTAATAAACTTGTTTTTCCTAACGGTGCTCCACCGTCTTGATTCATGTTTGCAGGTTTACGAGTTTTCGCGTTAGCGTGTTTACGTATTTGCGTGTTTTCGTTTGACATGTTTTCGTTTTGCGTGTTTTTGTGTTGGCGTGTTTTCGTTTGTGTGGTTTTGTATTTGCGTGTTTTCGTTTTTACGTGATTTCGCATTTGTATGTCTTCGCGTTTGCGTATTTTCCTGTTAGCGTGTTTTCGTGATAGCGTTTTTTCGTCTGTGTGTTTTTGTGTTAGCGTATTTCGCGTTAGCGTGTTTTCGTGTTTGCGCGTTTTTTTGTGTTAGTGTGTTTTTGCGTTTACACGTTTTCGCGCTCTCGTGTGTGTGTGTGTGTGTGTGTGTGTGTGTGTGTGTGTGTGTGTGTGTGTGTGTGTGTGGGTGTGTGGGTGTGTGTGTGTGTAGTGTGTGTGTGTGTGTAGTGTGTGTGTGTGTGTGTGTGTGTGTGTGTGTGTGTGTGTGTGTCGTGGGTGCGTGCGTGTGTGTATGCGTGCGTGCGTGCATGTGTGTGCGTGCGTGTGTGTGCGTGCGAGCGTGCGGGCGTACGTGCGTCCGTGCGGGCGTGCGTCCGTGCGAGCGTGCGTACATGCGTGCGTGCGAGCGTGCGTGCGTGCGTACGTGCGTGCGTACGTGCGTGCGTGCATGCGTACGTGCGTGTGTGCGTGCGTGTTTTCATTTGATCCTCGTGCTAAAGCAGTGCTAGTCGATTATATGTAGTTGTATGCAATATTGTGTTGACTAAAAGCTATAATTGGAAACGCTGCTTGCTATGTCCAGTCCGTGGAGTTATGTTTAATTAGCTTTTTGACAGATGTATTTATGATAACGTCAGGCGTGCATGTAAAGTAATATAGAGGTGAAACTAACTAGCTAATGTGTTTTGTTGTTGGTACGCGCATCACAGTATTGAAGCTTCTGTTTATGTATTAGAAAACGTACTACAGTCTCAAAACAGAATACAGATAACATTGAAGAAAATGAATACGGTACAACTTCTGCGAACGAACTGAAAGATTTGAAGCGTGTGCAGCATTTCCAAAGCCGTGTTGAAACCAGTTAATTTAGGACTAACCTCGTGTCCATGTAATAATAATAATAGTGTCTGATAAAAACTGTCAGGAGATTATTAGCTACCTTTATAGGTTGTTACAATATAATCGGTCAAGGTGAAGACGATGAGGTGATTATATCTCAAAATCTCGCTGATGGTGATGCCCTCTATGAAATTTCAAATAAAATTAGATTACATCACTCTTATTTCAGATTAGAAATTTTTTAAAACTTTTAATTGACATTGCTATTAACCCCAACTGATAAAAATCCATATAACGTGAAGTACATGTGTGTGTGTGTGTGTGTGTGTGTGTGTGTGTGTGTGTGTGTGTGTGTGTGTGTGTGTGTGTGTGTGTGTGTGTGTGTGTGTGTGTGTGTGTGTGTGTGTGTGTGTGTGTGTGTGTGTGTGTGTGTTTGTTTGTGTGTGTGAACGTAATTGAGTATATAATAGTTTATGTAATCTGAAGATTCAATTATTTAAAGTAATTTTTACGTTAGCAAAATTTTTTAAATATTTGTAAGTGTTTTGAATGTAAATTTTTTGTAAGTACAAAATAATTGTTAAATACGAGTAGCTATAATCAGATTTTTTGTGTATTACTTTCTAAATTAGTTAATGATCGGAATGTAATAGCCTGTTTATATCCAGCCATTCACAAATCGTATTTTAGTGAGATTACATGTGGACACGTGTAAAAAAATATTTCAGTTCAACGTTTGGTACAGCTAAAGGACAAAACACTTCTAAAGGTAAGCGTATTATTTTTTAATATACGTTTTTTACCTGATATTGCTAACAAAAAATGTCGATAAAGATTTTTAAAATGTATTATTACTCTTATAGGATGACGTCATAAGGTCAGCTCTACAAATAGTAAGTACGTACGTATTCGTGGATTTTAAACTTGTAGTTATTGTTAATTCACGTATAATAATAAAACCATTAAAACCTTTTGCCTTTTTATTTTCATTATATCAGTTTGATATTCTTAAAAACATGTTAATTTAATTTAACTCTATATTGTGTATATATATATATATATATATATATATATATATATATATATATATATATATATAGTAATTATTACTTTCCAGTTTTTTTCAATGGGATTTTCACAACTGATAATGAACACGTTACAATGAAACAATTTTGTGTGTATGTAATTGAACATGCAAATAAATCAGATATGATGTTCCGAATGTATAGGTGGTGTTTAGAGAATCTGCCTATACATAAAGCATCATTGCATTAGGGTAGAAATTATTTATTATTTTACGTCATATTTAATTAGACTTTAATATATTTAGTTTGAACTGTAATCTGGTTTCCGCAAACTGTAAGACATAATTTCGGTTGATTGATTGAGATTGATCTGGTGATCCAGCGTGATTTGTTTTAGATTGATTAATTAATTGATTTGTTTGTGTGTGAGAAAGAGCCGAAAGAGAGAGGGTGAGAGAGAAACAAGATAGAGCAAAAGAGAGGTGTGCATTACCAACTTCTGTTATAGAAAATGTTCATTAGTCTATACGCCACTAAAATCAATTTTTACTCAAAGGGGCCAGGGCGCAGACCCTGATACAGGTCATTTCTTACAAGAACCTCCTTATTAGAATACAATTTTGTATGACGGGGCGAAGGCCTACAGCTGTAAGGTTAAGTTAGAACCACATACAATTGCACCAAGGGGGCCACGATAGGGGCTAAGCTCTACACTTGTCTTATAAGGTTAGGCTCCCATACCATCTCCGGCCTGGGGGGCGAAGGCCCGAGAACAAGTTGCGAAGCTCTACACGTCTTTCACGAAAACCTCCTTATTAGAAATACGTTTTCTCGTATAGGTAAAAGATCATTCAATAGCATATGACCATTTTAAAGCAATAGGATCGATAATTTTAATAATTATATCTTATTAATTATGCAATTTCCAACATTGTATGCGTGTGCGTTTGCCTAACCTCCAGGGGCACTGCTCTTAATATAGCCCGAAGGACCTTAATTAGATGACCATCAAAAATAACCCTAAGACCAACTCCAAGTCCATGACCTAGGTCCAGGTCCAGCCCCTCAGCACCAAGACCAGCCCCAGCCCCCCACGTGAGCATGTGCAAGAAAGGCTCCAATTAGGGTTGACCCTCGAAAAGAAACCATAAGGGTTGAAAATACGCGTCCTATACGTGAGTTGTCATAAAATAGGGGTGAAAAAACACGTCCTACACGTGCGCAAGTAAAAAATAATTAAGGATAAAAAAGGGTTGAAAATACGGTCTCACACGTAGGTGTGTAAAAATTAGGGTTGAAAAAGGCCTCCGAAAAGAAACCATAGGGGTGAAAAAACCCGTTCCCCCCGTGGGCATATAAAAAAGTAAAAGGTGGGTTTCCCCAGAAAATCCAAGATGGTGGCGGAAGGTGTCCCCCTTCTACTCATTTAAAACACCTTACTTTATCGTCAGATATAAAAAATCCTCGTCATGTCTAACAAGTATCGACGTAGGTATATAAGTATCGGAGTCTGTGGTAACAAAAACTTGACGACGAAAACCTAACACATGTGTGTACTCATCTACTAATTCCTGCTCCTATAAATGACAGTGGTGAAACTAAACGTAATTTATTTTTTCTCAATTCCTCTTCTATCACGTTGTGAGGTATGCAAGGCGATACCTTTGATAGTATTACATGCGTTTAGCAGGTAATATTAGTTTCCGGGCGGAAATGAATATACTATGCAAGTTAATTCCGCCTTCCTTCTCCATAAACCTCTTGACCCTTTCTTTGGTCGACAAATATAAGCATACTCTGTTATTACTCATTCTAGACTTTACCAGTAGCGATTATGTAATCCCTAATTACTAAATTCTCAATTGATGGATATAAACGGTCTCATCATTTTTTGAATATAAACTCTCATTAGATACCGAAAATACTTTTTGTCCAGAACTACTTCTGTAGTCAGAAGTGTCTGAAGACACGGGATGAAGGACAGACATGTTAATGGATTAACGATTATTATGCCGTATTTTTAAACAATAATTTAAAGCGTCTTTTCGCAACAATCATAAATGTTTATTTATATAAATAATTAATAGGTATATAATTATGTAATCCAGGTAACGAAAGTAAATCGTTAACACTATTTAAAGAAAAGCACTTAACTCGTATTTAAATAACTATTTAAACAACAATCTATTTATGGAGTAATAGCACGACTGTACTTAACCAGAGCTAGTGTATGTGCGCGCGCGCGCGCGCGTGTGTGTGTGTGTGTGTGAGCGTGTGCGCGTGCAAATGTGTGTGGGTGTGTGTGTGCGTAAACGCGAGCGTGGGTGCGTGCGGACGTGTGCGGACGTGCGTGCGTGAGCGTTTGTGTGTATGTACGTGTTTTGTGTGTGTGTGTGTGTGTGTGTGTGTGTGTGTGTGTGTGTGTGTGTGTGTGTGTGTGTGTGTGTGTGTGTGTGTGTGTGTGTGTGTGCATGCATGCGAGCATGCGTATATGCGTACGTGCAAGCGTGAGTGACAATGACGGGTATTAATATTATTTTAAGTTTTGTTATGAACGAATAAGTTCAAAAACAGATAAGTAAGTAAAAATTCTTATTAATTTTACTAAATACATAAATAAAAAGTTTACCTTGGGTAGGATTTGACCGTACGACCTGTACTTTGCTAGGGTACCGCGATAACCAACTGGGCTATCGAGATGCAATCTCTAGTCGATGTAAATTCTGTCTTTATGTATATAGAACTGATGTAAATTCTAAATATAATGGGATTAATTAATAAATCTTGATTGTTTTAATTTAATTAAATTGTATATAAAAAGTGTAATTTGCTATTATTATTAAAAGTCTTGCTCTATAGTAGCAATCAAAATTAATATTTAAAAAGTCTCTGGTCCTTATTATACTGAAATTGTTACTGTACAAAAACTCGTATTTATTAAACTTCCATCTGACATCTAGGTGAAAGTTATTCGTATTGTTGTTCATAAACTCTTTTACTTTAGACCAATCTATTTCACGAGAGCAGGAAAATTGCACCTTTACATATTGCTGCCATCTGACAAGCGCCTCCATTCTTTAATTCCCAAAACTACATTACCAGATTGACCACATTCTATTTGTAGTACTGATGCAAGAGGGTGTCTTGTAACCTCTAAACAGCTGCTGAGAGGAATGTATGACGTGACATACATCTCCATCTTAGTGCATCAGTGAATAAAATCCCTCTATAATTTTCATCATTGTACAGCAATATCCGGAAAAATCTGCTGCTGTGTTTTGTGCTACAAGATATTTTATGTCAATGTACGCAAATCAGCATATATATTTTTTTTTATTTCCAAAAAATTTACTCCCACCTGTTCTACCTGTAGCTCTCGATATCTAAAAATAATCGATAGTATGTTCGTCTGCTGTCTTCATTAATTTTCCAACCTTTTTGTTGCATACGGTTTAATCAAAGGTGGAGAAGGTGTTTCATCCCCAGGACGTTAGTAGTATTATGTAAAAGATAAAGAGTTTGTTGTTTGATCTATTTACTTTCCCTTCTAAGGTTGTATACCTCGACGGATAAAGCATGGAGGATACCTAAAGACCTAACTATTATTATTAATAATTATTGGTACATGCTACACATGTGCCAGACACTGCTCTAGATGATTAGACGTGGGAACATTTTGAAAAGCGTGGAAAAATTTTACGGCTCGTGGGAACTTTGGTATACAAAAACTGGATCACACATGTAGGAGAGCAATGCGCAACCAAGTGATCTCTGGATTAGATAAGACACCTCAGTGCTTTTCTTTAAACTGGTCCTCCTTGTTTAAGCTGGTTGTAAAAGACCCTCTTGCTAAAAATGACCATTGGTCCATCTCCATCACTTTGGTCTACTTTGGTTTCGGAAAGGAAGTTTTTCATATCAACGTATATGTTCAATGTGGTAAGTTATGACACATTTGTTTAATTACACATCAAACTTTTGTCTGGAACTGCTTTTACTTTTCCTTTTCTGGACTTTTCTGTACCGTTTCGCTGTTATTGATGATATCAACATTCTGGTCAAATCATTGTGATTATTTCGTTAAATAACTTCTACAAGTGGTCACCTTACTGTAACTGTTAATCTTATTATTTACATACTCCGATGTAGCTTTCGCCTTGAGGACGTGGAAACATGATAGCCAATAATTACATTAATTTCACTTGGTTATCAAAGTAATCAATTTATGGTAACTAACTGTATACACCAATTTACTGCCTGTCTGTGCAAGTCGAAATTGTGTAGCTATTGTGTTGAACATGGTAATTTCAAAGCAACTATTTGATTATTCGTATCAGTTGTACGAAATTACCTAAAATATTGAATGTTGATTAAATGAATCAATCCTGTTTATAAAATTTACTTACTTATATATTCTATACCCATATATGTCTGTTCCTTGTGTATAATAATTGTTAACCATTATTTACTTGTTTGCTCTATGAATTTACATTGACAATGTATATCAGTGACTCTTACAGCGTTGATCCTGTAATTGTTTGTTGGTGTCCCAATGTCGGTTAGAATTATGTATGAAAAACTTTAATGCAAATTTTATTTTATTTGTGTTTATCTTTCATTTACGGTAGAGTACCACGAACATTTCTTTAAACCTAAAATGTTAACAATGCTCATCTCGATGCAAATATGTCGAGGGTACATATTAGTCGATTCACAAATATTCAGCAACTACTAGCAATACTATGATGATGAATTTTATGCCGTGCTTACGCACAGTAAAAAATGACAAGCACGGTATAATGCGAGTAATAAAATATATCGCTGTAAGATCATATTGATAAGAAATCCTCTCCCAGGAGCAATCACCCGGTCTGCTATTGTTTTTAGAGTCATATGTGAAAAATCTAAATTAAGCGACATGGTTACATCATATTAGGTTTCAGATATATTTTTTTGTTTTCTTATCTATTGATTTATCTCTTAATTTGTCTGTATTACAGCATTTTTGCTGAAACCTTACGTTTATACCAAAAATTGATTTCATAGTAAGATAACATTCCCTTTGATAAACAATTGCCGTTGCAATAGCATTGAATTTGTTTTATTCCCCTTCATTTGGCGCTTTGTCGTAGTGTCATTAATTAATTAATAAGAAAATGCTTCAGTGACTAAAATTACATAAAATGCCTCAAATAAATCCAGAACAGGGAGCAGCTTTAGTAAACGATGGGAGCAGTAAACGTTACGCCGCTCATGTGGTGGGAGTCCATGAAGCAGCCGCTCGTAGAGCGATCCTCAAGTACGAACAAACAGAAAACACTGGAAGAAAGGTGGGTTTTGGTTGTCCTCGAGAAACTTCTCCAACAGTTGATAGCTTTTTGAGATTGCGGATTTTACAGAATCGATCAGATATCGCGGTAAATGTTCAACAAGACTTTCGTCAAATTCGTGGTGTTGGAGTAAGTAGACAGTATTTAGACGTCTAAAATGAGTTGATTTAAAAGTTAAGAGACCTGTAAGAGGTCCTAAATTATTACCCAAACATTGTACTGCTACAAGAAATAAACAAGGTTTTCTTTTGACTTGTACGTATTAAAAGGTTTATGAATTGTTTCTGATTCTCTAAAACAAAGCTTTTTTTGTTGATCAAAGTAAAATGAAAGTAGGAAAATGTATTTACGGTTTTGGTATCTATATTTAGGGAAATCCTCTTACTAATTTGAGGAAAAGCATTCATTAGTTTCTTTATGCACAAGGTAGTTTTGTGTGAATAAATGGTTCCGGTATTTTAAATTAAGTTGAGATTGCATTACATAAAATTAAATTAAATAACGCATTAAAATTATTACATTGTATGGCACATCCTTTGCAAAAGTTAAATTTAGCCGCGAGTACGGCGCCGTCTCATTTGATAAGGTTTGGTTTTATTCAAAGAATTTGCCTTTATATACAGGACATTGAAGGCTAGAAAATTTCAATTTTATATCCATTACTTAGATAAGGTTTTGAGAAGAGGTAGATTCTGTTAATGATGCAATTTCTTCGAACGGGAATAGAGTTAGAATTTATGGATGTGCGTATTTAGAAAATTTGAGTAATCTTTTCTTTAATTGGCTAATTAAATGGATGGTGTTTAAAAAACCAATGTGGTGACAAGTGAAATTATTAACGAGAGCAGAGGTAGATTAGGCGTTGAAGCGTCTAGTTTTTCGTTACGGTGACGTAGTGATTACCGCGGAACAACGTTGACCTAGATACGTGTCGAAGGAACTATTGTAGCAGGGTTCTCATCCCCTCACAGCCCATTTAAAAGATCATATAATTATTCAACATTCACGAGACCAGTTTATCGTTACGTGCAGTTGGTCCACAAGGACTTGTAAGAATCCAGAAAGGTGTTCAGTGTTTAAAGTTACCAATACTTAAAGTTATAATACAATATTAAGAATTACTCAGCCACTAACTGTATGATACTGGAAGTTGCGAGCGTCGCCCCAGCATCAACCATACCATCGAGGTCACCCTCTGAGTCCATCGTAGGTGTCCGTATAACAAAAGGACTTTCTCAAGTAAGGTAACATTTCTGTGTTTTTTATTGTTGTGGTTGACAAGGTTAAATAAGTTCTTGTGTGTATTTCATTATTATATTATCTGTATGTATAACGTATGAACGCACTGTTCTGTTGGAGACTAACTTCTGATTTGTTTATGTTTGCATTTTTAAGACCAGTGCATTAATGCATATAATAATCTAAATATATTTGTTATTTTAGTATATCGAAATTATAGTAGTTCTAGTAAAAGGCCGTTAATGAACCTAGCTAGGGTTACATCCTATTTAGATGGGTGATGCAACTCGCATATAAACAATAATGTATCCCATGTTTTATTATTTATTTGTATTACACATCTTTAGGTTATTGGACTTGTTTTTTTTTGTTTAATGTGAACCTATTAATAATCAGCATCAGACTACACGCATATTTAGTAATTATTTTTTTGAATTTGCTCTTCGAATAACATCATTACATTGTATTTAGTTTAATTATAACGTAACATTTAGAGGCCGATGAATAATTGCATTATTTTATTTTATGTCATATTTCTCTTTATAGGCATTCAGTCAAAAGACTTTCAGCAGAGTATGGGGTGTTGCAGTAAATGACTTCTATAACGAAATTTTTGTATTATAATGCCTTGTTTTATGACATCCATTTATTCCCGCCGTTTGCAAACAGAAATTTTAAACTCGCACCCGTCCTCCCTTAGCTCCCGGTAAACACTTGTATTTGTTATCAAATTATACTGCCTTTTTTTTCCTATAATACATGTTACACCCAAATCTTTTACTTTTTTTGTCAGATCCCTGCTACGAACAAATCACCTAATTTTGTTACCAATGTGACTCATTCCTTTATTATATACGTGCACTTAACCTAATTCTTTACTCCTTTTCTGAGTTGTGATTCTAACGATTATAACTTGATAAACATTACTCTTCTTGCATCTAACTGTGCTGGCATATTTCGTAACACTACTAGGCAAGCCATTCCCTTTCAACTTGGCGAGCAAACAAATCTCACATAGACTAGAAAAGTTTACGAGACTGCGAAAAAACTAAAAGAAGCACATGGAAATGTATATGACAACATAGGTCTCTTTAGAAAACGAACATTCGGTATAAATAAAACACAGCTTAAAGTATGAGATTTTTTTACATTTACAATGTGATAAAAATATTTTAGTTAAACGTTGTTATCAAGAATTAACCTTTTCAAATAATGCCTATGAACTTTTCCTGTAACTGTCAAAGGCATTTCTTTCAAAAATTTTACACCACCCCTCAATCTGTATCTATCATCCACTCTTTCTTCCACGTATTTAATAATTTCTTCTTCACTTACAGCTTCCATTCCGTCTTTCAAAGAAATAACACCAAGGGGATGATCACCATCTTCTTCATGTGGTATTCCAATAACAGCAGCAATTCTTATTTTTGGATGACTTAGAAGAATAGCTTCAACAACTGAAGGTGGTACGTGATAAGATTGAAACTTTAACACCTCTTTAATACGATCGACTATATAAAAACAATAATCGTCATCATAATATCCAATATCTCCACTTCTTAACCAACCATTCGGATACCACGCTTCCGATGAGTCAGTATTATAGTAACCGTTCATAAGGTAATCACTTTTAAAACAAAGCTCGCCTTTTTGATTGGGGCCCAAATTTTCTTTCGTTTCGACGTCAACCACCTAAATTTAACAAAAAATACAATTGATTTACCCATGCAGAACTAACCTTCGCTAAAAAACCTGAACAGAGAAATCCACTTGATTCTGGTTTTGAACACATTAACGTAACCTCTCTTTTAATAAGTCTGCTAACATTTAACACTACTCCGGCACATTCTGTTTGTCCGTAAACAAGGGTGCAGTTGGTGTGGGGAAAAAGCTCACGAATTTCTTGCAAAAGGGGTGCTGCCAACGGTCCACCTCCAATCAAAATATCTCTAAGGTAGGTGTAATTATTACCTACTGGCCGTCCGTGTTTATAAACAGCAATGGAATGGCTTGGTGACAAAAACGTACAGGTAACCTGTTTAAAATCCTGTTTGATATGTGGATGCGTTTTAGGTTAATTACCTTATACTTGTTTAAGATCTTCCAGTGTACACTCGGTTTCATTGAAGGTACAATTAAACGACTTCCCCCCGTTAAAATAGTTGCTATTAAAAGAAGTGTAGTAGAAATCCAGTAGTAGGAAGCGTAACTTAGGGTGGTTTGGAAGCAAATTCCTGCTGACCTGAAAGAAAATACTGCACATTCTTTCGGCTTGTATACAAAATGCTTACGTAAGTATATTTCCTGCCCTAACAAACCACTATGAGTAACGCATATTCCTTTCGGCATACCAGTAGTACCGCTACTAAAAAATATTATCGCAGTCTGTTTAATATCACTAACTTCAAACGGAGCTAAATCACTTCCACTCTTCGCAGTAACAAAATCTCTAAATTCCGTATATTTATCAGATTCTCCAAATACAATGATTTCCGTGTTAACTTCAGATTTTAAGAGCGCATTTTCGATCAGGCTAAGCGAATCTTCATCAATAAATGCGAATTTTGGTTTTACTTGCTTAAGAAGGTGAACAGTGTCAGATAAGCCCAATAATGGATCAAGACATGCTGGTATTGCACCAAGAAATAAAGCTGAGATAAAAGGTACACAAGCGTTTAGCTGGTTAACACTGCAAATGGTGATTATGTCTTTTGGTTTTATGTTTTTCCTTTGCATTTCTAACGCGGCGTTAATGCATCGTTCTAATAAGTGTCCATATGTGTCTTTTGTTCCTGAAATTCCATCAATCTGAAAGAGATTATAATAGAGCTTTAATAGAAGTAATAGTAGATATGGAATAGTTATAGGACGTTCCTTGTATTATTGTTTACTTTACAGCATCTTACTTATAGATTTTAGATAACTGTTTCATACAATATACGAATTAAAATATAAAATATTAACTGTGTATAACACACTTAAATATAAAATTCTGCATATGCGATTAGTTCTAATGCTTTAGTTTTAAATATTTGAAGATACCTTCTGACGATTTCAGATATCGTTCTATGATAATAAACCTATAGTGAGTTAAATTAGTGACCCTTATACTTAACAACAAAGAAATGTAATGATTAAATAATAACCCCAGACTCAGATTTCCACCAGTACAGTGCATAGTGCTACCCAGTTTATTATTTCAGCAGTATATCCACATCAAAAGAATTGGACACTTATTTCAAAATTATATAATTACCGTAATACAAAGCGGTTCACTAAATCTAGACCACTATAAATTAACCTTGCTCCAATAGGTCCAGGACAATTGAATTAGCTAGCATCAGAACTGTGCAGTATCTCGCAATTAGTAAAAGGTTCACAGGAAAACCCAAACACATATTCAAAGTTACCTAAAATTCCGTAAAGAGTAGCGTAATAGCCACCAGTGCAAGTGATCTTATAGTTGGTGTTTCTCAAAGGCGCAAGTGTAATGTTCAATAAAGACGCCAAACAGAGGGCTGCTAGTAGCCTCTTATTTTGTAGGGTAATTATAAAAGCGAATCTCACCCATCAGTGCGATTTCATTTACAACAACCAAGATTAGCGTTATATAGTCAGGGCACTAAATAACTCGTTAAAAAAATGTTAATGCAACCAAACAACTTAATTATACGCTAACACAAACGCGTCAAACACATATAATATGTGTAGGTAAGATAATTGATAACGGCTAAATTAAATGTTATAAAAATGAATTGATGCGATCAATCTAAATGGTGTTACTTCACATATGCTCAATATCTAAATATGCAGACAGTAACTTTAGGTGTACACAACACAATACCAATTTACGCATGATGCTTGAACAATTAGTAGCAGAGGAATACACTTTTCTACTTCTAAATGCACATTTTCCGTAGTACTGGGGAATTGCAGCTTTTTGTTCTTCCCGGCGGTGGCGATGATGTATTTTACTGCTTGTAGCCGGCGGTGGTGGCACGATTGAGTATGTTGCCTCATACTGATTACCAACGTTGGTGGCTCGAGAGACCATGTTTAATTTCACTGGTTGCCGATGTTGGTGGCTTGATGGACCAGGTTTAATCTTGGGTTATTTGAGACTAAATGTGTTGTAGATGCAAGGGGTACACTTGCACCGATTGTAGATTGGTACCCTGTGAGTAACTGAACTAGTGGTATCGAGCTTAATTCTAGTTGCCAGTGCAACAGGTGCAGAACAACAACAAACTATCAGCGCTCAACCCACTCATAGATCGAGAAGGTATCCTTCGAGTAGGAGGAAGGCTACACAACCCATGATTATCATACAACGAAAAGCATCCGATAATACTACCGTCCAGGCAACAACTAACAAATCTAGTGATAGTAGATGGTCATCAAATACCGTTGCATGGCGACGTCCAGATTACACTGGCGTATTTGCGCAGGGTGTACTAAATAATAAATGGCAAAAAAGTAGCCAAATGAACAATCCACAAACGCACGAGATGCAGCAGCTAATGGCAGAACTAACTGTAGCCAGGGTAACGCCATTTACACATACCGGACTAGATTACACCGGACCAATCCAAGTAAGATTGTGGGAAAAAGGACATAAGGCATATAAACGCTACATTGTGATATGCATCCGTTTCTTAACCAAGGTAATCCATCTGGAAATAGTGAATGACTTAATTCCACAAACATTTCTAGCACCATTAAGAAGATTCGTGTCCAGGAGAGGTTGTACTGTACTGCAAACGGAAGCCCCCAAAATGATAAAAGGATCTTGAGTTCAAGAAGAATTGACGCTTAGTATAAAATGTCACTTCATAGCGCCATCCACGTCACACGTAGGAGGTCTACTGGAAGCTAAGCTAAGATCAGTTAAACGTCACATAAGGCGAGTTATTGGAGAAACAACATTAACCTACAGGGAACCGACTATTCTCACTGACCAGATAGAGGCGTGCTTAAATTCAAGACTTATAATACCAATCATAGCTGAACCAGCAGACAATACTAACCCCTAGTAATTTCTCAATTGGAGAATTAATAGCTGGTACGATAGAACACATACCAAGCAACATCGAAGGTAACTTATCTGCAAGATGGAGGCTAAACCAAAAGGTGAAGGAAAAACATGGCCATCAGAGTGTTTAAAAGTACAAGTGAAAGCAAAGCAAGGACAATATCGCAATTCATGACATAGCATTAGCAAAAAAAGACAACATTCACCCAGCTAAATGGCCATTAACACAAATAATAGAAGTACATCCAGCAGAAAGTGAAATGGTTCGAATTGTAAGAACCCGCAATTCCGATGGTAAAATCAGCGGGACAAATTCATACTATTACATTCGGCCGCAAGTCGGGCAAAAGACTAGCTGAGGAAGCTAATACAACCTCGCTTGTTACTAGTAGCAATAGTAGCCCAAGCTTGATATATACGAGAAGATGTTCACCGCCAGAATCCAATCCATCACATAATCGAGTTAGGCAAACAGCTGGAGTGGTTACAAACTGGAATACACACCATTAGTCACCTAAGAAGGAAACGGAGAATGTTAGAGGATACTTTGACAACATTTGTAATAAATTATGAAAACTAAAGGCACTTGAACACGTTGAACAAGAGTCAAAGAGAATTAATGTAGACCCCAAATCGTCAAAACAAGCTCATGCTTTCAGCACTGTCAACATTCGATAACACGGAAATTAGGATTAAAGGCCAGTTTAAAATCTTCAGAAAAAATTAAACAGACATGGGGGAGAATAACTCCATGAAAAAAGGAGTTCAAGACCATAGAGGAAAATCCGCTAAATCTACACATTTTGAGTCCATATCAAATAGCAATGAACCTCATCAATGAAGTATGTTTCCACTACAATTAGGTATTGGACGTGAACCATGGCAAACGCAGCGACCTCATCACTGAAGCACGCATAAAGGAACTAGTGAGATCGGCATCACGAACACTGCCGTCTAACACAGAAATGTTAACATAGCCGATAATAAAAATTACTGTCAAGCCAAAAATTACAAAAGTGGCTTCGAGAAACGCCTGGAAATTATTTTCAGAATTGTAGGTCCACCGCTAGGGGGCGTATTTGACAGTTATAATCTTAAAAAGCAAAATTTTTCAAAATTTACTCAATTAAGGGGCATATTAAATATTATAATCAGATTCCTCGACAAATTTTGCATATTTTTTATTTGACAAGTTTTACTTTATCTCTTCAAATAAGGAGTGGGGGAGAGTGGGAACCTTGTTACGAAAAAACGCCTTTAATTCAGGTTCTGATTGACTGATTTTAATAAACTTGATGTTGTTTGAAAGATATTTTGTTAAACAATAGAAAATTTGTAAATTTGAAGCAATCTGATTAATAAAATAAATGCTAGAGGGCACTGTTTAATATTTTTTTAATATTGTGTTTTCTCTTTACAATTTTAAATGGAAGCATAACAATTTAAGTAGGTCTTTAAACAGTAGACTAAATTAGTAATAAAACAGTGAAAACTCCAGTCGATATCTTTTCCCTATCCTGAGATATCGTAAGAAACAGGTAAATGGCGGGAATTGTTCTTCCAACGTCTAGTAGGCTAGTTCGCGTTAACGGAAATTATTAAATTTAGCCTGGATGAAAAGATGTTTTAGCTGGAGGAGCTTAGAACTCTTGAAACGATCCTTGCTCCTCTTTCTTTTCTGCAGACACCACATATAAACCTATACAACGAGAGATATTATCACATATACAAGGCCAGCGAAAATAAATCGCAGTTGCTACAGTTTTAGTGTGATAGTTTTCGCGCAAAACACTAGTTTATTCCCATGCTGTCGACCAACAACGATGGTTAACGCGTTTATATAACAAACCATTATTAGCCTGCTTAACCCTTTCAATACTAACGGAACATATACGTCCCAGTGGACCTTCAAAAAATTTTGTTGTTTTAAAAAGTGTTAATTTATTATTAGATCGTATCCTACCCGTCATTTATGTTATACTAGAGCATTTCCGACCAGTTTCGCATCGATTCGACCATTCTGTGGCATTTACTTTGTATTTATTCTCAAGCGGTTGTTCACCTAACCTAAAATATTATCTTTTTCGTGTAATTTGTTGAGAATTAGTGGGAATCTTTCGACAAAACATAAGTAAAATGTACAGTTAACATAATTTTGTTGAATTGGCTGCATTTATTTTACGTACAACTTTGTTATCAATAATTATTAGGTCAGGAACGAACCTGGGATATATGTATCCCATTAGTTTTTTTAAGTGGTCTCATATGTCCCATTAGTCGTAAGTGAAATTTATACTTGTTTTCTACTAGAATCAGTAAACGTCTTTCTGAAAAAGAGATACTTGAATTGGCTGAAAATTCATCTGAAATTGAAAACCCGTTTCATGATAGCGACGATTACGACGATCAGGATTTTGTGCCTAGCAGTGATAGCGACTTGGGTGCAAACGAATATGAAAAAAGGAAAGTGAGATCTAATAGTGAAGACAGCGATATGAGTGCAAGCGAAGATGAAAAAAGAGGAGAAAAAAGGATCTTTCGGAAAGTGCGGGAAACTCCTCGTCTGAAGGCGAATCAAGTGACGACACAACCAGAGATATTCAACAACCACCCAAAGAAGTCATTTTATGGAATAATTTGGCTACGATGAATAATTTCAAACCTAGAAAGCAGATTCCAGCTTTCAAAGCTCCAGTGGTTTAAGCCAACATTAACAAAAGTTGCTCAAAACTTGATATATTTTTTTAAACTTTTCCCAAGAAGTGTACTAATTTATATTGAGCAAAATACGAATATCCGACTAGTAATGGAAGGAGAGATGAAAAAAAAGAAGATTCCGTCTACAGATTCCTCTGAAATCATGATTAGGTTGCACGCCTATCATGTGCTATAATCGTTTCCCCCAATTTTCCGATTATTGGTCAAGCAAGAGGAGTTTAAGAAATGTACTTATCAAAAGTGCCACATCTAGAGATCGCTGCAAGTTATTACTTTCTAAAATGTATTATACAGACACACAAAAACCCACTGATTGCTCCAAAACCTATTATGTGGACCATGTTGTCCGCTGTTTGAAGAAAACATTTTAAGCAGCCGTGAGCCGAAGTTCTAACCACAGCATCTACGAGTCAATGGCAAAATTCAGAGGAAGATCAAGCCTCAAACAATATTTGCCGCTCAAGCCTATAAAAAGAGGCATAAAAATTTGGGAAATATAAGACTTAAAAACTGGATATGTTTATAATGTGGACATTTACTCGATGAAGAGCTTGAAGCAAACGTTAACAATACTTTAGGCGAACGAGTAGTTCATAAATTGATAGACTATATTCCAAATGATGAGAAGACTTCCATTTGTTTTGACAGATTTTTTACATCAGTGAAACTTATTAATAACTTGCCATTTGCTGCAGTTGGAAGGAAGCACGGAGAGACGCGAGCACAAAGCTATGGGAAATATGTATGGCACACCAGCCCCTTTGCGGAGAGACACGAAAGAAGTTCTTGTATTGAGCAACTGTCACGGTAGAGAAACGACAGATGTTTATAGGAAAATGAGAAATGGAGAGAAAAAAGTTATTAACTGCCCAGAAGCGATTACTTTCTATAACGACCACGTGGGGGGAGTAGATCTCTCCGATCAGCTTACAACTCTGTACGACTTTGATAGAAAGTCGAGGAAATGGTAGCGAAAAGTCTTCTACAAACTCTTGATGACTGCCATTGTAAATGCTTCATATCGCACAATAAAACAATACACAAGAAAGAACCGTTTATACCGTTTCTCATTGATCTTGCTGAAGAACTAATTGGGCGTGGTCGTCAAAATGCTGTTGTTGTAAGAAAAAGCTGTACTGGAAGGTGACCAAGTTCACCTCAGCTATTACTAAATGTTGGGGACCATCTTCCTGTTAAAGGAAAAACCCGGTGAAGATGCAGTAGGTGTGCAACACAAAAAGTAGGAAAACATGCTACTACCATGTGCCAAATGTGTAACGTGTCACTATTTGAAAACTGCTTTGCAAGTTACCATACTTAACTATTACTTTTCTTTGATTTTGATAAGGTTTCTTTAGCGCATATAAGTGTACAAGTGTTTTAGTTCTTCAAAAAATTTGTTTATTTTATGTAACAACCTTGTTTATTTTATATTCAATAAAATTCAGCTGAAATACGAGGGTGGTTTGACGGAAGTGTGACTTTTCAAAAGTTGGCAACCCTAACGTGACGATATTATGTTGCGTACTTCAGCCATCTTTTAGAAGCCCGCTGTCAAAATTTCGTAAAAATCCGTCAGTTACTTTATGTTTGATAGTCAATCAAATAAGACACGTTTTGTATTTAATTAAAAATGGATAAAAAGGAATTTCATATTTTAATAAAACACTATTTTTTACGTAGAAAAGCATCAAACAAACAGAAGAGAAAGTACGCAAATATTACGGCGAATCTGCTCCGTCCCATGGAATGTTTTCCAAGTGGTTTGCTGCTTTTAAAAGTAGCCATATGGGCACGGAAAATGCGGGACGTCCAGGACCGTCGAATACGGTTACCTCTGAAGAAATAATCGATAAAGTCAGTGCCATCATAAAAAGTGATCGTCGAGTTAAAGTGCGAAAGATAGTCAATGAACTGCGTATTTAAACGGAACGAGTACATAATATCTTGCATCAATATTTAAATGTAAAAAAGTTAAGTGTAAGATGGGTGCCACGTTTGTTAACAGAAGCACAAATGTATACACGTTTTTCGATTTCAGTGACTCTTTGGTTAAGTTGAAGCATAATCCAAGCGAATTATTTCGTCGATACGTTACCGTTGATTCACCATTACACACCTGACATGAAAATGCAATCCAAACAACGGACTTCTGCGGATCAACGTGTCCCTAAAAAGGCAAAAACCGTTTTTTCTGCCAACAAAGTTATGGTTACGGTCTTTTGGGGCTCTCAAGGGGTAATCCTTATTGATTACATGCATAAGGGCAAAACTATAATTGGCGAGTGTTATTCCATCTTATTCACACACTTTGGTACGGAATTAAGAAAGAAACGACATCATTTAAACAACAAGAAAGTTCTTTTCCACCATGATAAAGCGCCTTCTCACTCGTCCGTTATTGCATCCAGTACATTAATTGAATTGGGTTATTAATTGCTGTCCCATCCTCCATATTTGCCAGATCTGGCTCCAAGTGATTTCTTCTTGTTCCCAAACTTGAAGAAGTGACTCGGAGGACAGAGATTTCATACAAATGAAGAAGTAATGGAAGCAACGAATGCATATTTTGCAGAGAATCCTGAAGGTTTAAAAAAGTTGGAAAGCCGTTTAAATAAGTGTATAGAATTAAAAGGAAATTATGTAGAAAAACAAAACATATTTTTGCCTTAAAACAAGTTTTTTTATTGAAAAGTCACTCTTCCGTCAAACCACCCTCGTATGCTGTCTTTGTTCATGGGACTATTGGGATTTATGTGTCCCGGATAAGAAGTCTGGTGGGATATATGTGTCCCTGACGAAAATTATTGTGGTGTTGTCCTGAGTGTATATTAAGTCTATTGCATACATAATATTTGCAAAAAACAATATAAAAAAAAGTCATCTTGAAAGGATTAAAGCGATCAAGAACAGGTTAGTCAGATGAAAAGCACTACATGAATGACTGGAAAATCATATCGCTGTAATTGTGTGTACCATTCGGCTAAACGTAATGAGTTCTGTACTTTCACATGGCGACAGTTTTTCAATAGCCCAGGGTACCCTTAAACACTCTTTCTTCATAGTAAGATAAACTCTTTTTGTTTTAGTCAAAGAATCACTATGTCGCTGATGAGATGAGAGGAGCAGTTACTGAAGTGAACTGACTGATAAAACGGCGGTGCAGGTCACTGTACCAACTAAGAGTCGCATATCACCTACATTAGGACAGGTAGGAAAAGTAAGAATGGGCAAAACTTTGTCAGTGTTTACCAACAATATCCGTTAATTTACTAAAGGATTTTAATAGCGCAAAAGATAATAATATCTATCACTTCGAATCTGATGTATTCAAACAAAAAGGCGTTGTGGAATGACATAAGTCAAGTAGAATAATTTAAAGCAACTTAAATTTAAATTTAAGTAACCGTAGTTTAAATTTTCGCTCTTTTATAAATCAGGTATAAAATAAATGAACTGACCTGCGCAATCTTGTGTCTATTTCTGGACATGTACTGGAAAAATGTGTATCCCAATCCTTTAGGTTCAGGTATAAATCCAGTTTCTCTGCCGCTTACTATATTAATTTCTTCAGTATTGGAATTAACATATTGCCCTAAATAAAAATAAGTATTGGTTTATAGAAAACATGAGTCTAATATAATAACTTCACCTTTTGACGATGACATTGTTACTATGTAATGAAACACCTTGCGTTGTAACAGTTTTTAAAGGTATTAGAAGTGATTTCATAATTTGCTATTAAATAGCACAAATATACGCGAAATCGGTCGTGTGATAATTTTTTACGATTGTTTATTATACTATAATAATAATCATTATCCAATTTGATGTGATTATAGATATTACCAATTATCTTCAATTGTTACTAATAGATAAACGTTTTATGCGAAGTTTAATTACTTTATGTAGTGCTTTAACCCATTACTGCGTTTTTCATATAAAACCACGTTTCTTCACACACCATTTTTTAAAATCTAATTGGCAAATTTTGCATTGCCATAATCGTAGTTATGGCAATGCAAACTCTCAAGCATAGGTTTACCCATTAAAAACAGATGTCCTGAAATTGACACGTTCCTAACGGGCATTAGATTTGGAACTGCAAAGATATAAAATTAGCTAACTCAACGGCATGGTCGTGTGTCGCAGTAAAACTTTTAGCGGCGTTTATAAAATACGTCTTCGCCGGTTTTTTCTTAATCGAGTTAATGAGTGGTGAGGCCACCCTTTCTTGTAATCGTGTAAACGTACGTCAATACATGGTGAGAGCACTGGTAAGACAGGAGAAATTCAGAGCACTCATCTTCTTTTAACCCCTGATAATGGAACCTAAAACTATATTGCTTCAAACGACATAAAATCGCTCAATAAATTAATAGCACCCGCTCATATAACATTTCAATGAAACTTATACTCTGTGAGCTAGGGTAACTCAACGAATAAACAAATCAATCAAATATCTACCTACTTTCCTTACTCTGAATAATTATTCGCAATATTGATTGTATTGTAAGTTTTTAAAGTAAAGTGTAACGCTTATCTCACGCACTTAAATTTTTGTATCTGGTCTGCCCCAAGCATCTGAAGGTCGAATCGATACGTACCGGTTGGCCAACTAAGAACAGCCGTCGGCCTTATCTCAGGAATGGATTATAGCACAGGTTCGGGAAAAAAATTTTTATAACGAAAGTGGCCTCGAGAAACGCCTGCAAATTATTTTCAGAATTGTAGGTCCACTGCTAGAGGGCGTATTTGACAGTTAAAATTTTAAAAAGCATTTTTTTTTTAAATTTACTCAATTAAGGGGCATATTAAATATTATAATCAGATTCCTCGACAAATTCTGCATATTTTTTATTGAACAAGTTTTAGTCTATCTCTTCAAATAAGGGGAGGGGGAGAGTGGGAACCTTATTACGAAAAAACGCCTTTAATTCAGGTTTTGCTTGACCGATTATAATAAACTTGATGTTGTTTGAAAGAGCTTTTGTTAAGCAATAGAAAATTTGTAAATTTGAAGCAATCTGATTAATAACATTAATGGTAGAGGACGCTGTTTAATATTTTTTTAATATTGTGTTTCTCTTTACAATTTTAAGTCGAAGCATAAAAATTTAAGTAGGTCTTTAAAAAGTAGGCTAAATTAGTAATAAAACAGTGAAAACTGCAGGTCGATATCTTTTTCCTATCCTGAGATATCGTAAGAAACAGGTACAGTGGCGTAACGATCCCACCCGAGGCCCCGTTGCATGGTCGGTTGCCGGAGAAAAAACTTGCAAGCAAAAATTAAAAAAAAGTAGGAAGCGAAAAATTTTGAACTCTGTTTTCATTTGTTTATGTCGTACGTTTTCCAATTATATATAACATTGTTATACGTTTTGTCAAAATGACAATTTTTATAGTTAGTTGTTAGATTGAACATCTGGAACCGGGGCCCCCTGGAGAGATCCATATACGACATGTAAATCCTTTAATTAAAAAAATTTTCAGTATATATAACATTGTTATACGTTTTGTCAAAATGACAATTTTTATAGTTAGTTGTTAGATTAAACATCAGGAACCGGGGCCCCCAGGAGAGGTCCATACCCGACATGTAAATCCGCTAATTAAAATAAATGTGCTCAGTATATATAACATTGTTATACGTTTTGTCAAAATGACAATTTGTATAGTTAGTTGTTAGATTAAACATCTGGAACCGGGGCCCCAGTTGGAATCCATACGCAACATGTAAATCCTTTCATTTGATGTTACGTCGAAAAGTTATAAATTACTTATAACGAGACTCTCAGGTGGGCCCATTTCAAGACATGAAAGCAAGAAAACGAAAGTTTTCTACAACTGCAATAAATTAAATTTCTTTATCAATCGTGTTAAAACAAATGATTGATAGTAAGATTTGGGAGGCAATTTCGTAAAATAATGGAGGCCCTGTAACGTCGTTAGCAAAGATTTTACGGATCTTATTGAAAATATTGAATCTATTTTCATTTAAAAAATCATACCAAAATAAATAATTACTTTTTGTTCTCAACTTTAATGAACAAGCAAAAAAAAAAAACTCAAATGGGGGCCCCTTGTAGTCGGGGGCCCCACTGCATTGCATCCGCTGGACCGGTGGTAGTTACGCCACTGAACAGGTAAATGACGGAATTGTTCTTCCAACGTCTAGTAGCCTAGTTCGCGTTAACGGAAATTATTTAATTTCGCCTGGATGAAAATATCTTACATTGGTCTGCAATAATTTAAACTGTTATCATACTAATGTTATGGTTGCCGCTAGATTACCTAAATGTAATGCTGTCGCTACTAACAATGAGAACAAATTATAAAATAATAATGTGATAAATCTAACAATTAAAACCTTAAATAAATAACTACGTGATTAGTGTCGCCCTAGATGTTCGAAATGTCGTTCATCATTTTCAATGCATCATGCATGAAATCAGTCGCTGACGGGTGGATAGAACAGAGGTTTCAATTTCTGCCCTTGAAATACTTCGTATTGTCTGTCGTATTCTTTCAATCATGTCAGCTCTTGTGGGTCTATCAGCATAAACGAGATCTTTTATTCGTCCCCACAAATAAAAATCTAAACAAGTTAGGTCTGGAGACCTTGGTGGCCAAATAAATAAACTTCCACGTCCTATCCACCTTTCAGGGTATGATTGATCTAAGAAATTCCGAACATCTCTAGAATAACGTGCCGGGCACCCATCATGTTGCAAGAACATGTCACGACGAATGGCCAAGGATACGTCTTCTAAAAGAAGTGGCAATTCGTTGCTTAAAAAATCTAAATATCTTTCTACATTAACAGTCTTATTAAAAAAAAAGGGCACAATTATTTCTCCACATAGAATCCCGCACCAGACATTTACAGTCCAACGACCCTGATGTTGGACCTCCTGCATCCAGTGGGGATTCGTTTCAGACCAGTAGTGCATATTATGTCGATTTACACTACCATCACTATGAAAAGTAGCATCATCTGTCCACATAATTCGTGAAAGTATTTCAGGATCGTCGTGTATCATATTTGAGAGCCAGTTGCAAGAATCCAACATGGTATCGAAATCTTGAGCATTCAAACTATGGTGTAGGACCATGTGATATGGGTGCAATCTAAAATAGTATATATTATAAAGTAATCAGATCAGTAAGACACATTGAAGTCCTTCGTTGTTAGTAAACGAAAAAGGACTTTAAATGCATTAACTCTCGTAATGTTATTACGATTTTGTTTCGCCCGGCCTCTCATTATTTTTTATTATTGGTACCTTTTTACTTTACTTTGCCTCACTTAGTTATCATGTTGTTAGATAAAATCTATTCACATAGCATAAAATTTCATTAAATAATTTGGTGTTTTACTGAAACTGGACATAAAATGGCAGCAAATACATTAGTCATGTTGTCACAAGTTAACTTTGATGTAATGACATGATAAAAATGAGAAACATATAACGAGAAACGAAAAAAATTAAAACATTTTTATCATTATAATACCGAATAAAACATGCATTAATAAATAAGTAGTCACCTGTGTTCTCTTAAAATATTTTGGACGGTGGTTCGACATATACCTAAGTCTCTAGCTATAGCTCTGGTGCTTGAATGAGGGTTAACATTTACATAAGCTAAAACATCAATAACATTTTCCTCTGTTCTACCTCTGCGTTGTCTCCGGTACACAGGAAGATTCACATTTCCAGTAGTACGCACACGGTGTGCGAGTCAGAGAAAAACTCTTCTGCTGTAATGCCGTCTGTTTGGGTACTGCAGTGCATACACTCTAGCAGCAACGGTTGCATTTCTCATACATTCAAAATAAACTGCCAACATATCAAATGCTTCTTCATTTGTAAGAATCATTTTGGTACGAAAAGATAAAGAAAGTCTATTAAATGCAGCACGATGAATAATTTTTGACATATGCGTCAAAATCATAGCTTCTTGTTTTCAACACGGAACTTATTTTATATCTTACATGGCCCTCTTCACTAATTTTGTTGTCATCAGTAAATCGTAATTCATATTTTAAACTGTATTTGTTGTTGCTGGGCAAATATCGGTTTTTATTGATATTTTTGAAAACAAATATGACATTCTTATATAATTAATAAAATGTTAGATTTATCACATTATTATTTTATAATTTGTTCTCATTGTTAGTAGCGACAGCATTACATTTATCTAGCGGCAACCATAACATTAGTATGATAACAATTTAAATTACTGCAGACCAATGTAAGATCTTTTCATCCTGGCTAAATTTAATAATTTCCGTTAACGCGAACTAGCCTACTAGACGTTGGAAGAACAATTCCCGCCATTTACCTGTTTCTTAGGATATCTCAGGATAGGAAAAAGATATCGACTTGCAGTTCTCACTGTTTTATTACTAATTTAGTCTACTTTTTAAAGACCTACTTAAATTTTTATGCTTCTATTTAAAATTGTAAAGAGAAAACACAATATTAAAAAAATATTAAACAGCGCCGTCTAGCATTTATGTTATTAATCAGATTCCTTCAGCTTTACAAATTTTCTATTATTTAACAAAAGCTCTTTCAAACAACATCAAGTTTATTAAAATCAGTCAAGCATAACCTGAATTAAAGATGTTTTTTCGTAACAAGGTTCTCACTCTCCCCCACCCCTTATTTGAAGAGATAGACTAAAACATTTCAAATAAAAAATATGCAGAATTTGTCGAGGAATCTGATTATAATATTTAATATGCCCCTTAATTGGGTGAATTTTGAAAAATTTTGCTTTTTAAAATTTTAACTGTCAAATACGCCCTCTAGCGGTGGACCTACAATTCTGAAAATAATTTCCAGGCGTTTCTCGATGCCACTTTTATTATAAATTTTTTTTTACCGAACCTGTACTATAATACATTCCTGAGATATGGCCGACGGCCGTTCTTAATTGACCACCCGGTACATAGTAATAAACAAGTATAAATAAGCAAAAATAATAATTAGACTTGAACATCTTGCATGATAAGACTCTCATTTTAGTAGGACTCCAAAAATTTTTTATCACAAAAAGACGTTAACTTGACGATTAGTATTTTTATTATCACACAAATTTTAATTTAGTAAGTCTTTGTGTGCGTTCCTTAACAATTAGTTTTCCTTAGATTTAGAACTAAAACTCAATTTAATTTTTGAACGAAAATCACTAAATCTCGGAGGCACGCACTTTTATTCAGTTTTTTTGTCACCAATGGAAATTCAGTTATAAATTTAATTTCAATACCTTTTACTTCATTTTCTAAATAATTCAACATAATTTTATTTAAATTGATTAACCATTTTAAGATTAATCATTGTACTTGCGCTTCCTTTTCTTGTCCTAAAAAATGTATCACGTACACCATGTACTAAATAGCTGTAAAGTAGGGCAGACAACCACAAATTGACTTTTTTTCATATTAACCAATACCCACATGGGAAAGACCGGTATGGGACGTTTTACCGCGGTCGATTCACCGCAGCCCATTTGTCGTCGCCGGTTCGACGAAGCCGTTTCGCCGTCAGGCCATTTCGCCGCCGGGTCAGTTTGCCGCCACAACAATTTTAATATTTGGATAACATACACATCCATTCTCCGTGCGTATTAAAAAAACATGTTGCTTCTTACATCAATTTTTAATCCTTTTAGAAAGCTATTTTTTAACGCTTATTTTGTACTATTACAAAATTAATGTGGCAACGCTTATTTATTATACTTCTAGAAAAGATGTTTTAACGCCCATGTTTTGTTCTTTTAGAAAATTTCCAAATAAGAATTTATGTATTAGTAATATATTTTTATTTATTACATTACACTGTATTAACAGTAATATTAAAGTAATACTAGATATTATCCGTTATAGCCTACGTAAATTCCTAGTTGTCTAGGTAATCATTTTTGAATTAGCTACATTAATTCCGTTTTCTAATATCTTTTAGTAAACAAGACGTCAAATTAGGTTAATGGAGTCTTGGAATTTTTGTATTAAATTAGAGGGAAAGTTACTGTACCTTATAAAAAATAAACGGTACCATATTAATTTTCTAAAAGAACAAAATAAGCGTTAAAAGATATTTTCCTAAAATGATTAAAAATTGATGTAAGAAGCAATAGACATGCTGTTTTTTTTTAATACGCACAGAGAAAGCTTCGTAATGGGTGCATGTTATTCCAAATATTAAAATTGTTCTGGCGGCAAACTGGCCCGGCGGCGAAACGGCTGGCGGCGAAACAGCAGCTGCGAATCGGCCGCGGCGAAACGTCCTAGACCCGGGAAAGACGTTTCCTAGTTAAGGAGCGGCCGGACGTTATTACGTAAATTCTCGATTATTCTAAATCTGAGTAGAAAAGGGTGTTACAGAGTAGATCAGCCGATTGCTAGAAGCAGTATTCGAAGCATTACTGTTTCTATTGTGCAGAATGCAAGATGTTCAAATCAATGTAAGGGTTTTAATTTATTATTATGTTATTTTTACTTATTTATTACCATGCACTAACTAACACAAACACACCTCCCTTTTTCCTTTTTACATGTTAAAGATCTTGGTTTAAAATTATCTCCCTCTCGTTACGTGAAATATCTGAGCTACCCTACTGTAAACCACCGAGATTTGACAATATACAAACTAGCCCAGTCAATCTCGGTTTTACACGGAAATACGAGGTTTAATGCTAATTTTTTTGCATAGATGTTCCTTATGGTGTACTACGTCCCCCGTGTGCTCCTTCCGGTATAACGAAAAATAGAGCAACGCAAAAATCGGCATTTAATTAAAAAAATATGATTTATAAAAATACTGGTAAAACTTCGCATAGGTTTTAGCTTAGGCAGTCAAAAAATTTTACATTTCTCTTGTTTTGAAATTTAATTGTTTCACTAAGTCTTACATTCCTGTATGTACTTTGAAACTTATTTTCTACCAACACACTACTTTATTTTCATACCTTCAAAGTTTTATGAGCTGCACTGATTACAAATGAACCCCAGTTGTAACATTCAAAGAGCGCGTGGGCTGTTATTGTAGTGAATTTGTATTCACCATCCGCGCTTATTGTTTCAATTGTCTGGAAAACGTATTATATTTTGAAGTCAATAAAATAAAGACACTTTTACATTGGTAACGCACTGCCTTTACTATATTGAACACTCTAGTTATTGTCTTCGTCACCTTCGTCTAAATCGAAAACTTGG
Organism: Vesta saturnalis; assembly: GCA_036346205.1. NCBI lineage: Eukaryota > Metazoa > Arthropoda > Insecta > Coleoptera > Lampyridae > Vesta > Vesta saturnalis. The sequence goes on along the minus strand of JARFJB010002461.1, from coordinate 2,430,095 downwards.
AAACTGTTGCAGTTTCTGCTTTGACAATGAGCACACATTGCCGAACAAGATAAGCCTGACCGCACACAATCACATGAACGAGCACACTCCTTCTTGCAGTCACAGGTAATGAGGTGTAAGAGCATGACAGGTTCCGGAGGCAGAGACATGGGTTGTGGTACAAGAAACCCGTTTTTTCTAGCCAACTCCATAAACATGGATCCAGATCATTTCCAAGCCACTTCTGCACTTAGTAGTAAACCCACAAGAAGTGTAGGCGTGCGGCATCTGAAGTAGGTAGCAAGACTGACAGATCAAAACTTGAAGTAGTCCTCTGTCTCTTTGTTAAACATAAAGTATCTCAGTTCATTCAGTGTTTTACACTTTGTATCGCCATATATAGCTAGAAAATATTTTCAGTTTCAAGGCATTTTTTTCTTTTTCTGAATATGTGGTGTTGTATCGCAACCAGAGAATGCGTGTGCACACAGTATACAGTCTTTCATACTGCCTAAAGCACTACTAATTTCACTTATTGTATACATTTTGTTGGACCCTTTACCGCCGCCTGGTTTGATGAAAACAATGTATAAGAAAGGTTAACACCATGGACAAGAAGTGTAATCTTCACAGTCAGAAGGAGATTTTAAAATACAAGATATTCTCAGCAACAGTTGATGTGGATTAACTTAAATAACATCGTTGTCTCTCACTTTGATTGTACCATGCATAGTTGCTAGAGAGTAACTCTGTTGTTCCTCTTAAGTTTTACTTCCCCAAACGTTTGGCCAATCATGTGACTCATTGCAAGCAGACCTATTGCTTTGGCGGTTCCGGCTTTATTTTTGTGTTCCCGTTGACAAAGGAATTAAACCTCCATTTACGTTGTCTCTGAAAGGGGAATGTGACTATAACCAACACAGTAATTCCTTTAAAACTCTGTCGTCCTTTGATAGACGTGCGTCTTGCAGCTGAACATGTTGTTGAGTCGTTCCAGAGTTTATGTGACACAATTGGTCAAACGCATTTGCAACAACAGAACATGCTGGACGTGCAAGGACAAATTTTGCTAAGTTACTATCGGTGGGGCCCCTTTCTTCAACCAGCATGTCTGTCCAATTTCCACCCCAGAACTTTTCGGTCCGTCGAATCGTAAAAAAATCTAAAGGAACGTATTTGTCCAGCTCTTTCTTATTGACAATCAGTGTTAACTCCTCTATTTATGATCGTAACGGTGTGCATATTTTGCATACTGGAGTTGACGTGAGGAATGAAAGTATGGCAGCATTGCTTTGATGCAAGATAGGTGGAGTGTGAAATCACCAGTACGTTCTGATCTTATGTAAAGACGTATTAGTGAAACTAATCTAAAATAGAGCACCCATAACTTTCCTGTACGACTACGAGTTTCTTCAGTATCACATGCCTTGTCAAATACTATCACTAGCCTTTACAATGGTTTTGAAGAAAAAACATCATCAACTAGAGTATCTTTTGTGAAGAATTCAGTGTGGACTTTTTGGAGTTCAACTAAATCCTCATTTGGTAATTCTTCCGTAACTTCAAGTAGATTAACTCCCAAAGGTAGCTGTGTCAAAAAGTGAGCGCGAACAGCTCTAGCAGAAGGACATCCAGTTAACATATGTAGGATTGAAGATTTTGTATAAATTTTCTTCCAAACCTTTCGGAGGACGCTCCCACTCATTATGTAGCCTATTGCTCCCAACAAAGACATTAAAAGCTGAAAACCACCTAATCTTGCCCTAATATTATCGAGAATACTTTTTGACTCTGAAGAAGAGGCAATGAATTTCTACAGCTTTTGCGTATAGTGGCTGGTCAAATGTGATAAAACAACTTTTTTGGCCATTATTTCTACATTGTTGAGCTTCAATTTGTAGTGTCATATAGATAGTACTCAAGTTGCTTGGATCAAGGTTGATAAAAGTAACTGGGCCAATGTTGCTTTTCACACCATAACCAGAACTCTGAAAGGCTGCCTGCATACAAACATTCCAAGAAGGTCTAGAAGAGAGACTTCTCCAAGAGCCCACCATCCAAGAAACATCAAAGGATTTTCACTTTTGGAATGAGACACTAAGCATAAGTCTTTTATAACTTTTTCTTTCAGACTTGATGTGACAGACTCTGTATCCCAAGAAATCGAATTGAGCCCTTTGCAGCTATTTCTGCAGCTGTTGGAATAGCTAAGACTAGTGAAAGTTTGCTAGACTGAGTAAGAGTTTGGGAGCGGAGTATTGAATACCTCTTATTGCATGAAAGGTGTTTTTACCATCGAATGTCCGGATGTGCACATCTGCGTTGTCATAAAAAAATTGGATATAGTTTTTGAGGAACTTTCTAGCCTATCTTGTACCATAAGAAAATACTTATACCGCTGTACTTCTGTACAGCTTGCTCCGAAACTAAGTCTATTCAAAATATCAAACTTAAGCCTTTAACCCTAACGATTATGAACATACATGCTTAAGCCATGCACTTATAAGTGCATGGCCTATTGCAGTTTTTTTCAGCTCTACATCTTCTACACTGATATCCTTACATTTAACTACAGTATTAAGAAAAACTTGAATAGACTGTGGTATTGAGTTCAATAAAGTTTCTGTTTCTACGCAATCAGGGTGTAATGCAGAGTACTCACTAAATGTGCATACCGAGTCGCGAACGTCTGTCTAATTATTTCAGCAGCAGCCGCAATTACCCTCAATCGTTCTTCTTCTGGATTTGATTTCTTGTCTTCATACCAATTTTCGTGCAGAATCCGATGTGTTGCCAGTTGGAAGCTTATTGTCGTATTGCGGCCAGGGATCTCAGTAAATATTATTTTGTGACCGTAATGGTCAATAAGATTGTTTTTGAGATGTTTTGTAGTGTTTCCGTCCTTCCCTTCTAAACAATTGTCCATAATATCTGAAAACTCTCTTAAACTGTACTGACACTCGTGGTTTCCACTTAAATGATCACATAACTTTAAAAAAGCTTTGTGTTTGTAATCAATATCATCTCACTTTGAAATTTTCTTTATCTTAAGGAACTTCGTTAAACAGTTTTCATGGTAAATGGCGTTAGCAGCAACTAGATCATTGGCTGCATGAACACGGGTGTCAGCTTCTCTGCCCTAATCATCACCGCGCTCGCTAGCATTGTTGAGAATTGTCGTTTTCACTGTGAATGTTTCAACTCGATCAGCCCTATTTCTATACTTTAAACCTACTTTTTGCACTGTTTGAAAATCTACATGTTTTGCATAAAACATACAATGGTTTTTAATATCAAAACCTTGAACTTCCGCAGATCGTGTTCTGTACGAGGCTGATGGTTCACTTGAAACGTCACTGCCAACCTTCATGGATGTGCAATCCATTGCAATGCTTGTTGGTCTAGTGTAATTCCTTCGACAAGCATCATGTACTTTCAGGTTTGTAACCTCGCTAAACTTGTCATGTAGGCCGTCTCCACGTTTTTCACTTGCACTTATGACTCCTACTGCACCTTTGTCAGTTACCTTTACAATTTTAAGGTTTTTGATCACCAGTTAAAGCCATGGACACACAAAAAGTATTCCTGCAATTCCATTGAAAGGAAGTCCATGATGGAAAGGGTACATCTAATCCGAAGTTATTCAAACGTATCACTTGGAAAAGTACCCAATTAGTGAACAAACACATACGAATAAACACAACTATTAATAACACACTAATAACGACTAATTATTAACAAAACGCACTGATGAGTGTAAACAGAACGGACACTCGATCGCAACTACCGCCCTACAGTAGCCAACAGCTATAAGCAGGTGGTTCAATCGGCGCCCTCGCGACGCTCAAGTTGCGACCTATCTGTGAATGATGTCATCGTTAATCTTCTATAAGTTGTATGTTGTTCAAGGACAGTTGCTACACCTTTTACATATTAAAAAATCTAGAAATAAAATAAGATCTAGAACTTACAACATAGTGCTAGCTACAAAAATTTCCTTTTTAAAGCATTTACACGAAAATAATTTATTTGCACCAAAACGAATGAAGATAGCACATTTGTTGTAATAGCCTTTGTCAAAGATCATAATTTTTGAATCTAAATTAGTTTTTTATTTGGTTCTATCTCTTACCGTTCTTGAGTATTGTACGTTTAAGTGAGGTGCGCCCCCTCCCTGTTCTTTTTTATTATACCGGAAGTAGCACACGGGGTACGCTTGGGTACCTCTAGGATATGGTCGAGTGCACTAAACAAACATCTGTGCAAAAAATTAGCTTTATACCTCGTATTTTCGAGTTTGTATGAGTTTTTACCTGATTGACTGGGCTAAAACGTCGTCTGTTAGAAGTTTGTAGTAAACTTTTATTACGGTCGTACACAAACTCAAGTTTAGAGAAAAAACTGAAAGTGCTATGAATGCAGACTAATAATTGACCGGTATTAAAACAGACTAAAATACTGTCAGCAGGTTGATTAACACACCCTATATAAGCAGTGTAAAATTTCCAGCTATAATACCAAATGCTAAATGCTATCACTAGATGCTTTCGTGCTGTTCCTTTCCCCCATAATATGATTCACCTTAAAACCAGCTTAGAAATAATTACCATCTTACAAAACCTTTTATTCATAGCCAGATTTAACTTATCATTCGCTAGGTTTGTGCAACTACCTAAATAAAGATGTAATGTAGCCGCTGCTAAAGAAAACCTAGAAGAAATTGGTAGTCACGCGAATATGAGTTATTAATATGTTTTGAAATTCGGCTGTTGATTCAACAATGAAAGTACCTTTAAAATGAGGTGTCACTTGACAATTTTCAAAAGCTGTCATTTTTAAACTTTCGGCAGTCATTTTTAAGTCAAAAAATGTTTCTTTACTATTATAACAACACACCAAATTGCACGATAAAAGCTGTTACCGTTCAAAAGTTGGAAGAAGAGTGACGGACTTTTGGTCATCACCGTATAACTGATTATCTGTCTGGATAATAGCACGTTTCCTTAAGACCACTGTACAATGATTCATGACTATCCTAAAACACAAGAAATTTGGAAACGATATGTAAATTTACTCAAATGCCCAAATAGCGGTTTGAGAGGCAACTCGCACGATCACACAGTCGCTAACTATTACATAAATGTAGAAAAATTGTTAACTATATATAGCTTTCAGACAAACAGTTTGAAAAATGGTAGTTACTGTGTAATCTTCAGAACATTAACGCTAACAAACTTGGAATGGTATATTTACCCTGTCCCGGTTCAGTAAATTCTACTTATATAAAGAAAATAACCGTGATAAATATTTATAATAGAATGACGTACAGAGATAAATTTAATTAACAGCTAACAATAACAGCACCAGCCAAAATTTTAAACTAATTAACGTACGTTCCTACATTCCTCTGGTGATCAATTAATATTTTGAGTATTTACTGACGTAACTTAATTAGCAAAAAAGTTTAAGGCGCCGAAAAGAAAGTTAAAAACTATAAAAGGCTTTAGGAAATGTAAATCACATCATAAATCTCTCCAAAAAACAAACATTTAGTATAAATAAAACAAAGCTAAAAGTATGAGTTTTATTTACATTTACAATGTGATAAAACTATTTTAGTTAAACATTGTTATCAAGAATTAATCTTTTCAAATAATGCCTATGAATTTTTCCTGTAACTGTCAAAGGCATTTCTTTCAAAAATTTTACACCACCCCTCAACCTATATCTATCATCCACTCTTTCTTCCACGTATTTAATAATTTCTTCTTCACTTACATCTTCCATGCCGTCTTTCAAAGAAATAACACCAAGAGGATGATCACCATCTTCTTCATGTGGTTTTCCGATAACAGCAGCACTTCTTATTTTTGGATGACTTAGAAGAATAGCTTCAACAACTGAGGTGGTACGTGATAGGATTTAAACTTTAACATCTCTTTGATACGATCGACTATATAAAAACAGTGATCGTTATCATAGTATCCAATATCTCCACTTCTTAACCAACCATTCGGATACCACGCTTTCGATGAATCAATGTTATAGTAACCATTCATGACATAATCACTTTTAAAACAAAGCTCGCCTTTTTGATTCGGCCCCAAATTTTCTTTCGTTTCGACGTCAACGACCTAAATTTAACAAAAAATACAATTGATTAACCCATGCAGAACTAACCTTCGCTAAAAAGTCTGAACAGAGAAATCCACTTGATTCTGGTTTTGAATACATTAACGTAACCTCTCTCTTAATAAGTCTGTCAACAGTTAACACTAGTCCGGCACATTCCGTTTGCCCATAACTAAGTATGCAGTTGGTGTGGGGAAACAGCTCACGAATTTTTTGCAGCAGGGGTGCTGCCAACGGTCCACCTCCAATCAAAATATCTCTAAGGTAGGTGTAATTTTTACCTACTGGTCGACCGTGCTTATAAACAGTAATCGAATGGCTTGGTGACAAAAACGTACAGGTAACCTGTTCAAAATCCTGTTTGATATGTGGATGCGTTTTAGATTAATTACCTTAAACTTGTCCAAAATCTTCCAGTGTACATTCGGTTTCGTTGAAGTTACAATTAAGCGACTTCCCCTCGTTAAAATAGTTGCTATTAAAAAAAGTGTAGCAGAAAGCCAGTAGTAGGAAGCGTAACTTAGAGTGGTTTGGAAACAAATTCCTGCTGACCTAAAAGAAAATACTGCACATTCCTTCAGCTTGTCTACAAAATGCTTACGTAAATATATTTCCCTGCCCTAATAAACCATAATGACTAAGGCATATTCCTTTTGGCGTACCAGTAGTACCGCTGCTAAAAAATATTATCGCTGTCTCTTTATTATCACTAACTTCAAACGGAGCAAACCCACTTTCACTATTCGCTGTAACGAAATCTCTAAATTCTGTATATTTATCAGATTCTCCAAATATAACGATTTCCGCGTTAACTTCAGATTGTAAAAGTGCATTTTTGATTAGTCTAAGCGAATTTTCATCAATAAATGCGAATTTTGGTTTTACTTGCTTAAGAAGGTGAACAGTGTCAGATAAGCCCAATGATGGATCAAGACATGCTGGTATTGCACCAAGAAATAAAGCTGCGATAAAAGGTACACAAGTGTTTAGCTGGTTAACACTGCAAATGGTGATTATGTCTTTAGGTTTTATCTTTTTCCTTTGCATTTCTAATGCGGTGTTAATGCATCGTTCTAATAGGTGACCGTATGTGTCTTGTATCCCAGAAATTCCATCAATCTGAAATAGAATAGAATAAATAAGTAATAAAGGTAAAAGTAGATATGGAATAATTATAGAGCGTTATTTCTTTCACAGTACCTTTATTATACAGGGTCCTTCATTTCAGCTCCGTGTGTAGCTTAGTTATGATTTAACTTAAAGTTTTAATACTTTGCACACTTTATCTGTGACCTAGTGAGGAATTTAGGAAAGTGTGATTGATTATACAGGGTAGTCCATAAAAGTGTGACGTCATAATGGCATTTTTTTTTAATTACATACTTTATATTTTTTGCAGATTTAATTGACTTCCATGATTGTCTACTTAACCCTAAAATTGTATAGAAATCGGTTGGATAACATCGACAAAAAAATTAATTGTTAAAAGAAAACTTTACATCACTGGTTCTAAAAATGGTTAAAAATACAAATAGTAGCTCATTTTCAGATAATAAGCCAGAAACACATTAAGTAAGGTTTAGCAATCAAGCTGACTAAATTTGTGGAATCTAAATTTTTTTTTTATGATTGTGGACCTGAACAGGCTAAATTTGGCCTATCGTGCTAGAGCACTTAGAAATACTTAGGAGGATGGATAGAGGAATTATGAATTACCAATAGATGCCTATGAACAGCTACCTTACATTTTCTCATGTCATAAGTGAGCGGAAAACAGGAACTAGGGAGATCATTCCAGAGTTTAGAAACCGTGTAGAAAAATGTGGATTGCACCCGTTTGGTACGACAAGTGAAGATTTGTACTGCATACTGATGATGTGAATGAGCGAACCGAGTGTTCCTCGCAAAGATATCCCGAGATGGTATCAAAGAATATAATTCAGCAGCACAATAGCCGTTGTAATAACGATAATACAACGAAAGAATGAAACCATCCTTCTATGCTCAAGGGGCTGTATGTGAAAGGTTAAAGACGGGTCATTTATAAGCCTAGTCGCTCTCTTTTGAATACGATCAACGATATCGAGAGCGTATTGGGGAGTACCAACCCAGCAGTAACCCAGAGGTGAGGATTATATTCCAGATGAGGCCGAATTTGGGCCTTATACAGCAGAAGGAGTTGTCGAGAGGTAAAGTACTGCTTAGATCTGTACAAAAAGCCTATTTTACGAGCAGCTGTTTTGGTAGCTGACAGAAGATGGTCAAACCATGAGAGATTTGATGATGCAGTCATACCCAACAGAGTAATAGAGTCTGAAAACTTAAGAACTGAGCCGTTGATACTTAAAACAGGAAATAATCGATCTTTTTGGCGGACACAAGGCAACACTGAGTTTTGTTAGCATTAAATTTAACTAGATTATTGCTTCCCCATTCGAGAATACGTTGAATGTCTTTGTTGATTGAATTTGCCATTTCAGCTTTAATTTCTTGATTTGACGTGGATTACCACTATGAGTAGACTGGGATGAACTACAGTGAAGAGTGATATCGTCAGCAAAGCAATGTATGGGGTTAGTTGTTGAAGAAATAAGGTCATTTATGTACAGCAGAAAAAGTGTAGGCGCTATAACGGATCCCTGTGGTGCGCCCGCGTTAACTTCTTTTGAAAAAAAGCCATCAACTACGACACGTATTCGTCTTTTATCAAGGAAACTAGAAACCCAGTTGATGAGCGTATCATTTAATCCAAACGAGGTGAGCTTGGCAACTAAACACTTATGCCAAACTTGGTCAAATGCCTTTGAGATATCTAAAGCGACTACAACTGTTTCACTGGACTGCTCTACTGTATTGTTCCAAACTTGGATCACATATGCAAGAAGATCACCTGTTGAACGACTTTGCCTAAACCCATATAGATGGTCACTAAGAAGTTTGTTAGTTTCAAGGAACGTGAGCAGTTGCTGATTGATGGCTTTTTCCATGATTTTAGACAAAGTGGAAGTGATGGCAATTGGTCGGTAGTTTGAGGGATCGGTCTTATGGCCTTTTTTGGGAATAGGTTGAACATTTGCTAACTTCCATGATGAAGGGAATTCCCCAGAAGACATAGAGATCGTATAGAGTTTAGATAGGACTGGTACTAGTTCGGGGGAACATTTCTTTACGGCGATAGCTGCGATACCGCCTGGGCCAGTCGCCTTATTGAGATCAAGCCTACTAATGATCGATTCCAAGAGCTTGTACCGAAAATGAATTGGTTTCATAGCGTATGAAAAAGAGTTGACTAGGGGCGCATCTTTTCCAGAATCATTTAGAAACGAGTTTGATGCAAACAAATCCATAAAAACATTGGCTTTGTCTACAGAATCAGCAACTACCGATCCGTCAATAGATGTCAGGGGCGGAAATAAAGATGTTCCAAAGTTTTTACTAATGGCTTTAGCTAAAGACCAAAATTACGGCTGCCTAAAGGAGATGTAGCTAGTTCATTGCATTTTCGTTGTTCGAACAACTTTTTAGTTTTAGTGATGACACTTTTGCAGATATTTCTAGCACCAACGTATTCTACATGACTGTCGACCGATTTATTAGATTTCCATTTAATGTAATATTTATTTTTTATAGATATTGCAACAGCACAAACCTTATTGAACCAGGATTGGGAACGTGAATGACCTGTACGGTACAGTTTTTTGGGAATGCATAACTCCATTCCCATGAGGATGACTTCAGATACTGAAAGAGCGATGTCCGAAGAAGAGGACGACTTAAAACAATATTCACGCCATGGAAAGGTTGCAAAGAAATCCCGTAAATTCCTCCATCGAGCTGACTTAAAACACCACAAGGTTCTATCGGTTTTACGAACAACAGTGGAATTAGGTACAGTAGAAATGATTTCTATTAGACAATGGTCGGGAAGACCTAAAGGTGAAAGAACGAAAGTTTTATAAACAAGAAGGTTTGATGTAAGAAAGAGATCTAGAAGATGTGGGGTATGGTTAGGGTTATCAGGGATTCTTGTGAGTTCAGAAATCATTTGTGTGAGATCACATGAAATAGAAAATGTTTCTGCACTATGACCAGCGGGATTTGTAGTAGATGAAAACTGAAGCCAATTAGAGTTATGAACATTGAAATCACCTACAATTGAGATATCGCAAGATGGAAACTGAGACAGGAGATAGTCAACTTTCATACTAAGGTAATCGAAAAAGTCTTGAAGGTTGCTGTCATTAGGAGACCTATAAATGCAACAGTAGAATTTCACAAAATTAGGACCAGAATGTTTAAACCAAATCACGTCAAAATTTTTATTTTCTAAGGAAGAAACCCTCTTGCAAGCAATTCTGTCCTTGATGTAGGCACATACGCCTCCTTTATATCGAAAGTTAGAGTGAAGGTAGTATTGGGTACAGGGTGTTCATAATTTACTGTCAAACTTTTGAAAATTTAAAGATCTTTTTCTTTCTTATTTTAAATATAGCTGCCTGTATAATTTGATGACATTCGATGCGGAGCTAAAAACAAAACTTTTTATAGTATATCCTTATCAAAATTCCTAACGTTTTAAAAGATATACGTCAAAAACTCGTTTTATCAACCATTTCATTAGCAATTTTAATAAAAAACTATAAGGTGGCTGTTAAATCAATCTAATGTCATGAGTGCTATTTTGGCAAGTATTGCATGATATTTGTTACTATTGTAAGATCTCGTTTAAAATGATTTGCTTCTAATTGTGCCTTTTATGATGTATTACAGCAGAGAGGGTCCCAAAAGAACTGTTTTTTGGCGAGTTGGGTTTATGCAGAGCGTTATCCAGAACAAGGGCTTCAGGACAAGCGTAGTCTGCAGAATTTATTGGAGAGATTCACGCAAACGGGAAAAGTAGAATACCTCAAACCAGTTGGAAATAAACGGGTTCAAACAGAAGAAAAGGAATTTGATGTGCTACTAGGTTACGGAAAATCCGTCCATTAGTTAGAAGGTAGTGGCTGATGCAGTAGATGTTAGTGAAACGTGTTCGGTTCCATGCGTATCACATGCAGTTTCACCAAGAAGACTTTGATAAACGTATGGAATTCTGTAATTGGGCATAGGATGAAATAAGGTTCAGTTTTGGCTTTTTCGATAAGGTTTTGTTCACCTTCCATAAAAACGGATTTATTAATCGACATAATTTTCATTACTAGTTGGACCACAACCCAAGGATATTCACGCAGGTCGATAGACAACATAGATGGTCTGTTAATATGTGGGGGGGAATCATTGGAAACCATGTCATTGGTCCGCACTTTTTCAACGGCCATTTAAACGGGGACTGTTTACCTTGAAGCGCCAACCACTCCTGAAGAGATGCAACAAAAAATACAAAATGCATTTCGCAAAATTACACCTGTCGTATTAAGAAGAGTGGCAAGGTCTTTCAATACACGTCTTCGTTTGTGTTTAGAATAAAAGGGAAGACATATTGAACATAAGTGATAATTAAAAAAATAATTTTAGTAATTTTTGTATTAGTTAAGAAACCCAAAATAAGTGTTCTTAATTATGTGTTCAGTTTAGTTTTGGTTTGTTCTTAAGTGTTGAAAAATAAAAATTAATTAAAATAAAGTTGTTTAAAGTTATTTTAAATTAAAATTGCTACAAATGTCAAGCTATACTTGTCAAAATAACCCTCATGACGTTAGACTGATTTAACCGCCACCTTAGTTTTTTATTTTATTAAAATTGCTAATGAAATAGTTGATAAAACGAGTTTTTGACGTGTATACCTTTTAAAGCGTTAGGAATTTTGATAGGGACATGTTTTAAAAGAAAGTTATGTTTTTTAATTCTGCATCGAATGCCATCAAATTATACAGGGTGTTATATTTAAAATAAGACAGAAAAAGATCTTTAAATTCTCAAATGTTTGATAGTAAATTTTGAACACCCTGTATAATTTAGATTCTCCAAATTTGGTCAGCTTGGTTGTTAAACCTTATTTAATGTATTCCTGCCTTATTACCTGAAAACGAGCCACTTTTTGTATTTTTAACCATTTTTAAAGCCTGTAGTGTAAAGCTGATTTTTTTAACATGTTTTTTTGTGGATGTTATCCGACCGATTTCTATAAAATTTTAGGGTTATGTAGACAATCGTGGAAGTCAATTAAAACTACAAAAAAATAAAGAAATATGCCATTATGACGTCACACTTTTTTAGACCACAGTGTATAGTCAATCACATTTTCCTAAAATGCTCCCTAAGTCACAGATAAAATGTGCAAAATATTAAAACTTTAAGTTAAATAATAACTAAGCTACAAAAGACGGGAGTTGAAATGAAGGACCCTGTAGACTTTAAACAAATGTGTTGTGTACAAGAATATACCAATTAAAATTGACTAAATATCATATTAACTTTGTATATTACATTAAAGTAGAAAATTCTTCGTATGCGAGTAGTTGTGGCAAATCGCATAATTTTAAGTATTTGATGATTTCGGATATCGTTCGGTTATCCAAACCTACCGTGAGGTGAACTAGTTACACTCATTATTATAACTTATAATATTAGTCAAGTTGCTTTGGTATGTGTGAATCCTCTAGTCTCATTATATTGTGATGGGTTCTTCGGTGGTGGCAAGTGGAGCTTGTCCTCAACGACCACCAATACAAAAATGAAGACTCGTTTGGAAAATTTTATTTAAAAATAATGTTTTACGGTATGAGTATTTTATTTCGGTGTGGACTCCTGGGCGGTTTGTGGACAGCGGTTGTTCGCTTCAGGGGTTGTAAACGGATTCGGGCGCCACCGAAAGCCCGGATAACGTCCAGGCGGTCTTTAGGTCCAATCTTATAACCGTATACGGTTTGCAAACGACTGCTCCATGTCTCTCAGTAGAGGATAAAATTCAGGGCCTTATCCTGTGGTAGAAGATGTACCTTAAACAAAGTTAAGGCGGACGGACGGCGGATACGGAAGTTGACAAAGTGACAGGTCCCCTTGACAAATAAAATCCTTCACCAGTGATTGATGAAAAATGAATGATTCTTAATGCATACGAGCTCTATTAATTTATTTAAATTTCACTAATTACGATTTAACTAGAAGCGGTGATCAGTAGCAAAGTAATTTTCGTACTACTTGTACCAAAACAAATTAAACGTGTCCTTATAGAGCGAGTATCTACTATTCGATCTGCAGTGAGAACGAAAATAATCATTTGGCCATGGCACTTTCCTACATAGAATATGAAATATTAAAGAAGGGGCAGCTGGAAATTCCAGGTTCTCACAATGAGGTAGCAGAGTAACACGTTGTATTAATTAAAATTAAATCAATTAATAATCTAGTACTTACTTTGACATTCCCAAGTTATGGGTCCCTAAATGAATGATCGGTTGATATACAATTTTCTACAAAAAAATACTTATTCTACAGAATGCTTTAGTTAATAATTACGGACACTTTTATCTAATTATAACTCAAAGTTGAAGTCGATTGCTTCTTGCACATATGTTAACGGCTGAAGTGTATTACTAGAATAGTTTTTTTACACAATGGGAACGAGATTACAGTTCCTATTATAGTTGTTTACCTGGAACGTGCAATAGGAATTATTGCTGGTTTAACTTTAATTAGTTATATCGAAAATGTTATTTAACAATGCAATTTTTCAAGAAATAAATCAATTAATTTATAAGAACGATGTTAATTATTAATTATTTTATTAATTTGAGACTCTCTTAATTATATTTATCAGGTTTCATTTTCTATTTTGAATGGTTTATTTTACTTATCTCTAACTAATATTAATATAAAAGGTTTTAAATGTAATTTTCCTTTTAAAAGGTGCGTTTTAATATAAACTAAATTATTATTTGTCAAGCTTTAATTTCGGGATATCGATAAAATTTATAATTAACGGCAATCTCTTAACTCTTCCTAATTTTGGTTCATCATAAACAATTTTCATTCTGAATAGCTAAACTCTAACATTATATTTATTTGACATTTATGACAAATCACGGTATGATTATTCTAGTACTTAATTTCATTCTTATCAGTATCTAACGGTGAGTACTTAGTTAATGGACGGACCTAATTACGGTTTTTGTTAGCGGCGTAAAAAGGAAAAAACTAATCTTCACAATATTTAGAATTTACATCAGTTCTACATACATAGACAAAATTTACATCGATTGGAGCTTGTAGTTCGACAGCACAGTTGGTTAGCGCGGTACTCTAGCAAAGTACAGGTCGTAGGTTCAAATCCTACTCAAGTTAAACTTTTTATTTATGTATTTAATAAAATTAATAATAATTTTTAGGTATACTTAATTTAATAACAAAAAAAGTTATGATTAAAGTTCATAACTCTAGATTCCGCTACGAACTTCTATTAATAAGGTGCGGTTTATAATTTCAGCATTAAATTCAAATCAAAATAATTTGATAATTATTTCAAAATATTACATTACCGTAAATCAAAACGGTTTGCTGAAACTAAACCACTAGAACTTTACCTTGCAATACGTCCAGGACGATCGAATTAGGTAGTATCCGAAATGATATATTGATATTCACTACAATTAGCATTTATAAAAGTAAATAGATACGATTAGACCTGATTTAGATATAGCCGATATATAAATATTTAGACAGTAACTGTGCGTACATACAGCAATGTACCATTGAACGCACAATACATGAACAATCAATTGCATCTGCTAAATTTTGCTGTTAATTCATTACCTCCTATCTAATATTAAATCTCGCAATTTACATAAACTTGTTTCGTTTGTGCATAGAATTTATTATTTAGTGAATTTTAATTTACAAAATCTATTGGAAGTAGTGCCAAACCTAAGAATATATCGACTACTCGTATGAATAACTTTACCATAGAAATTACCTCAAATCAAAACACAAATCGTAGAAACAGATGCAACGAGGTTGATCGCAACCCCTGAGCATAAATAACATTTCCCCAGCCAGTAGAAAATATCTCAGAGGTCCACAGTAACATAATAATTCGCTATTTAAATTATGAAGCCTTCAGTAACGGAACTAGCGTATCCAGAATGTGAACTATTCTTGCCCCAATTCTATCAATACGTGCAAGAGTGGGCAACACCCAACCAACCTCGGTCCCCAACTTACCTACTTTCTGATCCATTATTGTAATATCCGTGGTATAAGGTCTAAAAGAATAATCTTCATGATGTTCATCAACACCGTAAACAATTACAAAACATTTCTATCAGAAATACAAGTCTCCTCCACAAAAACTGGATTTAATTTTCATTTACCTCTAATCTTGTTGGTCATATTGCAGAAAGATCTATCATTTCATGTTTCATTCTCGTATATAATACAACAAGTGGTAGCAATCTCGCCGGTAATTTTTGTCTGTCAGATCACGAATGGTTGTTGTGACGAAAATGACAACAAGGGTTTTAACTCGAGTGACGTTTTTCTAAAGACAACAACTACGAGAGATGACAAAAATTACCAAAAGCTTCCTACCGCGAGTTGGGTTCAACAAAAGACGATCCAAAGAAAATGCAGTAAAATTGAAGGTTTTTTTTCAAATTGTTTATTGTAATTTTGTTATAAATAATAATTATTATAAATACAGTTTATTGCCCAAATTTTTTTACATTTATTCTCATCTGTATTATCGCCGTAAGAACTTGCTCCTTAATATGGGTAATATTGCCAATGCAGTGTGTGTGCGTGTGTGTAGGTGTGTGTGTGTGTGTGTGAGTGTGTGTGTGTGTGTGTGTGTGTGTGTGTGTGTGTGTGTGTGTCTGTGTGCGTATGCGTGTTCTTGTGCGTGTGCGCGTTCTTGTGCGTGTGCACGTGCGTGTGCGTGTGCGCCTGCGCCTGCGTTTGAGTCTGCGTCAGCGTCTGCGTCTGCGCCTGCGTCTGTGGCTGCGTTTGAGCCTATGTCTGAGCCTGATTCTGCGTCAGCGTCTGCGTCTGCGTGTGCGCGTGTGCGTGTGCGTGTATGTCTGCCTGTGCGGGTGTGTTTGTGCGCGACCGTGCGTGTGCGCGTGTGCGTCTGGATGTGCGGGTGTGTGTGCTTGTGCGTGTGCGTGTGCGTCTGCGTCTGCTGTGCTTGTGTGTGTGTGTGTGTGTGTGCGCGCGCTCGTGCGCGTGCGCGTCTGCGTGCGCGAGTGTGTGTGCGTGCGCGTCTGGGTCTGCGTGAGCGTCTGCGCCTGCGTCTGCGTGTGTGTCTGCGTCTGCATCTGCGTCTGCGTCTGCGTCTGCCTCTGTACGTGTGTGCGTGTATTCGTGTGCTTCAGCGTGTCGTGTGCGTATGCGTGTGCACATGCGTGTGCGTGTGCGTGTGCGTGTGCGTGTAAGAGTGTGTGCGTCTGCGTGCGCGTGCGCGTCTGCGTGTTCGTGTGCTTGTGCGTGTACGTCTGCGTCTGCGCGCGTGTGTGTGTGTGTATTTGTGTGTGTGTGCGTTTGTGTGTGCGCGTGAGTGTGCGTGTGCTTGTGCGTGTACGTGTGGGTGTACGTGTGCGTGTTTTTTTTACTCTTACGTAACAATTTTTATCCTAAATTTCAAATTCAAATCATAAATCAAGAACAAAATTAATAAAACCACGCAAATACCAACGAATATTTATTATTTGGTACACGGGAAAAAGATGTCAATATCGTGTATTGACTCCTCTTGCCCTTAACACTACTTGCAACGTCTAATCAACTTATCAATACGTTCTTGAGGAATTTGATCCCATTCCTCCGCGTTTCTAAGTTGTTGTAGGTTCTGTGGTACAGGATTATCTCCCAAACATGTTCTATTGGGTTTATATCCGGGGACCTCGCTGGCTGTTCCTGGGTTCAAATGGAACTTTTGCAAATGCTGAATAACCATGGCTGCAATGTGAGGTCTCGCATTGTCATGCATCAAAAAAAGGTTGTCACCAATATATGGTGCGAAAGGCACAGCAAGGGCTTTTAAAATGTCTGCCACAGCTGCAGCTGCAGCTGTTAAGGATACACCTTCTACCATGTGAAGCTCTGTGCGCCCCCCCTGATGTCGCCACAGTCCTACTCATTTTTCATCTGGCCGGAGACAAAATCTGGACTCATCAGTGAATAGCAGCTGACTCCATTTCCTCATAAACCAACCTCAGTGATTTTGAGCAAGAGCCTTAAAAGCTACTCTGTGTCGGGAAACCATCTCTGATTCTCTGATCCTTCGTTTGAGGGTTTTTGTGCTTATATTCACCTAACGTACTTGTTGAAGGCTGCCCATGATCTCGGAAGCAGTGGCAGTTCTATTTCTGAGCACATAGCTGTCGATAAATCTGTCGTTGTTACTCTTTTTGACCTTGTCTACAACGTGTATGGTATTGCCCGTCTGCCAATGCCGTCGCACAACACAAAAGCTTACTGGTTTTGAAACATTCAGCATTTCGGCCACTTCTCGATAACTGTATCCACTTTCGATCAAAGTGACAGCTCTGGAAACCCCAACTTCAGTCAGATCGCGCAGCTTCACTAAAAATTACTTATTGACAGTATACATTGACATTAAAAAGGATTATTTGAAAATAAAAATTAAATTTGTCATAAAAACCATTAACACGTCAATTTCACAAAACGATCGGAATACCGGGTGTCCCAACGATAGAGTAAAGTAAGTTTATGCTTAACTAGAATTATTTGTGTAAATATTGTATGGACCATGGGTTAGAGGTAAGAAGTGTGCATTTTTTTAAAATATTGGAAGTTATACAGGGTGTGCCAGAAAAGCAGGACGTGAAAAAGTATGATTTTTTAAATAGAACACCCGTATTTGATTTTAGTTTTAATTCTACGTGTCCATACAAACATATTTTGTCATACAAAAGATTGGCTGAAAGTTTTAGTTCTTGAGATATTCGCGTTTAAAGATTATTAGGTCATTTTCGTGGGGTTGATGAATGGGCAATTGTTCCGTTATCTCACAATAAAAAAAATTGATATTTCGTGTGAAAAATGAGTGATATACTAACGTTTAGACCGAGTAGTATTTCTAATTTTCTCAACAGGGTGTTTGTTATAACCATTCAAATTTGAAAATTCTCAAATTAAAAAAAATCAGTTTTTTTTAATTGCACACCCTATATATTTTTATTTCATTTTATTCCGGATTAAAAAATCTATTATTTTTGTCACATATATCCTATATCTATCTTTGATAGTTTTCGAGTAATTTCGATTTTTTCACACTATTTAAAAAAATTATACTTTTTCACGTCCTGCTTTTCTGGCACACCCTGTATAACTTCCACTATTTTAAAAAAATGCACACTTCTTACCTCTACCCCATGGTCCATACAATATTTACACAAATAATTCTAGTTAAGCATAAACTTACTTTACTCTATCGTTGGGACACCCTGTACAGATAAATAAACGAATGTGTTTGAAACTCTCAAAAACACACTGCATCTTGATTAAATATAAAATATCAACGAATGTGTGTCAAAAAAATTGGCTTGAGCCATTGCTGTTATAAGATTAGCAGTATTTTTTTCGGCGTTCCTCTAAATTTGTCCATGAGTGTAGTATCAGAAGAACGTTATTTCCTAAGGATTGTGGATATCCCACTCAATCAGATTGTATTGATATTCTATTAGCGTTGCGAGAGTAATCAAACCAACAGAAAACTAACCAATTAAGCCATCGATTATACCTTGGAAATCGCATGTAAAGAATGAATTCCACTTAGGTTAATGTTTCTTAAAATTAATAGGAAAGAAAATATGTCTCTTCTCTAGTTTAATGAAAAATGATCGATCCAGTTATCATTGTGGCGTAATCCGTGTTTACTGTTTGTGGGTAGGTACCGGGTGATTCATCATAATGTCCCATATTCATAATTTTCGTATTTAAATAGATAGAAAAAAAGGAAATGGCAAATGTGATCTTCAATTTATTATTAACTGACCGCATTAAAATGTAGGAGGACTGTTTAAAAAAAAGATGCGAGTCGTTTCATACTTTTGTCACCACTGTCAATAAAAGTACCTAATAAACAAGTTTTTATTTTAAAGCAATAATAACTAAACTTTATATTTAAAGACTTCGCAATGTTTTTAGAAGTGTTGTTTATAATGCATTACACTGTTAGAAAAGCAATAAATTTTACAACTTTATATAACGAACAATTACGACGCATACGCGACAGAAAGAGCATATAAAACGTTACACTCTCTGTCTCATATTTGTCGAAAAATTATTGCAATAATCTACCAGATTATATATATATATATATATATATATATATATATATATATATATATGTATATATATATATTTCTACTTCTGCAATGATGTAGAGAACGTGTTGAACGTATGTAAGCCAAACGAAAGAATGATTATATTTAGAGATATAAACGGGTGGGTGGGTATACAGAGAAAAACATACTGAACGCGATCTAGCACAGTTCGGAGACCAAAGTGAGAATGGTGAACGCCTGGTGAACATCTGTGTGGAGAGAAGCCTGTTTGTAACTAATACGTGGCTTAAACATAAAAATGTGCATATGTATACATGACAAAGAGGTGAATCTAAAAGTATGATTAACTTGATAGTGTATGATGTACGACTTAGAAACCTGGTAAGAGACACAAGAGTAATGAGCTGAACGGAGTGTGGATCGGACCACTTTTTGGTTGTATCGAGAGTGCATTTAGGGCAAAAGTGGGTCTGGAGAAGGAAAGAAAACGTAGTGCGAACGTACAGAATTAGGATAAACAAACTAGTAGATAATCGTACGAGACCGAAATACGCAGATGTGGTGAGTAAAGTGTTGAATGTGAATGGAACCATGTGGAATGAACAAATAAGAGACACTGTCGTTGAAAGTGCATAGATAATGCCGTGGGTATGAGGTTTCTGAGAAACGCATGTGGTAAAACGGGAGGGGATAAGGTAAAGAATGAGCGTATAATGACGGAGTGTGGCGAGGAAAAGACAATGATGAATAGATATAAAAGTAGTACATTACGTTGGTTTGGTCGCATTGAGATTAACGAAGCAAATATATGTCATACGCCGTGTAAGACTTGGCTGAATGTAGTAAAATGTATGATAAAAGAAAGAAAGATAAGGAGTTTTAAAAATAAAAGGACATGTCAGAGACAATGTATGAATCTTGCGGAACCTAGGGAGGTATGTAAAGATAGGAGAGCGTGGATAAGTATTGTGAATAAAAAATAAATAGTAGGCGGGGATTGTTTTGTCTACCCCACAAGGGAATGGCGTGAAGGTTATGTTACGTCAAAGGTTATACAATAAGGAAGCTGACATAAAATTTATTGTATTAACGCGGGTAACCTAAAATATATGACGTTTAATTAAAGGTTACATAAATACCGCACTAAACTAATGTTATTAAACAAATAATAGCTTATTCAGGCAATAAATCATAAAAATTTGACAAAATAAACGGCCATAGGAACATGGTTAAATAAACAAAAGGTGATGCGCACAAATTATTAAAATTTTGTTTGAGTGTAACTCTTGGTAAATAATAATACAGACATTATCAAATATGTAATGTGTATTTAAACTGGAATCGTATAAATTAAACAGTAAACTTCAGATATATGCAGTGTTTGTGCATATTGTGAACCGAAGAGATATACCAGATATTCGATATTAACTTCTTTATGTAAGAGACTTATTTTCTTTATGTAATGATGAAAACAATAATCGTGTGCTGATATTGAATACAAATTTTAAAATGTCATTATAACTTTACTTGATTATATAAATAATGCATTTCCATTCACATCTGAGCATATCAATAACTGTTATTGGAAGTAAGTTTTGAGCTTCCTCACGATAAAATTACATATATTAATGTTATGTCATTTGTCAAATTACAAACCGTTCATATTGGATCTAATAGTATATTACGTACCAAGGGAAAAAGGACGTCATTATTCTTCAGACAAAAAGATGGCTCGCTGAGACGCGCAGCGTCGAGGTGAACTATTTCTAGAAGGAATAATAATGACGTTCTTCCATCGAGGTACGTACATTTTATTCACAATCGTTTGGAAAAAATAATAATGAATAGAAATTCGTTGTAATTGCTCATATAATAATAATATCGGTGTTGCGATGCAAATGCTGCAATGTCATTTAAAATCAGTTGACATTTTGAGAGCTATTTAAAAAAAATTTTTTGTAAGCTAATAATGTCTCAAACCGCATTAATAGAACGCAAATTAATTTAATTTTTAAATTTTTTTCCACCCTGGTGGAAACAAACTTCAAACATATTTCCGCCCGGATCGTAACCTTGGTGAGGAAAGGTTTATTTTCAAACTTTTCAAATGCACTCTAATACGCTCATTGCATGTATGATTGTGAATAAATTAGTATTAGCTTACATTAATGCTTTATAGACCTAGCCTACGTGCATAATTATTATAATTTATCATTTTAATAAATTGCAGTATAGATTCCATATTTCAATTTCGTAAAAATTTCCTTTCGACAGAAAATTTAGTAACATATTTTAATTTCTAAGACGATATATTACAAATTAGGCTCTCCATTGTGGATCTTGTAACGTTACAAATTCTCCACCTAACCTGGTGGCGAAGGATTAA
The DNA here is from genome assembly GCA_036346205.1 of Vesta saturnalis. Lineage (NCBI taxonomy): Eukaryota > Metazoa > Arthropoda > Insecta > Coleoptera > Lampyridae > Vesta > Vesta saturnalis. The sequence continues at coordinate 2,408,354 of JARFJB010002461.1, read as the reverse complement.
CACTTTAAGTTTAATTTACTTTCTTTTAACGAGGACATATTATTAAAAATTTGGTACCCATCGTGTGAGCAAAATGTTATCATTTATTGAATCAATACAATTTAGCATTAACATGAGGGGCGTAAATTAGCGAAGCATTTCATTACACTAACGTTTCAATAAGGCAAGTGCGTGGGCAACTTAAATTTTTCCAACAGTTCAATTCTAAGCGTTTTGAAAAAAACGAAACTAAAGCCATACAAAATACAAAACCCTCAATTTCTAAATGAACAACAAAAACAACAACGGCTCTACTCCTGCGAATTTATGCTACGTCGCATTAGGGAACAATTTCCTAAGTAGGATTATACAGACAGAGGAGGGAACTTTTTCCACCAGCGGGGTATAAAATAAACAAGACACCAGGCGCTGGTCAAGTGTAAATCCACCATTTTTGAGATCACTCAAATTTCAAGAACGAATGTACATAAACATGTGGTGAGCCATCTATAACGGAAAGGTTTAGGATCCGTACTTTTTTGAGCGCGCATCAAGTGATCAGGAATATGTCAATTTTTTACATACCACCTTTGATAATTTTCTGAATGACAAACCTCTAAATGTAAGAAGAGATATCGTTTTCCACCAGGATGGAGCTCTACCACATAATGTCCAAGCTGCTAGTAATTATTTAAACCACTATTTTGACGATTGGACTGGAAACATGGGACTATTCAATGGTCATCTAATAGTTCCGATTGATACTACTCGATACTTTTGTATGAGTATAGCTGAAGATTGAAGTTTATGACCTCGATTTAAGCATTAAGGAAGACATTATAATGTCTGTGAGAGATAACATAAACTTTATCTTAATATTACAGACGTCATACAAAAAGCGGCTGACAATCTAAAATAAACGTTTTGGGGTTTGTTTGCAAAACCCAGGCGCCGGCATTAAGCATTTGGTGTAAATATTTATATGAATACTATATTTTACTTTAAAGGGAATAAGTTATAATAAATAATGTAAGTTTTGTCCGTTTCTCCTACTTATTTGTAGATTTTTTATAAGTTAGCGAAAAACAGACTTACCTTATGCTATCGATTTATTTTTAATAATTGTGGACCTGAATAGGCTAAATCTGGCCTATCATGCTAAAGAACTCAGGAACATTTAGGAGGATGAATAGAGGGACACTGAACTGCCAAGAGATGCTTATAAACAGCTACCTTAAATTTTTTCATATCATAAGTAAGAGGAAAGCAGGGATTAGGGAGATCATTTCAGAGTATAGAAGCCGTGTAGAAAAATGTGGATTGCGCCCGTTTGGTACGACAAGTGGAGATTTGTTTTGCATATTGATGATGTGAATGAGCCAACTGAGTATTCCTAGCAACGGTAGCCAGAAATGGCATCAAAGAACGTAATTAATCAGCGCAATAGCCATTGCAATACCGATAATGCAAAGAAAGAACTAAGACAATTCTTCTATGCTCAAGGGACTGTATGTCAGAAGTTAAGCACGGGTTATGTATAAGCCTAATCGCTCTCTTTGGGATACGATCTACGATATCGAGAGCGTATTGGAAGCACCAACCGAGAGGTGAGAATTATATTCTAAATGAGGTCGAATTTGGGTCTTATACAGCAGAAAGAGTTGTTGAGAGGTAAAGTAGTGCTTAGATCTGTACAAAAAGCCTATTATACGAGCAGCTACTTTGGTATCTCACATAAGATGGTCAACCTATGATAAATTTCAAAATACAGTCATTCCCAACAGAGTAATAGGGTCTGAAAACTTAAGATCTGAACCATTCATACTTTCAAAAGGAAATCATCCATCTTTTTGGCGCACACAAGGCAACACAGTGTTGTTAGCATTAAATTCAACTAGATCATTGGTTCCCCAGTCGAGGATACAATGAATGTCTTTGTTGATTAAATTTACCATTTCAGCTTTAATGTCTTGAGTTATAGAAGGTAGATTACCATTATGAACAGACTGAGATGAACTACAATAAAGAGTGCTATCGTCAGCAAAGCAATGGATCGGTTTAGTTGTTGAAGACATAAGGTCCTTTATGTATAGCAGGAAAAGTATAGGCGCTATAACTGATCCTTGTGGCACGCCTGAGTTAATTTTAACTTCTTTTGAAGAACAGACACCAACTACGACACTTATCCGTATTTTATAAAGGAAACTAAAAACCCAGTTAATGAGCGTATCATTTAACCGAACGTGGTGAGTTTGGCAAGTAAACACTTATGCCAAACTTGGTCAAATGCCCTTGAGATAACTAAAGCGACTACAACTGTTTCACAGGGTTGTTGTAGTGTATTATTCCAAACTTGGATCACATATGAAAGATCACCTGTTAAGCGACTCTTCCTAAACCCGTATTGGTGGTCACTAAGGAGTTTGTTAGTTTCAATGAACGAAAACAGTTGTTGATTTTAGACAAAATGGAAGTGATAGCAATTGGTCGGTAGTTTGAGGGATCGGTTTTATCGCCTTGTTTGGGAATATGTTTAATATTTGCTAACTTCCATGGTGAAGGAAATTTCCTAGAAGACTTAGATAGGACTGGTACTAGTCCGGGGCAACATTTCTTTAAGACAGTAGTTGGGATACCGTCTGGGTCGGTGGTCGCCTTGTTGAGATCTACTGATAATGGATTCTAGGAGCTTGTACCGAAAATGAATCGGTTTCATAGCGAGTCATTGAGATACGAATTTGATACAAATAAATCCACAAAAACATTGGCTTTGTCAACAAAATCAACAACTATAGGGGAGAGGAGAAAAAAATAAATAGATAAGTTCAGAATTAAAGCACTGGAGTGATCGGAGTCGGCGTTTGGAAGCAAAGAACTTTGGCATACGCCTCTTATAACGTTCACGTAATTTGAATCGTTGTCTTCACGACTGATAGGTTTTTCGGTGTGCAATTTCTCACATTGTTCAGAGAAGGAAGGTTAAGAGAATTTAGTACGACTAAGATCTTCAGTCGAATTGGATTTTCCTAATATAACATCATACAGAACATGTTCTTTGTAACGGGAGCTTTAGAAAAATCAAAATTCTGCGCTAAAGTATACGAGATTAGATATTTATATATTATTTTTCTGGATAAAGAAGCGGTTATTGGTTATTTGTATTTGAATGTAATTAATATTAACATGAAAAGCTTGAGTGTTTCAATAAGTTATCTATGTATTCAATGTGAAAATATTTAAAATACGTGGCTTTAATGTGGTGGAAGGGAATGAAACAGTCGCACACAGTGAGCGATCAAAAACAATCGCGGTAAGAAAGCGAACAGAAAGGGCCGCGTAAAAATAAGCGATCAGAATTCGCAAAGTAAACGACATTGTATAGTCACGCTGCCCAATAAGGTATTAAAATTACAAATAAGAATGAATTAACGGTGATAGGGATGAAGGAGATAATTACCTTCCTTACTAAAATAATAAAAAGTGACGTAATCAATTGTGTTTAAATAGTGAACAATAAATATAATAGATAGTAATCGACCCAAATTGGTAAATCGAAATATAAAGGACAATAACTTGAATTTATTGATGTGTAAAAAGGAGCATTCTCGGTTTGTAAATAACGGCTATTTGCAGTTAAAACTGAACGATTGAGTAAAAACTGTGTAAATATATCGAACAATATTTACTATAATCATTAATTGATGGAAGAAAATAGAAGCGTATTCAACTACACAAACGTATAAGAAAATATAAGGACAACACTAGAGAAACAGTTCCAGAGTGCCGGTAGGTGGCATCATCGGAAGAGCAGGCTCTAACCTATCTGAGGCCCCTTTATCGGTGAAAGAAACGCCAGCATTACACCATCAGTTTTGTAACGAAAATAATTAAGAACTTTTTTTGTTTGTACTAATTAGTAAAACTTTTTTGTGTGTTTGACTTCTCGGAACTTTACATTTGACTATCACGATGTATTATAAACAACATATTGATCCATTTTCGTTTAGATTTGGAATTTAATTAGATGAGGATAACGTTTGATTTACTTTTATTGCTAAAGATTATTAATATTACAAGTTTAAGCAATTATTGAATATATAAATGCAGAAAGAGGCAACTCAATAGCAATCCAGACAAATAAATAAATCGAAATAAGCATAATTTTGGTCAATGATAACAGAAATCGTTTCTTTATATTAACTTGAGCTAGCCGTCGCAATTAATTAGGAAAAGGAGTTAGTAAACATAAAGCTTAAAATTCATTTACGCAAACCGAAATTAATTAGCAAGCAAAGTAAAAATTAACTAGTAAATGATATCTTTATAAATTGAACCCATTCAGTTTTAATAAAATGCAATACAAAATAATCATCTCGGGTATTAAATTTTATTCAGAAATGTTGGAATTATAAAAAAGTTTAAAAGAACTTAAATCGAATTCTTTGGAGTGGGTTAAATAAACAAAAATAGTATCTAAGGGTACTATGCCCGTTGCATCTTGCCCACAAATGGAAAAGTAAGGACTAAAGATGTACCGATATGAGCCAGATTCTTAACTCAATTTTGATGGTATTTTTGACATAAGTACTAATAATGGTTTCTAAAACCCCGTTTATTCTTTCAGCGGTTTACGCGGATTTTTAGATTCGCTCGAGGGAAAATTATTTTTACTCTTAACAACTACACTACAACTTAAAAAGATGCGCTCTTTTATAAATCAGTTATATAAAGTAAATGGACTAACCTGCGCAATCATGTGCCTATTTCTGGACATGCACTGGAAAAATGTATATCCCAAACCCTTAGGTTCAGGTATAAATCCAGTTTTTTTGCCGCTTACTATATTAATTTCTTCTTTATTGGAATTAACATATTGCCCTAAATAAGAATAAGTATTTTTTTATAAATAATAGTCTAATATAATAACAACTTCACCTTTTGACGATGACATGGTTACTATGTAGTGAGCCACCTTACGTAGCAAAAGTGTTTAATGGTATTAGAAGTAATTTCACAATTTGCTTATATTAAATAGCGCAAATCCTCATAAGCGAAATTGTTCGTGCTGATAATTCTTCATGATTATTATTTATTACACAATAATGATAATAATAATCATTATTCAATTTTGCTGTACATTTAAGGTGACATTATCGGTTATCCTTAATTGTTAGTAATTCCTAAGCTATTTGTTTATTTTTTTAGTATCTAAGGTTAATTAGATTTATTTAATGTTTTAAACGAACACTTCTTTTTAAATAAAGTTACATTTTTCCATACACCATTTTCTGAAAGGGAATGGACAAACAGAACTACGATGTTGAAGCTCTTAGACATACGCACTAAAAGCAGAAATCCTAATTGGCACGTTCCAAATGAGCCTGGAATTTGTAACTGAAAAAATCCAAAACGAGCTTAGCTAACCCGACTTTATGGTTGTAGGGCGTAGTAAAAGATTTAGCGACGTTTATAGGTTTCGTCAAAATCGAGTTAATGAATGTGGCTACCGCCACTTCTTGTAAACGGGTAAAACGTACGTTAATACGAGGCGTGAGCACTGGTAAGACTTGAAAAGACCTGGGCACTCACCTTGTATCAACCGCTTCTGGGAATATTCATAATGGAATCCAAATCTCCTCAATAAATTAGGAGTGTTCCTCATATTACATTTCACTCAAATGCTCTGAGAGTTGGATTAATTCAACGAGCAAGAAAGTCAATCACAAATCCATTTTCTTTCCCTACTCTGAATAATTATTATGCATTATTCACAGTATTGTAAGCTTTTAAAATAAACACTCAACACATGACCCTTGTACTTACGTATCTGGTTTGCATCAAGCGTCGAAAGGTTGGATCTCCATTTGCATGTATCACACAATAAAAAAAACAGTTCTACATAACAAGTAACTATTGGTTTCAAATAGATTTCATAATATTCAGTAAGTTCCTTTCCATTAAATTTCTTAGTTAATGTTACAGTTAAGATTAAAGGCATACAACTCTCAGGGCCTTCGGTAGACTGGTGCAACCGATGCCCCTGCACCGGGCGGCAAATTTTAGGAGCGGTGTTTTGACTGTCAGTATGGATATTTTTTGAGACATTTTATTTAGAAATGTATGTAAGATAAAACACTTTCTATCAAATTTTCTTAAACTAAAAAAAACACGTAGGCATACTATGGATACATGGCAGTTGAAAAATAACTGATTTATATAGAATGTAATAGAAACAAAATAAAAGGTATTAGAAAGGTTATAGGATAAGTCCAAATTAGAATTTAATTTCATTCAGTAATTGGTGATACATCTTCATTACCAGCCTATTACTAACGAGCTAGCTGTTGTATAATGCCATAATTATTGTTTCAGAGTTCGTTTAATGTATGTTACGTTCTTTAATAGGAGATGTTACTCACTCATAGTACCTATAGTACTATTATTACTGTTCAATGTAAACAATACTTAGTACCTAAATATACACAATTTAGCTATCTTATGCTTAGCCTCCTATCTTTCTAATATAAAAAATGTTGAAATTTTTCATTCTGGAGAGACTTTTATTGTCAGGGAGGGGCGGCTAGTTACGTTTTAATACCGGACGACAAAACTGCTAGCGCCGGCCCTGCAACTTTTAAAGCACCCGTTTACTCTTCACAATAATAAAAAAAATTTGATTATTACCAGTACATTTACTTTTTTTAAATATGCTTTACAAGAAATAATAGAGGATAGACTACATATAATTCTAATGACTTGTTTTTGAAATTTCAGAATTGAGCAGGCCCCTAATTTGCAATACCGTTAGAGTGGAGTTAGTATAGTATAGTAATAGCAACGTATTTTGATTACAAACAGTTTTAAAGAAAATTATTGAATAACAGCGTTTTCTCAATTTTACGCGGATTTCATTAATATATATTGACCAACACAGATCAAAGATAAATGCTGGACCGAATATTGCAGTATTGCAGTAAATGCAGAATGCGAATGTTTACACTGAATTAAAGTTGCTTCGTCAGTGTCATTAATCAAGTTACGGTCGTTACACCATTAACATAACTTATCATATTCTTTTTTTTTGCCTAAGAATGGAAGCATGTGAATTATTTGACTGTAATAGACTATTTTTGTTATCAGCATCACAAGTGACAGATATGTCACTGTCTTGTTCTAATAAGCAAGCTGCTAGATCATTAATAAATATTAGAAATAAAGCTGGTTCTAGAATGCTATTAATTCATAAATTTCTTTGTAAGCGACTGAAAGCGTACAACCATAAACAAATTGCGGATCTTCAGATTGATTATCGGAACGTATTTCGTACCAATTCAGTGTGCCCGCCTAAAATCTTAAGGTGTAATTTATGTTAATTTTACCTTATGTAATACTTACGTACCTTTCCTTTTAGCATCAAATTTTCTTTTCTGTATTTCTGCAATCGCGGCTACTTGTGCACTATAGAAGTTGTATTACTACTGGATTTAAACCGTGCTTGTTCGAAATTGGTTTAACTAGGCAGAGAACTTAAATTTACATCCAATCGTTGGACGTTCTACTACTACTACATCACAGTAGAGTAACACTATCTACGTTACCAAAGGTCAGAACGTTTATTATTTTTCGCATGGACTAAATTACTATATTCCCGCGGTACGTGTTAGGAGCCGTGCATCTGCTCTACAACAGTTTAAGTAACGTGCTACTCTCTAGAAATTGAAGCCTTTGAATCACTTAATACAGTATACTTTACTTACCTATTAATAAACTTCACACACGGGTAAAATTACACACTGCTAGAAGTTACTGTTGCTGCATGAATCTACCTAATTATTGGTCTGATCTGTACTTAAGTGATCTTTAGAACGTTTACTTTATAAATTCCTAATACTATTGGGTAAACTGTGGACACACGTATTCACTTCAAGATAGCCTCCATTTTCTATAACGAACAGTAGGTCAACTGTGCACAAACCTGTTTGATTACCGAGTTGAGCGGCAGTGGCTGCTTCGCATTAGTTTCATTAAATTTTAGTTGGGTTCGTTCCTTTCTTTTTAATTAAATTCGCGGTTTAACTACAACTCTATTTAACTTTTACGTACATTCCAATATACCTGTTTACTTGTAAATAGAAAACCTATTTACCTCAATTATTGGCTTATTATTTTGGACTATTATATATGCATTTTCTCTGTTCAAAGCCTAGTCGTCATTCGCTATCAGTTTCGGCTTGGCTCTCCGAAGTTGTATCGGAACAGCTATAACTAATGGTTGGACAACCTTAAAACCCTTTAGATGTCTCACCACTCCGACATGGATTTTCACCATTTTTAATACATTTCCCCCAGAATTCACCATCAATTCTTTGTAGCGGTTCCATCAATATCTCCTTAGCGTGATCATCATCGAATTTGGCATTGTATCGACTTACATTTTTATTACAATGTTTCTCGCAGTTTCCCCAGACCAGTTCAATAGGGTTAATCTGGCGATGATATGGCGGCAATCATAAAACCCTGTGTCTGCGCTTATTGGCAATTTCATCGTTTTGGCTTTACATTTCCCGAAACTAATTGTAATATTTCTTTTGGAACATGGTAGAATCGTAGGAAATACTGTGCTTTAGTAAGTAATGATATATTTCTTCCTTCTTGAATGAGGTATTTGTAATTTTTCCAAGAACTTTTGAGTGATAACTACCATTGTCCATTACCATAAACGATGTCTCTTTTAAGTTGGGAATGAAACTGCTTTCAAATCATTTTGTGAACAGTTCTACACATATAGGACCATGGTAGTCGGAACTTTGCAATTTTGTAAAAAAGAAAAGTGAAACATCGGGAATAAAGCCATTTTCGTTACCTACATACAGCACTCTAACTCTCAAACAATAAAAACCGTTAAGGAATTTTGTCTAAAAAATTATTGTGACAAACCTTTTTCCCTCGCCCATTGGTCTCTCCTTCGTGCTTTCCTGGTGCGAACCCCGACTGAATATCGACGTTCCATCTAACAAAACGGAATTGCAAAGTCCTTCCTCTTCATTTTGTTAGTATTCTCTTAAGAAGCGTGCACGATTAGCGACTATGGGGTTATTTAAGAAAACCTGCACTATCATTATCAAATTTAAAGGATAAGCCAGTGGAATATAAAAGATGCTTTAAACTGGATTTACTAAATTAAGAAATTTAACTTTCGGCTAATCCTTTTGTAGTAATATGAATGTTATATGAATACCTAGGAAATCAACTGGGTCTGGGTGTCGGTATCTCTTTCGGTCTGTGTATGTGGGTGTGGATGACAATGTGGGTGTTTGTGCGTGTGTACATGTGTGTGTTTGCTTATGCGAATGTACGTTGTGCGTGTGTGCGTGTGTGCGTGTGTGCGTGTGTGCGTGTGTGCGTGTGTGCGTGTGTGCGTGTGTGCGTGTGTGCGTGTGTGCGTGTGTGCGTGTGCGTGTGTGCGTGTGTGCGTGTGTGCGTGTGTGCGTGTGCGTGTGTGCGTGTGTGCGTGTGTGCGTGTGCGTGTGCGTGTGCGTGTGTGTGTATGTGTGTGTGTGTGTGTGTGTGTGTGTGTGTGTGTGTGTGTGTGTGTGTGTGTGTGTATGTGTTTGTATATGTGTGTATTGTAAACCCCTTATTTATTATAAAGGTTTTTTACTTGTTTATTACTTAATAGCTTATGCTGTGCCCGGTGATAGGTAGTAATCGAGTACGGGAGCGTGTTCATAGATTGATTGACAACTACAAGATCAACACACAACAACCTAATTTGTTTCCTAGAAAAGTGTAATTCTAAATAGTCTACTTAAGATACGATAATTTTCTTAAAACCAACAACATATTTTAACAATGCATAGCTTTTATTACACAGAATAATGATATTTACTGTGGCTTCTGGATCACCAACAACCAACAGCTGGAGAAGCTGTCTTCTAGGTCTTTCTTTTCCGGAGTTAGGCAGGTTTTAGTCGCTGCTGAAGGCTCTGCGATTCAATATATGCGGATCATTAATGATGGTGCGTATGTGGTTCGCTGTAAAATACAAATTTCCTTTTGTTTTACTTGATTATTTTACGGGATATCTTTCCACGATCTTTTTTCTATAATTTCTCTTGTTTTCTGCGGGCTTTCGCACCAGAGAAGTGTTAGTGTAATTGTGTTCTGCGGGGATTTCGCACCAGAGAAGTGTTAGTGTTTGTGTTAGATGGTATTTACATGCAGGATTGCTTTTGATCCACTACTGGCGGAAAATAAAACTTTATCACTGGAAACTGTTAGGATAATATTAAAGAAAATGTATAACTTACCTCAGAATGAGTCGGCGGATATAAGTAAGATAACTTAGGCTGATAAGTAGGCGGTGAAGATCTTCAGGACAGATGCAGTCAGGTAAGATAAGTACTTGAGGACGGCTGCAGAAAGATAACATGAGTACTTCGGGACGGCGGCAGTAAGATAATTAATTTCGCGTCGCGGTTCCCCTTATATAGCCCGCGGGCTTCCGAAGTTGGCTAAACAAAAAATTCATGCTCTGTCGGGATTGGATGAAAATTTGAGATGGTCGAAGAATAAAGTTTTTTACATTTTGTCCTAAAAATGAAAAGTGATAGAATAATCAAATTCTATGGAAATATGAAATAGAAGATAAAATGTATATCATTACGTGTAGGAACAGGGAAATTTATCTTAGAGAAAGTATCTAGTAGACTGCTGTCACTTATTAGGTCGTTTTTAATATTGCTTTGTTTGACATTATTCAGTAGTTTGAATAGAATATTTTACGATTAATTCAATCAAAAATGTGTTATCTGATCTGTTTAATTGTGCAGTAATAAAAGCTTTAATTAAATCTATAAGAACAATAATGGATAATTTTACTAACGCAGCACGTTTACCAGCCTTCATTAAAGGCTACATCAATCTGGGAGTTTGAAAAAAAGAAGTTTTGATACCGTCCGACAACACGAGAAGTTGCTGTCCTAAAATTATTGAAGCGCAACCTGAGACACGTATCAGGAAATTGCAGAGGAATTAAATACTGATGCGTCAACTATATGGAGGATATTAAAGGAACAACAGTTATATCCTCACCATGTACAAAGGGTTCAAGCACTCTTACCAAGAGATTTCGAACCGAGAATGATAATCCTATTATTTTTGTTCAAAAATTCTCTTTTCGGAGGAAGCTAGTTTCCCAAGAGATACAATTCAAAACAACATGTATACGCAGAAGATAATCCACATTCACCAACAAAATCTAGACATCAATATCAGTTTTCCATTAACATTTGGATAGGAATTTTCGGTGAACATTTAATGGGCCACATTTATTAACTTATAGAAGAGGAATTGCCTTTTCTACTAAAGCATTTACCCATGGAAACTACAAGATTCATGTATTACATTCATGATGGTGCGCAGCACATTTCAGCTTAAATGTGCGAAGGTATTAATTAGATCTTACCCATGAAAACCGCTGGACAGGAAGAGGCGCGCCTCATATTTGGCCGCCTCGATCCCCAGCTTTAAACTCTTTGGATTTGTATATCTGGGGATTGCTGAAAGAATTAGTTTACACTACACCAGTACAGGATATCCAAGACCTGAGAAATCGCATAATTGCATCATGTAACGTTATAAGAAATAATCCTGGCATATTCCAGCGTATTAGGGACTCAATTATGCGTGTGATAAATGCATGTATTAAATCACAAGGCAGGCGTTTTCAACACTTGCTATCAAAAATTTTTAGTCGTTTCTGTGTAGGACGTTGTTTTTATTTCAGTTGCAATGTTTAAATAATATTTCTTTAAGAACGATTTCATTCATAGTTTATACGTTAATAGAGGATAGCTTAGTTTCAAAAATGTTTCTTAATAAATTGTTTTTAAAATGTGATTGTTCAGAAGAAAATTTAACAAAATTAGTACAACATAAAAGAGCCAATTTATAAAGTAAATTTCCCGTCCCGACATGTAATGAATTATGTTTAATTTTTTTATTTCAAATGGGTAAGTTTTATAAAAAATACAGGAGATGAAAAAGTGTCTAAGCAAAACAGACTATCCAAATTTATTTTCTTTCACGACGTTACGTAAGTTTTTATTTAAATTTAGTTAACAAGAATAATAGAGGTAGTCTATTTCAACCCTTTCCACTCATTCAAAAAATATGCAGAAAGTGTGTTTAATAGTAATATTTCCGTAGAATTTCATGATTGTATCACTTTTCTCTTCTAAGATAAAAAATAGAAACATTATTTTTCTACTATCACTCTGTACCGCGATATCTCCCTAATGGTTGACTCTTAACCGAAGATTTATATAACAAACTACCCTTTGTTTTAAACAAGGAATCACAACTCTTAAGTTTCTTGTTTTATATATATATATATATATATATATATATATATATATATATATATATATATATATATATATATATATATATACAGGGTGACAAAAAAAATTTAATTGTTGAAGTGTTATGTCATTGTTTTTGCAAATAAATTACTTTGGCGCTTTTGGATAATTTGCATGTATCGGATGCATTTTTCTCGTAAACCGTTGGTCCTAGCGACTTCAATAAGGTACACTTTTCTGAAGCAGAAAAGATGGGAAAACAAATTTTCCAGTCTAAAATGACATGCAGTGTAAAGCAAAAAAGTTAGGACCGATTCAAACAAGATGGAAACCTGTATGTGGCGCCCTCTATCAGTAATGAAAGAACCAAGGTCATATTTGAATTCTGCGTGATAAAAAACCCCTGCATACAAAATTTTGTCCGCTTATTAGATCATTGTGAAAAGATATTAAAAAGAAAAACAAAAAAATAATTAAACTTTAACACCCTATGTCTTTTAAACGAAGGCGTTGCGGACCTAAGTTCATAGGAACTTTTTCTTATTTTAGTGTTCTCTATCGAGTGGCACAATGCATGGCACTTTTTCTGTCACCCATATGTATATATATATATATATATATATATATATATATATATATATATATATATATATATATATATATATATATATATATATATATATATATATATATATATATATATATATATATACAGGGACCACCATAAAGTTGGACACATATGGAAAAAATTCTTATTATTGAAATTTCTGAAGAACTATATTGACGGTTCGTTTCTGCATGTCTGACAACCAAAAAATTCATTGTGACATTTGTGTTAAGAAAATGTATTTAGAATGGAACTAAGACGCCATATACCAATTTTCAACCAAATCAGAAAAAAAAATAAAATACCATTTATCTCTGCTTTTATTGCGAAACATCATAAAATCTTGTTTTACCTGGAAATAGTTTTAATAACATAAATTACATCATTTTAGGTATTTTAAACTATGAGGAGCACTTTGAAGAGCAATAATTTACATCCTTATAAGCCGAAATATTTGATTTTTCCAAAGCCAACTTATTAAATTCAAAAATATCGCTAATTTCAAATGTACTAACCAACATTAAATTTAATAAGGATAAATAATGTGTCTATTTTACAAATATTTGATTAATTTTGACCTAAAATGATGTAATTTATGTTATTAAAAGTATTTCCAGGTAAAACAAGAATAAACAAGAAGGATCTTTCGTAATAAAAGAAGATGGGAATAAATGGTACTTTTTATTTTTTTTCTGATTTGATTGAAAATTGGTATATGGGGTCTTTGTTGCATTCTCTTCTTCATTTCCTTAATACAATTTTTCGATATCTTGTCAATTTGACACATTTTTCGGCATCACGGTTAACATTTTTCAAAATTCCCGCCAAATCTGTGGTATTTTTCCCATGTGTCCAACTTTATGGCGGTCCCTGTATATACTATATATATATATATATATATATATATATATATATATATATATATATATATATATATATACAGGGTGTTTCATTAAGGCTGGCCACCGGCCATATTTCAGAAACTAGTGGACATAAAAAGTGGAGAAAAAATTCATTATAAAAGTCGCCACGAGAAAATCCTGGAAATTATTTTTAAGTTCCGTAATTCATCGCAAGGGGCGCAATTGAAAATTAAAAATAAAATTATAAATTTCTCCGAAAATTCCCACATTAAGGCATACCTTTGGTAACATCGTTAGAAAGCTTAGACAATTCTGCATCATTTTGGTCTAAGGCTCATTGGCGTACCGACCTTAATAAGAGTGGGGAAGCTATTGAATGTGTAATCATTTAAATCGCTGTTATTTTTAAACGACTTATCCGATTGTAGTAAACCTAGGCTTGTTTAGAAGAAAAGGTAAGTACTTTTAACTGTCGCATCCATTGGTACGCGGTAGCTCATAATAAAATTGTTAGAGGGCGCAATTTGTAATAATACCAGTTTTTTGATTTTATTCAGAAAAATTAAATCATACGGTATAATTATGACATCATAAGCGGAAAGTAGCTTAAATTTGTAACAAAAACGTAAATAACGCAATTTGATATCTTTATTTGTTCCAGAGTTATGGCGAAAAGAAGACTTTTAACCGTTTAATTTAATAATTGATTGTTGCTATGGTTTCTTAAGGTGTATAGGTTGGATTAGTAATGAGGAATCTGCATTTATCATAGTCTGTGCCTCCCTTCACACTCTATCTAGGCTTAGGACTAGTCCAAACTAAGCAAATTGCAAAATTTGGAGCGTGTTTAGAGGCCAACGGGCCATAACAACGATATCAAAGTAATGATTGATTTTTGTTTAAGAAACTTTTTAATAGAATGGTAAAAAATCATGAACAACTGTTAAAAAACAAGTGAAAAGCTATAAATGTTCAAATTGACGGCCGTTTTGTAAAATACAACTATTAATTCTTCTTCTTGTACTGGAAACAGCTGTTTCGATTTCGTCTCGTGGAATCGAATTTATTGCAATTTCAATTCGGTGAATCATGTCCTCTCGGGTGGTTGGTCTCGTTTCGTAAACAATATCTTTTATTCTTCCCCACAAGTAGAAATCTAATACAGTTAAATCCGGGGATCTAGGTGGCCACGGAAACAAACTACCCCTTCCCATCCAGCGATTTGAGTATCTAACATTTAAGAAATCACGGACTCTTCGGGAATAGTGTGAAGGACATCCATCATGTTGATACCACAGGGATGCTCTCACGTCAAAGGGAATGTCTTCTAAAACATTGGGCAAGTCATTTTGTAAAAAGTTTAAATAAGATTCACCATTTAGGTGTCCATGAAAAACAAATGGTCCGATAATTTTGTCACCTAAAACACCACACCACAAATTTACACTCCATCTGTTTTGGTGATCCTCTTCGCGCATCCAGTGAGGATTTGTTTGCGACCAATAATGCATACTGTGCAAATTAACTCTGCCGCAGGTAGTAAAAGTAGCCTCATCGGTCCATAAAACTTTGGAAAGGAATCGAAGATTTTCACTACACATGTCTCTCAGCCAATAGCAACAGTCGAGCCGCCTGTCAAAATCAGTGTCTTATAAAGCCTGGTGTAAAACTAGATGATAAGGATGCAGCTTAAAATCCCGTAAAATTCTGAACACAGAAGCAACACTTACACCTAGTTCTGTGGAAATCTCCCTGATGCTTACGTGAGGCTCCGATTCTACGTACGCAAGAACATTAATACTATTGTCTTCATTTCTTATGCGACGTCTTCTGACAGGAAGTGGAATACGTCATACATTTCCTGTTTGTCTTAAACGTGTTGCCATTCGCCGAAACACTTTTCTAGTGTAGTGCCTTCGATCAGGATATCTGATAGCGTATTGTCGTTCCGCAATAGTTGCATTTTGAAAACATTCATAATACACGGCAAGCATGTCGTAAGCCTCGGCATTGGTATACGACATTTTTGAAGGATAGCACTAATTTCTGATAAGGTACAATGAAACCCAAAACTAATGAAGGAAAAATTTTTACAACACAACATCAATCAAAATTAAGTAAGTTGACAACTTTTCAATTTATTTACCTCCATGGAAACGAGCCGACTTTGTTCCGCAGCAAATTAGATTATTATTTTAAAAACACCACATTAGAATTATGCCTTAGAAGTTTTATATGATGTTATAAACGTACAGAAGAAGAATTAATAGTTGTTTTTACAAAACGGCCGTCAATTTGAACATTTATAGATTTTCACTAGTTTTTAACAGTTGTTCATGATTTTGTACCATTCTATTGAAAAGTTTCTTAAACAAAAATCAATCATTACTTTGATATCGTTGTTATGGCCCGTTGGCCTCTAAACACGCTCCAAATTTTGCAATTTGCTTAGTTTGGACTAGTCCTAAGCCTAGATAGAGTGTGAAGGAGGCACAGACTATGATAAATGCAGATTCCTCATTACTAATCCAACCTATACACCTTAAGAAACCATAGCAACAATCAATTATTAAATTAAACGGTTAAAAGTCTTCTTTTCGCCATAACTCTGGAACAAATAAAGATATCAAATTGCGTTATTTACGTTTTTGTTACAAATTTAAGCTACTTTCCGCTTATGATGTCATAATTATACCGTATGATTTAATTTTTCTGAATAAAATCAAAAACTGGTATTATTACAAATTGCGCCCTCTAACAATTTTATTATGAGCTACCGCGTACCAATGGATGCGACAGTTAAAAGTACTTACCTTTTTCTTCTAAACAAGCCTAGGTTTACTACAATCGGATAAGTCGTTTAAAAATAACAGCGATTTAAATGATTACACATTCAATAGCTTCCCCCACTCTTATTAAGGTCGGTACGCCAATGAGCCTTAGACCAAAATGATGCAGAATTGTCTAAGCTTTCTAACGATTTTACCAAAGGTATGCCTTAATGTGGGAATTTTCGGAGAAATTTATAATTTTATTTTTTAATTTTCAATTGCGCCCCCTTGCGATGAATTACGGAACTTAAAAATAATTTCCAGGATTTTCTCGTGGCGACTTTTATAATGAATTTTTTTTCTCCACTTTTTATGTCCACTAGTTTCTGAAATATGGCCGGTGACCAGCCTTAATGAAACACCCTGTATATATATATATATATATATATATATATATATATATATATATATACGGTGTGGTGATAAAGTAAGGTACAAAATTTATAATTGCGTTATTTAGCGTTTCCAAGCAAAATGCTCGGACAGGTCAATTTTACTTTTTAATTAGCCACCTTATGACGTCATGAATTTTTGCACAATGACGTCATCATTGGTTTTTTTTCAATGACAACCCCAATTTTTTTGCTGCTTTTTATTAGATGGTCCAGCTACTTAAATTATGGTGTAAAAAAATTGGTATCTTAGATAACCATTTTTTTGAGAAAATAACACATTTACCGTAAGAAATAAAAATGTAACTTTAATGGAAGAAAATCATAATTAAACCTCAAAAACAAACGAAATTTATCGCAAATGTTCAAATTGCGCTCCTTTAACAATTTGGCACTGACCGATACAAGTGTGTGTTGACGAATGTTTTCAGAAATTGTTGTTATCAGATTAGATTGTTACCACATTTAAAATTGTAGAAATTAAGTCACTTATTTCAATTTATTATTTAGGATATGTACTGCCCTCTAGTGGTAGTTTAGCGGAAGCAACACAGACCTTTAAGTACACGGTTTTGAACCGACAGGAAAACTGTAGAAATCCCCTAGGTGGCGCTACTTTGCCAATTTAAATCTTCAAATGTAAATTTTTAATACAGCAACTCCACCTCAACTAATATTGAGATAAGTATGGTACAAGTGGAATATTCAATCTTTCTCCACAGGTAAATTCTTTCCCTGGATTTCTATATCCTTCAATATGATCAGACCCATCCTCAATTTCAATTCAATCAATAACAACATTGTGCAGAGCATAACTTGATTGTTAAAAATGTTATTATTTTGGCTAATTTGTATTGCTCTAGTCATGTAGTTTATATAGTTTACATAGGTTATACAGGTTGCATAGGTTACATAAATACATAAGTTACATAGGTTGTGTAGGTTATATAAATTATATATGTTACATACGGGTTACATAGGTTATACGGTCTTATTCACGCTATACGGCACGGAATATTGTGGCCAAAATACGTGACCTTTGAAAAGCTTTACTTTTGGGATATAGGGATCTATTATGGCAACTTTTTTAAATTATTTTCATGTTATACAGGGTATCCCAAAAGCCCTAAAAGTATCAAAGTTGCCTTTTTTTTTTAAATTGCACCTCCTGTATATTATTGCATTTTTCGATTCTCCGATAAGAATAAGTGTATGTTTTAATAAGGTTTATAATACCTAAACCTTAAGGTTTTTTCAACAATTTCAGTCTTACTACAGTCTAACCTAATTTTCATGTTTCAAATGCTTTAAAAGTATTTAAGTAAATATACAGTGAAGTGTAACAATAGATCACGTTTTATATTCCAATTATAACAACCTTGCTATCTTATATAGGGCGTCCAGAAGTTAAAACTAACCAAATAAGAACTTTAAGTGGCTACAACTCGATTAATTTAAACAGAACGCCACATTTATTACATGACCAGGAATTATACTGTTCATTTGCCTATCGAAAGGTATTAGGGTGTTCTATGGATAAGTTTTAACAGAATGAGCCAAATAATCATTTTTGCACCATTTGGTGTTTTTAAATAAAAATGTTCAGAAACTTGTAACGTAATTTATAATCCAATAGGATATTACAGCAATATTAGTTATTAGATATCAACGATAACATAAAACAGAAGCAAAATATTTATAACAGATGTTCGAAATGTGACCTTCCATTTCCAGACAGTAACATGTTCTTTTTTCAAAACCGCTGCTAACTCTGGACAACATTTGCGGGTTACAGTTTCAAGAGCGTCTCTTATGCGTATTTTCATATCGTGTGGTGTTGTCTGAGGCGTATTGTAGACAATTCCTTTTACGTATCCCCATAAAAAGAAATCTGGCGGCATTAAATCTGGAGATGTGAAGGGGGGGGGCAAATTTTGAAATCCATTTATTCCAATCCACCTGTTTTGAAAATTAGCATTTAAAAATTGTCGAACGTCGTGGTGATAATGAGAGGGAGCTCCATCAGATTACAGCCACATGTTTAAAAGGACTTCTAATAGCACTGGAAACTGTTAGTGTAAAAGAAAATCTAGAAAAGTCATACCATTTAAAGGTTCTTCATTTTCTACCACTTTATCTAACACCCACAGTTCGGTTGTCGAAATCATTTCCATAAAGTTCTTGGCAAAGGTGGATTTTATATGGATGGAATCTGTGTTTTTAAAGAATACTTGAAATATTTAATAACTGAACCTACTACCGTAAAAACATTTTCTTCATCTTCAGTTACAGATTTTCTTGTATTCGGTTTTTTATAACTGATACTCCCACTTTCCATAAACTGGTTTTATACTATCTCCACAACCGCTGGTTTAGGATGATTTCTTTCGGGAAACCTTTGAGCATAAATTCGAGAAGTCAATAAACAATTTTGATGACATTCTTCAAGAATAAAGATCATACCAATGTGCTCTTTTTTACTAGGCAACTCCACAGCATTATCCAAATAATCACAATCTAAACTTCCACGATTACAAAAAAAATACCACTATAGCAAAATCAGACTTTTCAGACTAAATTGTGATACTGAATGAATTATCTGACATTTCTAAATAGCACAGGAAACTCTTATTTAAAAATAAAACTACAAATAGTGCAAAACATGATTATTTGGCGTATTCTGTAAAGACACGAAGATTTATCTATAGCAGACCCTAATACCACTCGATAAGTAATGGAAAAATACATTTTCTGGTAATATAAAGAATATGACGTTCAATTTAAATTAATCAAGCCACTTAAAGTTCTCATTTGATTAGTTTTAATTTCTGGACACCCTGTATAAGATGACAATGTTATTGTAATTGGGGTTTAAAGTATCACCTAGTGCTGCATTTCACTGTCAATTTTGCTTACATAACTTAAACATAAGAATTTCTAGCAGTTTTCCCCATTCCTCCGTCAGTAGTTACATCAGTATATACAGATATCTATGTAAAAAATGTAAAAAATTACAAATTATCCTCAATAATAAAATTATAAAAACCATCACGTTGCAATGAGGCGCAGTAATGTGAGGCACCGTCTAAAAAACTGTAGAATTTTGGAACCTTTGAAATTCCTATATCATTAATAATACATAGGTTATGTATTATGATGACATGTAATTATAATCAAACCATGTCCTAAATTATAACAATTCACTGTCGCAACAAAATACTTTTGACTTTATCAATAAAATAAGTGGATATAATGGATAATTTTTGTAGTTTAAAATATAAAAAACATTCAATAATTTTCAACTTTCTTTGACATTTTATGGAATTCTATGTTGCGACATCTGCCGATAAAAATATTAACTAAAAGATACTTTGCTGATTTAATGAAGACTTGCGTCGCCTAAATCTTACTTCGTGTAATTTTAAGGATGAGTCATACGCAACTTTATTTGAATCAAACTATATGATAGGTGTAATATTGCTGATTATTTTATATTAACCAATGAAATGTCATAAATTTTAAAATTCAAACCAGCCGGAATAAAATATCAGCGACCATTGCAGTAGAGAAATAGTCACTTTCATTTTGTGTTCCTGTTTTTTGTATTCAGCTAATAAAATGTTTTCTAGTTTTTATTCTGAAATTAATTTAATTTCGGCGGGAAATAATCTCCCTAAATATAACACGACTTCATAAAGACTGCTATTTTTGTTTTTACTAAATTTCTATAATATTCTTTGTAATTTGCTTCTATTTTGGTTTTTCAATAGACATATTAAGAAACACGACGTCATCATGTCCGATGTCATTAATTCACGGAACATTATACGAAAATGTTTAGGTTGGCAAAGCTTGATGCGGAACCATGTCATGTATATCACTCTTACCAAATGTGTCAAAAACAGGATGCGCCTAGTGAAACACTTTGATTTGAGTAAATTCACGAGGTATTTTTGGCAAATTCATGTATTTCAGGGGAAGTACATACAAGATTATCTTGATTATCTTCCATTTTCGTGTTTTGTGACAGAATTTGGGTAAAACATAAAGCGACTAGATCAAATTTTCACTTTTAAAATTAAGACATTACCAACCACCACAACTAAAATAAATATTTTTGTTTAAAATGGCATAAAAAAAGCAAATTACAAAAAATATCATAAAAGATGTGTTTCGTAAGACCTCGAAGCAGTAGTTCTTTAAAAAACTCGCTTTTTAAACTTGAATTCATGCTTCAAGACTGGTCTTATGAAACTTTTAATATACTATTATAATTTGATTCCTCATAATTTTGGCATTAATAATCTTTGATTAAAGCCGTCGTAATCAGATTATTAATACCAAAATTACGTCTCATCGAATTGATAATAAATATTTTCGATATTTAGATACAACAAAAATAGCCGACTATTTATCAAGGTCTTGGTATATTACCCATGATAAATTAATTTGAAAATGGTTATAGTTTTCTTTGTCGGATAAAAAATAAGTAAACAGATGAATTAGTGCGCAATAAATTTGACAATATAATTTCAAGGAAAATAAAATTTAGCAAACTTATAAACATACAGGCTGTATCGTAAAAAACGCCACAAGCTGTAACTCCGTTGTTTTTTGGCGGATTTTAAAAATTCAAAAAAACAAATTAATGGTTTGATATACTCTACAAGATGTCACCAACTTTCATTTTTTTAATCTTTGCCCTCAGTGACAGCGATAGTCAACTTTTCATTTCTTAATAGAAACGTGTTTATTTTTACGTCATATCTGAATTCAACAGTATAACATAACTTAATATTTATTTAACATTTGCATACGATTTGACATAATTCTATAAGTAGCTTTTTGTTTCGCATGCATTTCTACACATGAAGACTTGCCTTTAGCAAAATGCACTACCACCTCTACAAGATGGGGCTCCTCCACATAATACACATGTGAATTTAAATTGGTTAAATAACAGATTTGGCGCAAGGTTGATTTGGACAAATGGACCTATTCGGTGACCTGCTCGTTCCCCTGACCTCACGCCACTTGACCTTTGGTTTTGGGGTTACCCTTAAGACCAAGTCTATTTAAACCAGTCTCAGAATGAAAACTACCTCAGAAGAAGGATAATAAAAAGAAGAAGGAGAGAAATACCTCCAAATGTTATAATGAACGCTACTTATGGAGTGATTAGAAGGTGCGAGCTGTGTATTCGTCAAGGTGGCAGACAATTTGAACAATATGTGTGACGCAGATTTCGCTAGTTATTTAAATGGCATTTGTTAATAATTACGGATTACTTAATTATTTAATTTTTTATTTTTTCCAGAAATTGTTGAATAAATATTAAGTTATGTTAATTCTGTTGAATTCAGAAAAAAATTGTCTAGAATATGATGTAAAATAAACACATGTTTCTATTAAGAAAAAAAAGTTGACTATCGCTGTCACTTAGGGCAAAGATAAAAAAAATGAAAGTTGATGACATCTTGTAGAGTAGATCAAACCATTCATTTGTTTTTTTGAATTTTTAAAATCCGCCAATAAATAACGAAGTTACAGCTTGGCGCGTTTTTACGATACAGCCTGTGTGTATGTATGTATATATATATATATATATATATATATATATATATATATATATATATATATTGAGATGATTCAAATTACATGCAAGTAGCTATTAAGTCGCATAGCGAAGTTTTTCTTTAGTTTGGTGCGAAATGGTACATATCAGTAAATAATTCTAGATAAGAATGATTAATAAACATTGAGATGTTTGTAAAATTTAAATATTTCTTAATATAATTTTAATATAAGTAATCGACAGCACAGCACATTGAAGTATAGGGTATGTTTGTTATCGTTATGAGTTAATTCAAGTTTTTATTTAGTTTAGTAAGTTTATTTTAAACAATATTCCCTGACGACATGTGATACAGGTTGTAGTTGACAGAAATAAAGTTAAAACTAGATTTAGGCTGGTATCAATGTCACAATTCACATGTACGCAGCCAAGATTATTGAAAACATTCGTATTAGTGCGTTAAACACATATCAGTGCAAAAATTTCGAAAAAACAGAACTAGTACATTTGTGAGTAACTATAAAACATGAATTCAGCAGCAGCTCTAGGATTATTGTGTTTAATCAACATTTTATGACCTTAAACTAGTGAGTGACAACATTCCGACACTAGTCGTAGAAGAACTTATTAACCTACGAAAGTGGTAAAATAAATTAATTGGTGACTTGAACATTAAGTTTAAACACTTACATTAACAGTTATTGTGTTTAAAAGTGTGAAATTTTACATTAAAATTATATAAACAATATGAGGTTATGTTATTTCCTCGCAGAAAATTTTTGTAAAAAGTATTTTAAATTGAGACAATTTGTATAAAATAAATTAGTAGGGGCAAAAATAGTAAGGTAGCCTCAATTTCATGTTACAATTCATTATATTTATGTCCATTTTGTTAATTTTAGTTTTTAAGAGTATTGGTAAAATTTAAATAATTTTCCTCTCAAATTGGCCGTAGGCATGTAAAAGAAGAATATTTGGGTGTAGTAGCATCCCCTATTCATGTAGAGGTCATTTCCAGGCCTGTAAAATTCATAAAATTAGCGTAAATTCAATAAATAAGTGTAAAAATTAACGTAGTTATTAAGTGTAGGAATTATTTCGTGTTTGGTATCAAAATATAGAAAAATTTATGTAGAACATGAAAATGTTATTAGTTTTAAGAAATGTGAAAGGGGGCGAAAGTTATAGGGTTTTAAAAAAATATCGTAATGTAAGAATTACAGTAGCCAATCAGAATTTAGGAAATGTTCTTGGTAACTAGAGAAAACATTCGAAGATTTGGTCGTCAACCAAAATCATATAAATACAAGTGCTTTAAGTTCACAATCTCTCTTAATTTTCATCTTTTTCAACAACTTGCCAAAGTAAGCTGTTGCCAAATTTTTTTTAAAATAATTTGTAAACAAAATAACGTCACTTCGGTAAATTAACAAAGTGCGATTTAGTATCGGAAGTGTTTACGAAACAAGTGATAGTCTTTTGTCGGGAAATAATTAAATTAAGGTTAGTTTACCTTTTTAAATTTCAAATCGGAAGTTTTCGATAAGTTATAAAAATATTTCCGCAGTTCGACATTGTTTGTTTTTAAATTTATATTGTTTATGTTGGTATGGATATTTAATTGTGTTGTCTTCGTGTTTTTATCATTATACACCTTGTTTATCGAAAGTGTGTTTAATTTATAATATCCTTCAACGATCCATGCTTTTCAAAACTTATTTTGAAATTAATTTAAGAAGAAGTGATGAGCCTAAAAATAAAGATTCGTCAATATTATAATAACAATAGTGAAACTTACCTAAGTGTATGAGCTGTTTATTTAAAAGAAAATTTGGATGTGCGAGGAGCAGAGTTGCAGTTCGCAGGAACTGTCGTCTTCAATCAACTTCAGCAGCAGTAACCCACAAAAGGAGGACATTTTATGTGAGTACTTTATTGTTGACATTGATACTTTATTGTTATGTTCATAATTTCAATCCTTTGTAATAATCATGATGTGCAACAACATGTATGCATGTTCAAAGGGTATATTATTTGTTCTAAAAATTTAAATGGTTTATATAATAATGTTTTTTTTTTCAAACGTTATACTTACTTTTATGTCGAATTTCACTTTTTGTTGTAGTCAAATCATATGTTTGCGTATTCACAGCGCATGCCCACGTATAATTTTAGAAGAATTTTGTTATGTACAGGGTGTGACACAGGTATTAATGCAAATTAAAATTCATAATTCAATTTACTTGAACAGTTTAGATACGTTAAAATATATGGACATTAACTCAATGTGCTTTAGTCATATTAACTATGATTATTGTATTCAAAAGCTTAAAATAATTCAAATTGGTAATCATTTATTTTATAATTTTAAAAGTAAAGTTTCTTCTAAATTTTGATCGTTATCCCCTTTGATGACTCTCAATGCTCTCCGATAATGTAGTTTTTAATATTAAGAGTTTTAGCCAATTTTAAATAAAAATTATAATATTATAATTATATAATAATAATTTAATAAAATCATCGTAAAAGTTTAATATAATATAATTTAAAAATAAAGTCTATAATATTATAAAGAAGGTGGGGATCATCGTAATATATATATATATATATATATATATATATATATATATATATATATATATATGTTGTGTGTGTGTGTGTGTGTGTGTGTGTGTGTGTGTGTGTGTGTGTGTGTGTGTTGTGTGCGTGTGCGTCGTGCGTGCGTGCGTGCGTGCGTGCGTGCATACGTGCGTGCGTGCGTGCGTGCGTGCGTGCTGTGTGTGTGTGTGTGTGTGTGTGTGTCTCAATGCGCTCCGATAATGTAGTTTTAATATTAAGAGTTTTAGCCAATTTTAAATAAAAATTATAATATTATAATTATATAATAACAATTTAATAGAATCATCGTAATATATATATATATATATATATATATATATATATATATATATATATATATGTGTGTGTGTGTGTGTGTGCGTGCGTGCGTGCGTGCGTGCGTGCGTGCGTGCGTGCGTGCGTGCGTGCGTGCGTCGTGCGTGCGTGTGTGTACATATAAATAATTTCCTTCCTTTTAGGAATGGATTTATATTTTTGTGTGTAACGAACTTTAGATCATCAACATATTATACAGTCAACAGAAATAAATATTAACTCTATTTTCAAAAATAATCAAGTTTATTAACTGTAAATTGTAAAAACGCATGGTAATTCATTTTCTGTTTAGTAATAGACACCGGCAAAGATCACAAGTGAATTTCAAGTATCCTGTTTGACAAAAACTTTTTTACGGTCAGTATCCAAAGTAGGTTTTTACACATCCAAATCTAACTGAAAAGTTAACGTTTTCCGCGATCTATCATAATTTGACACTTGGAGCTTTAGAGCGGCAATGCTACTTTGGCGTTTGTCTACTTTCATTTACAATAAATAAAGGACAAGGTTAGGCATTATGGTATTTTAAACCATTACGCAGACTTCTTTGAATGTTTTAGTTGTCCATATAATATTTTAGGAACTTGCTTAAGAACTTTCTCGAGAAATTATTGAGTCCGCAAGGAATGTTACGTTAAACCTGTTTCCAGAAAAATCTAAAAAGAATGAATACAGTCTTTTCATCAGTTGGTGTGAGTCAAGAAAGAAAGTATATTGGGGAAATGTACTCGTAAGTTATTTTGCAGGCAATTCGACAAGCCTAAAATCTTCAACGCTCTGGTTGAAATATTCAATATTGAAACAAACGTTGAGAAACAAAAATAATATTGATATTAGTCACTATGCAAAATTAATTGCGTTTTTGAAAAAACAGTCACTAGGATGCAAAGCAAAACCTTTAACATTATCCAGGGATAACGTAAAGGAGTTTATTCGCTTTGAAGAATATTTATTAAGCAAAGTAAGACTCTAATACTATTTAAAATGTACCTATCGAGTTTAATCTTTGAATATTGGATTATAAGTTGTCCTGATT
This sequence comes from Vesta saturnalis, assembly GCA_036346205.1. Lineage (NCBI taxonomy): Eukaryota > Metazoa > Arthropoda > Insecta > Coleoptera > Lampyridae > Vesta > Vesta saturnalis. The sequence continues at coordinate 2,381,772 of JARFJB010002461.1, read as the reverse complement.
ATGGGTATTGGTGGAGCGTGTAAAAGAAACAAGTTGGTGTAACGACGAGTTGGGTCATTCTCGTTATTTATGATTATCCTTAAATTAAATAAAAGTGAAATTTAAAAAATAGAAAAGTGAAGTTATTACAATTTACAACAATAATAAACCAAAAATTTGATTAGTTTAAAATGACAATAATATGCAAGTTGAAGCCTACGTTGTAAACCAAAATAAAGAAAATATTTTAATCTTAATGCTGTCACCCGCTGGTCATTATCTCCTTTATTCCTTACGTACGCGCCAACACGCACTCGCCAAGTGTGGAGTTTTAACGGCTAAACCCTTAAAATGGCGAGTTCTAAGACAGACGCTATACCCAGGTGAGTAGAGCGAGAGGCCTACACTCTCACATCGATCCGTCGATCTGTCCCAAGGATTCGTCAATGCAAAAATCAGGACTAAGAAGAGCAAGATCTGCCAAGAATAAAAGTCTACCCCATTCGGATGCCCGGAAGGGCAGGACTCAAGCGACCTCGTCATCGAAAGTAGCAAAATTCGCATGCATTACTGCAACATACTTAGTATCAGGTCGAATTTTAACGCATTTCAACTACACCTAAGAGCATGTCCACTTTGAAAAACAACAAATTTGACTCGGTTTGGTTCAAACATTCTCAGCCGCAATTTGAGAAATTCTACTGTTGTTTATATAGGTCACCCAATGATAATAACTTCCAAAACCTTTTTGATTACCTAAGTCTGAAAATAGACTACCTCTTATCACAGTTTCCATCTTGCGATAGTTCAATTCTGGGAGATTTTAATGTCCACAACTCCAATTGGCTTCAATTTTCATCTACCACTAATCCCGCAGGTCACAGTGCAGAAGCATTTGCTGTATCCTGTGATCTCACACAAAGGATTTTCGAACCAACCAGAATCCCTGACAACCCTAACCATACTGCACATCTGCTGGACCTATTTCTTACAGCTAACCCACTTGTCTATAAAATAAGAGTCCTTTCCCCACTTGGTCAATCAGACCACTGCAAACATTGCTCTTTCAATAACTGAAGATATCTTGATGGAGTTATGCATTCCCAAAAAACATAATCGTGCAGGTCATGCCCGTTCCCAACCCTGGTTTAATAGAACTTGCCCTAATGCATTATCGCAAAAGTATAAATTCTGTACCAAATGGAAATTAAATAAATCTGTCGAAAATCACGCCGACCATATTGCAGCAAGGAATAGTTGCAAAAGGTTCATCACCAAGACCAAAAAGAATTAGTCTCATGTCCTTTGGGTAGTCGTAAATATTGGTCATTAGCTAAAGCCATCTGTAAAAAGTTTAGTACATCTTCCTTTCCTCCCATGACTTCTCGCGACGGAGATGTGGTAGCTGATCCTGCTGACAAAGCCAACCTCTTTGTCGATTACTTTGCATCAAACTCATGTCTCAAAAATTCTGGTAAAATTTTGCCGTCGCCTAAATCTACCCAATACGCTATAAACCAATCCACTTTCGATACAAGCTCCTAGAATCAATTATCAATAAACTTGACTCAAATAAGGCAACTGGCTCTGACGGTAATAAAGCTATCGTACTTAAAAATGCTACCCGGAGCTAGAACCTGTATTGTCGAAACACTTTTCGATCTCCATGTTACTTGGAGAGCTTCTCTCATCGTAGAAGTTGGCAAATATCCAACCTACTCCTAAAAAACGAAACAAAGTAGCATGTTTACAATCATTAATGACAAAACGGAACACGCTATTGATTATGTTAAATACTGAAAAAATTATAATTTAATACAATTGTGCCAAAATAACAATTCCGAACGTCGCTTATTTTTTCGTTACATTGCCGAATATTTAAACTTGCCGAATCACAAATCATACACCGGGCATTGTTTTCGACGTACCTCTGCTACATTATTAGTAGGTGATGGTGGTGATTTAAATCAACTTAAAAAGCATGGAGGATGGAATAAGTAGTAAAGTGGTTGAAGGTTACATTGATGTTTCAATTTACAATAAAATAGAAACATTTCAAAAAATATACGGTCCCAAGTTCAAGAAAATTTAAATCTTCCGTCAAATATTTGTAGCACTGCTAATTCTTTTGAACCATCAATATCTGGCGTTAAGATGAATAATTGTCAAAATTATACATTTAATTTTAACATTGTTAATAACAAAAATAATTTTGACTAGTTTCTAGTGTTATGTAATATGTTCTAATAAAATGTAAAAAAACTATAAAAACTATATATCTTTAATATCGTGTGATCGTAGAAAAAATATTGTGTGTAACTCGAGTAGAAAGCTCTTTGCCGCTTTCGATCTCTTCGAACTCCTTATCTCAGACGGCAAAGTAGCTCTAATACACAAATAGCTATTATCTTTATACACACACGCACGCACGCACGCACGCACGCACGCACGCACGCCCGCACGCACGCACGCACGCACGCACTCACTCACTCACTCACTCACCACTCACTCACTCACTCACTCACTCACTCACTCACTCACCACTCACTCACTCACCACTCACTCACTCAACTCACTCACCACTCACTCACCACCACCACACACACACACACACACACACACACACACACACACACACACACACACGAACACACGAACACACGAACACACGAACACACGAACACACGAACACACGAACACACGACCACACGAACGCACGAACGCACGAACGCACGAACGCACGAACGCACGAACGCACGAACGCACGAACGCACGAACGCACGAACGCACGAACGCACGAACGCACGAACGCACGAACGCACGAACGCACGAACGCACGAAACGCTCGAACGCACGAACGCACGAACGCGAACGCGTGCGCGCGTGCACGGACGCACGGACGCACGGACGCACGGACGCTGCACACGCACGCACGCATACGCACTCACGCACTCACGCACTCACGCACACACGGACACACGCACGCACACGCACACACACACACACACACGCACACCACACACACAATATATATATATATATATATATATATATATATATATATATATATATATATATATATATATATATATATATATATATATATATATATATATATATATATATATATATATACCGTGTAGTAAAGTAAGGAATAAATTCAATATCTCGTAAAGCACAATTTTTTCAAAATCGCTCGGACCCGTCGATTTTATATTTTTCGGGCATATTTTGCGAAAAAAATTTATACATGGTGTCTCAAAAAGATTTGCTAAAATAATAAATATATATATATATATATATATATATATATATATATATATATATATATATTACGGTCGTAAGTAGGAATAATTCAATATCTCGTGAGCTTTTTCAAAAATCGTGACCGTCGATTTATATTTTTCAGGCATATTTTGCGAAAAAATTTATACATGGTGTCTCAAAAGATTTGCTAAAAAATTTTTTTCAATTGCAACTCAATTTTTTGCATTTTGATTGCCCTTACAATTCTAAACATTTGTCATAGCATGTATACCTAAGTCCAAGCGTTTTGAGTTATTCGCATTCAAGATTTAAAATTGAAAAAGATCATGAAGAAAACAAAATTAAATAATTTTATAACGTTTATTATATCGAAAACAAAGATTCGTAAACTTAAAATAATTTTATTTCAGCAAATGTTCGAAATGTCCTCCGTTAGTCAACTGACAATAGCCTAATCGATCTACAAATTCCTGCTGCACATTTCGAACCATTTCGGGCGTTAGTTGACTAACGGAAGACATTTCGAACATTTGCTGAAATAAAATTATTTTAAGTTTGCGAATCTTTGTTTTCGATATAATAAAACGTTATAAAATTATTTTATTTTTCGTTTTCTTCATGATCTTTTTCAATTTTCAAATTTTGAATGCGAATAACTCCAAAACGCTTGACTTAGGTATAGCACATGCTACATGACAAATGTTTAGAATTGTAAGGCAATCCAAAATGCAATAAAAAATTTTGAATTTAAAAAAAATTTTTTTAGCAAATCATTTTGAGACACCCTGTATAAAATTTTTTCAAAATATGCTGAAAAATATAAAATCGACGGGTCCGAGCGATTTTTGAAAAATGTGCTTTACGAGATATTGAATATTCCTTACTTTCACCTGGTTAAATAATATTTAATATATACATATATATATATATATATATATATATATATATTATATATATATATAAACAAACAGGTGCACAAACGCGCACACAGACACACACATACGCACGCATGCATGCACACACTCATTACGTACCCTCTCAAAAATTAACCCTAAAGTTTTGATTGGCTGTCCATACCTGTTGGATTTGTGTACACTGACACAAATGTGAAAGAAACAAAAACATTTTTAAAATTATTATTATTTTCATTTACAATGTTACATAAAAATTTTTATTAAATCTTGTTATCAAGTATTAACCTTTTCAAATAATTCCTTCGAACTTTTCCTGTTGCTGTGAAAGGTAATTCTTTCAAAAATTTTACACCGCCCCTCAACCTGTATCTGTCATCTACCCTTTCTTCCACGTATTTAATAATTTCTTCCTCACTAACATTTTCCAACTTGTCTTTTAAACAAACTACACCAAGAGGATGATCACCATCTTCATCATGCGGTATTCCAATGACAACAGCACTTCGTATCTTTGGATGGCTCGTAAGGACAGCTTCAACAACAGATGGCGGTATATGGTATGACTGAAACTTTAACATCTCTTTGATACGGTCAACTATATAAAAACAGTAATCTTCATCATAGTATCCAATATCTCCACTTCTTAACCAACCATTCGGGTACCAAGCTTGCGAAGCGTCACTATTATTGTACCCATTCATAAGGTAATCACTTTTAAAACAAAGTTCGCCTTTCTGATTTGGGCCCAAAGTCTCCTCCGTTTCCGTGTCAACCACCTAAGTTTTAAAAAGTTTCAAATGATTAACTTGGTAATACTACTAACTTTGACTGAGTAATCTGGGCAGATTAACCCAGTTGATCCAGGTTTTGTATACATTAACATAACCTCCTTTCGATCAAATCGGTTAAAATTCAACACTAATCCGGAACATTCCGTTTGTCCATAAACAATGTTACAATTGGTTCCAGGCAAAAGTTCTCGAATTTCTTGTAAATGATGACCTGATAAAGGCCCTCCTCCTATCAAGAGATCTCTAAGATAAGTAGTGTTAGTACCTTCAGGTCGCCCATGTTTGTAAATAGCGATCGCTTGACTTGGTGCCAGAAAAGTACAAGTCACCTGTATAAACATCATTATGAGACATGAAAATACAAACTTTCACAATTATTTGTGGTGATTTAAAATACTTGTCTTTTCGGTATCTAATATTGTGTCTTTATTAATTTTTTTTAATTAAACGCATTGGTTTGACTTACTTTAAACTTGTCTAAGAGTTTCCAGTGGACATTAGGTTTCATTGGAGGTACAATTAATCGGCATCCTCCAGTTAAAATAGTTGTTATTAGCAACACTGTAGCTGAAATCCAATAGAATGATGCATAAAGTAAAGTCGTTTGAAGCCAAACTCCTTGAGACCTAAAAAAATTAATACGTATTTATGATCGTACCTGAACATCTTACATAAGCATGTTTCCTTGTCCTAATAAACCACGATGACTAAGACATATTCCTTTGGGCATACCAGTAGTACCGCTACTAAAAAAAATAATCGCCGTTTCTTTATTATCACTTACATAATATGGATCAAAGTCAAAATCTTTTTTCCTTGAAACAAAATTTCTAAACTCCATATATTTCTCAGATTCTCCAAATATAACAATTTCAATATTAATATTTGCTTGTAATAATGCCGATTCGATTAGGTCGAGTGATTTTTGATCAATAAATGCCAATTTTGGAGTGACTTGTTTTAAAAGATGGACGGTGTCGGACAAGCTCAACATTGGATCTAGACATGCAGGTATCGCTCCAATGAATAAAGCTGCGATTAAAGGTACGCAACTATTTAGCTGGTTTATGCTACAAATAGTGATTATGTCTTTTGGTTTTATGCCTATTCTTTGCATTTTAAGTGCCGTATTAATGCAGCGTTCTAGTAAGTGCTCGTATGTGTCTTTTACTCCGGAAACTCCGTCAATCTAAAAAAATATTTAATTACAAAAGTTATTGAAACTAACTTAAGAACATTTTAGAAAAAATGCTCAATTCGAAATGAAAGTTATGTGGAACACAGTAAATATGTTTAGATATTCATGCCCAGAGATTGATATTAGTTATCCTAGTGCACAATCTAATAAAATAAGATAGAGTTCCTGATCCCTAAATTATTAAAAAGATATTTGGTGTGGAACAACACCGTTCCAACCTACAAAGTGGAAGTTAAAATAAATTAAGTAATTCTAATAGCAAATTAATTTTCGTCAGAACGAAATAAACATAATACGTATCACAAACGAATAATTAAACAATATTGTAAAACTACCCAATACAAGTAATCGTCTCAGATGGATATAGATCTAATAGCCTCATGTCAGTCTAGACGTTATTAACAATAGAGCATAACGTACGCACCACGCGCACATACCACACACACAACACACCACACACGCACACACGCACACACGACACACGCACACACGACACACGCACACACGCACACGCACACACGCACACACGCACACCACACACACACGCACACACGCACACGCACACGCACACACGCACAACGCACACACGCACACAGCACACGCACACACGACACACGCACACACGACACACGCACACGCACAGCACAGACACACGCACACGCACACACACACACGCACACAGCACACGCACACACAGTCACACACGCACACGCACACACACACGCACACAGGCACACTGAACATACGCACACACCACACACACACAACACACAGCACACACGCACACACACACCACACACGCGCACACGCACACATGCACACACGCACACGCACACTTACAAGCGATCATAAGCGATGGGGTATATCTAAGTTAAATTTAAGTGTTAGAAATTAAAATAACCAGTATGTGTATTAAAGTTATAGAATTGTACAGGTACGCAAATTACACTGGTCATGGTTATAGCTTTATCAAAAATTTAGACGTTACCTCAAACATGATTTCCTTACCCACAGTTCGCAAACATTGTGGTGATGCTCACCCCACTTTCTATTTTACTACTTTCCCGACATTTTGTTTTTACGGTTATAAATTCGGATATCTCTGGACAGTCCATATTTGAGAGACCAATACTATATAGCATTATAGCACTACTTTTACAGTTGCTTATAAAATGGCCAAATTTATAAATAGATATTTTGCAGGTGTTATAAAAAACGCTGCCAAATTATCTGCCATAATGCTTTCTCATATATGTAAATAAATAAGTTCAAAGCCAACAATACCTGAATTTGAGTAATGTCGGTTTTTAAACACGATAATTCCCCATGTTTGATCCATCATTTCGAATTTTTTAATTTTGACAAAGGATTGATTATTCATGGCGATTTTAAAAATCCCCAGTACCTGACTTTCAAAAAAATGTTGCACCCTGAAAATGGTGCGCCACTGGCAGTTTTTAAAATTTTTTTATTTAGATAATTCCAATACCTGAAGTTTAGTCATATCCGATTTTAAACATGATAATCCCCCATCTTTTATCATTTTTAAAACAACACGTATAATGTTTTTTATTTTGAAATTTTATAAAGATATGTGTAAATGCATAACTTCAAATCCCACAATACCTGAATTTGAGTCATATCGGTTATTAAACACAACAATACCCCATTATTGATCCGCCATTTTGATTTTTTTAATTTTAACAAATGATTTATTCTTAGGAATCTTAAAAACCCACAGTACCTTCCCGTCTTTAAAAAAAATCGGTTAATAAATTAAATAAACACGATAATCCCCCATTTTTGATCCGCCATTTTGAATTTTTTAACTTTGACAAATTATTTATTCTTAGAAATATTAAAAAACCCCCAATGATCGACTTTAAAAAACATCGGTTGATTAATTCAAAAATGCACAATTTTGCAACCTAAAACGGTGCGCCACTGGTTATTATATATTTTTTTATTTTAAAATTATATAAAAGTTGTTATTTTAATTATGTAACTTTTTTAAATTTCAAGCAATGAATTTTTTTAGTTTTCTGATCCCCTAAAAATGCCCCTGCACTGGTTGGATTTTGCTCACTAACGAACTTGACCTAGATTTTATGGCAAAGAATTTTGTAATAAATTTCATATCGATAGATTTAATGGTTCAAAAGATATCCCGCGCGTGCACGCACGCACGCACGCACCCACACACACCCAGACACGCACGCACGCATGCACCCACACACACACGCGCGCGCACGCACGCACGCACACACACAGACATACACACACACATACACACACATACACACTCTCTTTCTCTCACACACACACATACACACTTTCACAGACACACACACGCACACACACACACACACACACACACACACACACACACACACACACACACACACACACACACACACACACACACACACACACATCGTCTCCAGGTATCAAAAGTAAGATAAGCTATAATAATAGTAACTAACAATTAGACGTACTAAAGAAAGATAATGACAACAAATTCCGCTCAAATTTCTTCTCGAATCCTACTGTACACCTGGTGTAGGTTAAATTTTCCGTCATCTGTATGTAAGTTTTTAGTTACAACACCTACACAATCACCTGTGCAGAACGTTATCGCAGATGTCGGACAGAAAACTCGCCTGGTTGAATTCTGCCGACCACACAGTGTCGATTAGAAAGCGCAACGGAGCTGACAGCCTAGGTGTACTAGTCGATCTTAATTATATGATTACACACAACGGAGTGCTGAGTCCATCCTGAATCACCTGTCACGATAAACTCAGAATTACAGAATTGCCATGGCATCCAACATTCTTTAATATCAGACTACGTAAAACGGTTAGTCTATCCTGCTCTCCGGTGAACAAAACCGTACCGAGATACAATATTCACCGCCACTACAATTTCTTCATAAGTCGTTTACGGACGACACCTAACCCTTGTCACAAAACTACTAGTTTACGTATAAATTCAGTAGCTATCTGTGTCCACCATCAAGTCCGTGGTCGTTTCTAAGTAAGAATAGAGTGACCTGAAGAAACACCAAACCCCTCTCATTATAAATTCACCTAATTACGAAAAGCTACTAGAGCACATTCTAATTTCCCTCATTAGCTTTAAAACACTAATTGAATCCGCTGCTCTTAGTTAAATAAATCGCGTTTGTTAGAGTAAGTAGAAAATCGCGATAAGATTATATTAAATAGTTTAGGTTTAAACTCTTGAAAAGCAAACGGTTACTCAAGCTTTAAGATATCTATTTCTACCCGGCCTTATCCGTAAATAAAAATTATATACTTCTGTGTTCTACCGGACAGGGACTTAATTGAAATATTTCCTAACCTTCTTTATTCATGTACCTTGAGATAATTGTATCCTAGTTTAAATTCCATATAACTGTGGCGTTAATCTTATTTTCTCGGCGACCATAAGGAAGCAGTGGGTATGACGTCGTCAAACGAGAGCCGCCCTCGAGTCGCATTACCAGGACGAGTTTCGTTATTTTACAAATCATCTTCCTTTCTTTGTTTAAAGTGAAAAGAATTTGTATTGTATTAGTTCTGATCAATATGTATTTTGTTTTTTTTGTAATTAAGGTAGTACAGGTGTATATATTTAGCTGTATAGAAAGATATAGGATAAGGTATGTATCATACCTTTCTTGTTTATTGACCAGAGTGAAATATCAGATATCAAACGATCAGCTCTATCTAAAAGAACCTACACCCACCCTCCACTAGAGCAATAGCTGCGGAAAGCATAATCATAAAAGCAAACTAGACTATCATGCCATCAGGCCAGTACGGTAAATTTAAAATAAGTAAAAGGTATACATGTAGCAGCCGCACAACCTACAGTTACGGTGATCAAACGGAATTTTATTATATATCTTGACTACAGAATGGTAACTATCCAGAAATCTGAATGAAGCAAATAATAAGTGTATACACTCAAATGAATACGTTTACTGAATCTTTGTGTGAATTCCTCATCTACCATTCCATCTCATGCCAAGGAAAGAGGTGTACCCGCCGGTGGAGAGGACTTGATATTTAAAGTAACAAAAAAATCGAGTTATAAAGATATATGTACTTACATTTTGCTTTGATACCATTGAATGAATATTCCGTTTCTAAGTTTAGGAGTAAATAGTGTTCATCCCAAATAGAGAACAATTAGAACCCCAAATTTAAATTACTTAGGTTTAACGGAAATTTGTCCATCATATTCTATTGTGCAGCCCACAAACAATATACGTACGAAAGCAGTCAAATATGGATTAAATAAGTAAATAATAAGGTTTATACATTGTTTTGAGCATATATGCTTTTGGGGACATGTGTTATTGAACAATACAACGTACCCTAGTGGGTGCAGTCCACACAAAAGTGTTTGTACATACAGGAGCGTAATGACATATAGCACAGTTAAGCGTAGTATTAGTCGTTTAAATGCCTTCCAACGAGAATAACAGTCTTTGTCGTCACAGCTTACGCAAGACGCGTATGTGTGTATATGTGTGTGTGTGTGTGTGTCTGTGTGTGTGTGTGTGTGTGTGCGTGTGCGTGTGCGTGTGCGTGTGCGTGTGCGTGTGCGTGTGCGTCTGCGTGTGGTTGTGCGTGTGCGTGTGTGTGCCGGTGCGTGTTTGGGTGTATATTTGTATCCATGGTAACTACAAAACGATCAAACGTACATATTTGAAATTTCGTTGTTAAGCTTGACTTTATTTCTCCTGCGGTTGATAGAAATCCATCAGCGTTGAGGGAGTTTATTTGGAGCAGTTTTTGGTGTTTATCAAATATTTCTGGGACATCTAGGTCTTAAAATCATAGATTGATCGTGTTCTATACAATTTTTTGACGCGTAGTTTGGTGGCAAGAATTTCCTAAGGTGAAATTCAAGTGTTTGTTCGCCTTTTATAGAGTTTCTTAATTCAAAACAAAATATACCTTCAAATTTTAATAATTATGATTAAAAACGAGGTGGGAATCGCCTCTCTACACAAAATCCACTGTCTCTTAAAAAAATAACCGAGATATTGTCTATTAACCAAATTATGGGACACTCTGTATATATTACCTTTTTACAATACAAAATGTGCGTACGTTCATATGTTTAATTGATTACATGTGTCTTGTACATTTAATATAAGGCAAACATGAGTAGGTTACACATATTTGTATCGGGAATAATTAATTCTTGCCCTTATTTGCTAATGTACCACGACATAGGCATAAGAAAGCTATGTGCTGCACATATGAGGTTTTTAAATAGGAGTTTAAATTACCGATTATTGACATATTTGACATATATTTGATGAGGTTATTGACCCTTGACATGTGTATGTGTTTTTATACATGTAATTTTATGAATTTGAGTTCGATCGCCCCTGTTGACAACTTAGCGAAACAAACAATTTTTACTTGTTTAATGAAATATATTTCTTTAAATCTCCTTGAATGTCTAATGCTAACGAGTTGCTTACTGGTATGTGTTATAATGTTGCCATGAAAGTATTTTTGAAGTATTTTTGTTAAATTTGGAAAATATTTGGCTGAATGGGTTGCATCCGTATCGATTTTATTGGTTAATTAAGTTAAGC